>CM052214.1:1543180-1868815 GCA_028454225.1 Lasioglossum leucozonium
CCTGTGCTTCCGGTTTCCCAACTATTCTTGCTATTTCTTTTTTTTTTTGTTTAACTTTTTTATAAAATTCTTCATATACTAGTCTTATACGGTTCTTCCGTCGAGACATCATCTGCCATTGCTAATTCTTCGGATGTGCCGGTTGACGGCAAATTCCTGGTTTTCAACTTCTCCTTCAGTTCTGATACCGTAAGCGAACAACTCATTTTACTTCACGATACCGTATTCACACTTCTTCACACAAACGTCCGTCACGTAACTCAAATTTCGCGTAAAATTCAACTTAAATTTCGCGTAAACGGCTGTACCAATCCCACTTCTGAAATTGTAAGAGATGGCCGGGAGTAATTGCAAGCAATAAATTCCTTGCAATTACTTCCGGCCATCTCTTACAATTCCGAGCGTGCATAAAGATTTACTATCTTCGGTTTGGAGAGTGAAAACGGCAGTACGGAATTTTTCTGACGAGACATAATTAATGCTCCCGTATTAATTTTAAATCTATCCTAAAAATGAATGGGTAGCCCAAAAATGTATTTCCAACTCTCTTGCAACTTGTTTTATTCAATCTCCCGGTGAATTTATGTAGAAATTTTTTACAACCTCCTACGTATAATTAAATTCCAAATAGAATGATCACCGACACCCCACAGTCCCCATTCATCAAAGCACAAATCCGCCATGATAAATTTTTAAACAGGAAATCAATAACCCGCAACTAAACAGACTGCCCAACCAGGTACAAAAATACCACAACAAGAAGTCCAAAAGTGAAACAAGGCTTGAAAAATTCCGATAATTTTGATACGCTGAAAATTACACAGCGTGTTATGTATAGGTTTCAATTACCTTCAATTTCGAATCAACGCGGACAACATTGTTGCGCGGATGAAAAAACACGAGTTCAGAGGAAGAAGAGGTAGTCGAACAGTCGACTCGTGCGATCGAGGTACCACAGCGGTGCCTTCTATCGTAAATTCCGTTCCCGATTGTTCCCTTAGCCCTTTCGTTTCGCGGGGATGAGGGCGAAGATGTAAAAAAAAGGACTACGGCTATAACTATGGAATTTCGGAATGCCTCGCCGGCTGGAGGAGTCATTAAGTCGTAAAACTAGAGAGTAACCTCCGGAAGGGAGGACCGCGGAGAAAAAAAAACTATATTTGCGTCCATGGGACCGACGCTCGGGGCTGCTGTAAATTTTTTTCCGGGGCCCTACACGAATATTCGAAATGGGCTTTCCGTGTTTTGGCGAAAAATCTACATTTCCTGATAGTAAATCTTCGACCGGGCCTTGGGACGGGTTTTAATGGCGACAATGATGTTGCACCGGGAACCCGAAGAGAAGAATTTATTATTCTTGCCATAATCTGGACATCGACGAGGGCCGATAGTTTTCTAAAAAGGTCCAAACGAAGACTTTCTCTAATCGCCAAATAAAAATGTTCAAACAATTCCAACCAAAATGAAACGTACAATATATTTCTCACGGACGAAAAAATAATTTCAAATGTTAGAGACCTAAATTACCTCGCTACAACTGTAACTGCAACTAACTTTCTGACTGCTGCTCCCCGTATATTGTAGTCGATGAGGATCGCTATTATTCGATCGTCCGAGGGAAACACTATCGAGTGATCGAGCGTACAAGCTGCTCGATCCGCGCTGTCCAAGCTTAATCTATGTTCATCCCAGCTGCTGATCGTTATTGTAAATGTTGATTGGGCAATTGCGACGGAATTGCCGCTTCCCACGGCCCCCTCGGTATATAAATACGCGGGTTGCCCAGAAAAACCGACCAATAACGTCGACGCGACGTTCAATTATTCTTACGGATCGATCTGTGAATTATCTAATTCGTTTAATCAAGCCATTGCCTTAATCGCCCTTATTTACCACTCGATAACAGCATCGCAGGCTCCAACGACACAGAGAACACGTCTCGCTATACATACCTCAATTCTCTCGGCAATTCCCTAAATTCGTTATAATTATCTAAACGAGAAAACATCGTTTTGCGTTAATACCCGAATTAACTCCTATCGTATGCATTCCGATCTCGTGCGTGATCAGTGAATTCATTGAATTTCTTTAATATAATGAATATTCAGTTCAGAACACGATCGTTATATACTACTGAAAGAAGATGATCTCTCCCACACATTGGACGGAATATAGCAATCCGGATGACAGCTGAGGAAACCGTCACCCGCATCCCCATCCTCAGGACACACATATATCACTCCCAGCGTCCGGTCCGATAGAATCGAACAAATTTTCAGAGAGCTACTCGGAAGAAAATACGAATTTCCACGTGAAAGACCGTTTCGGGACCGCACCCACGCTTTCCGAGTGGGTGGAGGGGTGGGGAGGGGGACGAAGGGTCCAAGAAGCGCCCCTATTTTGCAACCACCCCCTCATTCGCCGATAGTGCATTTGACCAGAGCATTGTCCGGCGAAACGGTCCATTGTCGGATTGAATCATTCGGGCCGGGGTTCCGAATATTCAGGGATGGCCGATGGTCAGTGGCCATTATTGTTACCTCCGGTTGTGTCTGTCTGCCTTTTTCCACCGAAAATGGTAGAGGGGGTAGAATGGACACACTCGAAAATCTGGAGCGTGGACAGAACCCCATTCATCCGGCTCGTGTCTAACCCCGACGACGCTCGGTGAATTATTGGCTTTAATTGTGCGATCGGTAATGGCCGGTCTGCGACAAATTTCCGGGAACGCGCGCCGGTCGCGCGACCAATCAACGGGCACCGGTGGACGAGCACCGCGCCGAACGCGTGAAATTCGAACGAACGACGATTTTACATTAAACGCGAATCAACGAGTGGAAAATTCCGGCCTTTTTAAGAAATCTATTTTTATTGTCAAAGTAGTAGGTACGCTGTAAAATGTGGCATAGAATTTTTGGGAAATTCAATAATTTGTAGAAATTGCAACCAATGGCCGCTCAAAGGAAAGCTGACGGTAACGCGGTCGTAGAATCCATCGGCTGGTCACAAAAGCGCCTTAAAGAGTCTATAACGCTACCTGAGGATAGGCCAAAGGCGACCCCACCGTTTCGGGAGCGGGTACAGCCGGTGGATCGATGCTTTTAGCATCTCCTTGGACATGCTAATGCGATGGGGCCTCCTAAGACTCTCATTACGGTCGGGCCCACGTTCCCGATACGTGCCCGATAGACCGCATCAACGCGAAACTCCGAGAACGTTCCTCTTTGTGCGTCGACCCGCAAAAAGTGCATTTACATGTCTATGCGTTTGGTGGGGATGCGTCGGATACAGTGAAATGGAAAGGCGGATCTCAGGTAGACTTGCCGATATTCTGGAATTTTTAATATTCACCATTGGCGGCGAGCTGCTTTGAAGCCCCGCACATCTTCCCCCGTGTTCTTCGGGGTTCAGGCATGGGACCGTAATTGCGGTACTTCCTGCCGGACCGTGGAAATCGGGAAAGAACACCGGCGAAGTCGTTAATTATCTTACCGACTGCTTCTTGCCACGGTTTCGTCACCTTTCTACGATGTTTTTGGGCTATTGTATGCTGTACGAATTTTTATTCCGTCATTTCTTTAATCAACTTAATATTTTGCTAGATGATTGATTTACTTTGATACAATCTTATTATATTACCAACGAAATGGGTAATTCTGAGAATCTTTATCTCTAATTTAAAATATAATACTTAAATTCAATTGTAATTTTCTTCTAGAAAGATTTTCACTTTAACCTAATCGTCGTATTAATCGTACCTCGCGTATCGAGGTTCATGGAAATATCGTTCTTCTACATATAATTAAGAAACATTGGAAGTCGATCTATCGGCGGAGAAAAGAGGGAAACACTCGGTGCTGATGTCGAAGATAGAAAAGTGGGGCGGCAGAAAGAAAGAACTGTAGGCGAGACGATAAATCAGATAGGTGGCGGCAGCTGGTGCTCGGGAAATTGGCTGGCCATTGTATCGGGACGTGTTATTTTGGAAAATCATCTCCCGGCTCTTTGCCTGCTAATTTCGGTGGGCCTTGTGCCCGAAATTACTGCCTACTTCCTGGGTCGCGGACCCTCGGGTTTCGGGCATATGGAATGCGGTTATGGTCGGCCTATCGGGTTTCTTCGCTGCTGGCCCTTGGACGTTAATTGCTCCCGGTTTCCCTCTTCCGGAAATACTCCGCCCGCGTCTGCTCGTTATCCCCAATATTCAAAACTTTCTTATCCGGCCCATTACGCAAGATTTTCAATCGATTTCCTCATCGACGTTAAAAATATTTTTATGCTATTTGTAAATTATTGTAACCCTTAGGCCGTTTGTCCACGATGCGTCGCGTCAGAGACGCGTACACGTACATACATACGTACGTTCATCCTCGTCACTCGACATCTTTCTTTGCTTTTCGTAAATTACGTGAAGTTTGCTCTACGCTTCGTGTACAAACGATTGCGGCATCGTACGCTAATCATAATGACGACTGAATGTAGCGACGACTACGCGACGATGACGCTTCGTGGACACGCGTCAATTATTTTACATTGGTTGCAGCACTGAAACGTACAGCAAGCGATATTTTGTCGCGTACGCGTCTCTGACGCGACGCATCGTGGACAAACGGTCTTAGAGTTTAGCGTAATGCAAAATTTTATTTTTCTACGCATCAAAAAGTTCAGACACCACTGTAGAGAAGTTATCTTCAGAAGCTCCTCCAAAGTACGCGACTTCACTTGAAAAGTGACGCCGCAGGTACGGAAACATTTTCTACCGCGATTCTCTCATTGTCCGTCCCCCATAGGGGTCAAGCAAGCTTTTAGGGTGCAGCGGACTGCGTTATTGTGTAACTGCATCGTTCGTATGTCGTTTCTGCTCCTGTCCTGTCTGCTGCAGGTCAGCGGGATCAGAGGGCAGATTTCCAACGATTCGTATACGGGGTGGTTTATACCCTTATTATGACATAAGTACGCGAAGGGTCACATCCGTGTTTTCCATGTTACGGGAGAAACAGAATGACTGGTGAGCACCGATCGATCACATTCTCCTTTAATCGGAAAACTCGGGGACAAAGATTCCTGATAACGCAATCTAATTATCGCAGACATTATCGCTGATAAAATTCTGCTGAATTGTACTGTCTCAAACTCTTGTAATTCAAAGTTCAAATTCAAGTTTTATCCTAGTTTTTCCTGTGTCACCACGAGTCGGAACATAATTTTCTGCACATTTTGATGCAGACATTAACCAATCCATTGTTGGTAGAGCGAGTTAGAATCCGGTTTAATCTGTATGTGGGTCGGTCCATGAATTATCTACAGCCTCCGCAGTTGTTTCATCGAAATCACCAAACACAAGAAGAGAGAAGCAACGCATGGAACGCGGGATTGTTTGGCCGTTTGCTCGGAGGAATGCGTCCCGTTGAGCAGATGGGGGTTGAGAGGGGGTTGTTCAATCGGTTATTGATTGGAAATGTAAGCTGGAGCGTGCCGACCGAGGGGCCGACTCGTCAAGAAGAGAAAAGGGTGAGGGGGTGGCCGACAGATGGCCATTGGTCAGCAGGACCGCGTGGCGAAGTTTGCCAATTGGGGAAACAACTTTGTCCCTGCTCGAAATTATTGGATTTTCAAAAACGACCGCGGGAGTTTGCTTTTACGACACCTGTCGCTCTGCACTGGATCAAGATGTCCGTACTTTATCATTTTTAGGTACCATTATCTCACAATCTTTCAAAACTGGCATCTTGAGAGGAGAATTCAAAAATGTCAAATCTTATTGATCGAACCTTGCGCCGATAATTCTTCACATATATAATATAAAATTTCGATCGATAAAATCCTTAATATTATTCATAAATGGCGAAAAAATTTAATGAGTTTGAGAAAGATTAGTTTCGACTCTGTCCGCAAGAGGTACACATCGTCGAAACCTTTCTCGCTAGTTACTGAAATGTCATCAATCAGTATATTAATAACTTTCTTCAAAAAGTCTTTCGACACGGTTGTGTCTAAGGCAGGGCCTGCTGGATAGCCTTACTGATGAGTCCTTCAGCGGGTCTAGGACGAAACACACCACCTCCTGTTCCTTCACAATTTTTAGCAAAACGTGGCCAAATAAACGTTGTACAGATTCACATCCGAATCGTAACGTTTTAAAGAACATAACATAGCTAATTGTTTTAACTGATCGAACCTTGCGCCGATAATTCTTCACATATATGTCGAGGCGTGATGGCATTTTGGTAATAAATTTGTTTTATTATTACAATGCGCAATGAGAAATGCGAGACAGGGTTCTTTACGAAAATGATCCGGATCCTTGTTGAATGTGACCACGGGTGGCAGAATAGATACGTTCCTGATGGCTTGATCGAATGTCAATCGCAACAGGCCATGCGGTGTGAAACACGGCAATACCAAAAAGGAATTGATTTTTCGTTGTCAACGGTTGCGCATTCCTTTGATAGCCTTGGAGATAGAAACAAGGGTTTTGGTTTGATCCGAGACGTGACAAAAGGAACGATTAAAAATATTCTGTGGCACCCGTGGGCTCATTTACGTATTTTCTTGTTGTGCTGGTGGTTTATAAACCAAGAGAATATTTGTGTGTTTGCGTGTGTATTCTTTGAGCGACGAGATGAGTGAACGAATGAGAGAAAACGACGACCAACCTCCGACATATATAATATCAAATTTCGATCGATAAAATCCTTAATATTGTCAAATCTTATGTTTGGAGAGATTTTACTAGTCTTAGCGAATCAACCGTGAAATGTGAACTGCCAATGTGGACCATTCTACAACAGATATACTAACTCACAGCACACGGTGAACGATTAAACGATCGACGAAGAGATCAAATAACGAAGAAAACTATGAATGCAAAAATCCAAAAGCGATTGATTTGGTCACCGGAAATTCATCGGAGGTGATCCGTATCAGCGAAGCGACGCCATAATAGGTGCTTAACACTGTTGTATGTAGCTGTCCAGAACGTCGCAACGTCTCTACGTCTTCTTTCCGTGGATATCCGCTTGTGGATGCATCACGATACGGGAAAGGGAAAGAGAGTTGTACGGTGGATGATCTGGGGGCCAATGGGAGGCCGCAAAGGTGGAACCAAGCCGACAACGGCGACTCTCTACCACCGCCTCCGATAGTCGGCTCCGGCTCCCTCGCATCCCCCGGGCAATCTTTTCAATTTAAAGTCAAGTATTATGGCTTAAATTGCATTATGGTTTCCTTCCCCACGAAGAAGGTAGGAGACCCCGGGAGAGAGAGAGACCGGCTACGAAGGGCGGCTCCTTGTAAGCAAGACTCAATCACGCCGCTTAACCTCCGACCCTTGGAGCCCTGGCACACACTGCCATCTGACACACGCATCTCACGCACACTATGAGCTGACCACTAGCGACGCAAGCATAGCACGCGAATTTAGCTCGGTCGCGAGCTATCGCTTCCCGCAGTGACCAGTTTTCGGTTAAACCGGACCCAACTGATCAGAGGGTAATACACATCGAGAAAATTCCAGTTCGATCGGAAGATCTCGTAGAAAACGTTAGGGCTGAACGTGGAATACTCCAACGTGAAAATCTTCTGGGATTATCAGCGTAAACGCTGGTCGGACGATTTGCTAGCTCGTTATCGCGCAATTAACCACATTGTTCAAGGCGGGAAGGGGGGGAGGGGGCAGAGATGCGTTCCTCCCGGTGATCTATGAAAATTATCGATGGTTATCGTGATCTGCCGCGCGACGTGATAAATGCACGCGGCTCACGGTCCCGGGACCGCGGACCAACCGATAACGTAATACCGGGGAGAACAGGGAAGATCGAGTGAGAAAGAGAGAAGAGGATGCACCACCCAAGGTATCTGTTACACAGCGCTTACGGACAAGCGCTGTGGAACGCAGTTATTACAGCCGCGAGAGGCGGCTAGAGGAGAGCCTCGCGGCTTTTTTCCCCGGGCAAGCAAGTTCAAGGTCCGTGGCTTGGGCTGGGTCGTTTCATTCATTCGTGTGAAAAGTGCACGCGTGTATGCGCATGCATCGGCACCGGCACTGGCACCGGCACGATGCATCGCTCTCTCCGATACCTGTGCTCACACCTCGTGGATATTATGTATTACAGCTAATCCTAGCATAACGCCGCAGTTACAGCAAACTGCACAACCAAACTCCGCCCTATAAATATCGCTACTTTTTTTCTGTAAGTTCAAAATTATCGTTCTTGCTCACTTTTCATCGTTGAAGACCGAATGAATCGGGACACTCGACATAGGCGAACAACCCGAAGATCTGTCGCAGAGAACTCTGTAAGGCCGCGATCACAGTAGACCCGACTTCGTCCGACGTCCGACATTTCAAATGTGTGGGTAGGCCCGTCTGCGAGACCCTTCTGGTTTCCGATATCGGGCCACTAGCACCGACACATGCCTGGAAACGCTCGCGCGTGTGCGCCGAAGTCGGACGTCGGACGAAGTCGGGTACACTGTCAAATAAAAATATTTTTTGGGCGCTTTGACAAACTAGCTAATAAGAAACACTTATAAAACCAGGAATAAAAAATAGCGAACACCGCAATAATTTAGTGCAATAATCAAATCTGTACAAAGCACATTAGCTCTAAGATTCGTGATTTAAATACCGTAAGAGCATATATTTTACAACATTTTGTATATCTTTAAAAAATGTAAACGATAGCCTTAAATAAAAATGTGGATTAAAAACAACGGGTACACTGTGATCGCAGCCTAGTTTTAGTTTTAGTTTCGAGGTTACTCCGGAGACGAGATTCGGACACTCATCGTTTCCTGAAGGCACACCGTATCATCGTCAACAGTTTCACTGCGGCGCTACAATTATCCTTCGCTTTTCCGCCTATGACCTGTTTTCTGTAGCCCGGGCCTAATTCAGGACCATCGACGTACTTATCATTGATGAGATGGCCATGCTACCTAATAATATTACGGCTCGGTGATCTTAGCCTAAGTCGATACATTCGTCCGAACAGCACTGTAGTCCCACTTCTACCATCCACGACATTCATCCGACGGAGCTGGTTCACTCACCTCCCGAAAACGGTCCCGTATCATTCGAGTCGGCCATCGATCGTCGCACGGTCTATCGCATCGACAACTTCGAATAACGATCGAATCGAACGAAACCGGCAAGGTTCGCGCGTTTCAGGACCATGATCGCCGGACGTGGAAGCATCCTTATCGGTCCCGGGGTTCTTGCCGGGCAATCCTTAAGTAATATATTTCTCGGGGGTAATTGCAGGCAGCGATTTCGTGCGGCTCGTTCGAGATCCGGCAGATACGTCCTGGTGTGCCGCGAGTAGGGCTGCCCCGATGTTGCACGTGCAAAGAGTACATGTAGGTACGTAACGTGTACGTAAGGTACGTAGGTACGGTAGGTTGCACGCGTAGGTAGGCACTTACGTGCCTATCCGACGTAGGTAGACACTTGCCTTTTAAACGGAGCGAGATGAGAGTCTGCGAGAAAAGAGAGGAACTTGCCGTATCCCAACAAGAGAAAGAGAACGAAGAAGAAGAAGGAGAAGAAGAAGAAGAAGAGGGATCGGAAGAGAAGGGTAGAGAAGCCAGCACACTGATAGAGCGTAACTGACTTCTTGGCCGGTGCATATTACCGGGCTGTTAGAGGGCGGAGCCGGCTGATGAGTTAGCAACGTATTGACTTTATAATAATCACGTTAGTCGGTCCACCGTGATCCCTCGGTATTACACGGTGGTTCGCGCGGATTCACGTACCGGGTGATTCCCCGCGTTCCTCATCGTCTTCCTCATCTTCTAGATGGGAAATGAAGACTCCATCGTCCACCGGTGGTGGAAAAATTTTCACGATTTTTCTGAATCGGCATCAGTAATCGCCGGTATGAGACTGTTTGCGCAAGCACGCCGTTTAAAGGCGCCCCCGACTGGATTTTTCTCGACGAGGCCAGCCGGTAAATCTTCGATGAATACGGCACGCAGAGCGCTGCCGCAAAACACGCGCGGAACCATAAATCAACGCTCGCGGAAAGAAACGCGAATCTTCGATATCTGCGGGAACACGCGGGACGCCGATCGAACGCGGTCATTAATATTAACTTCGGCTCTCTGACCGGCCCGGTTATCGCGTAATCGCGTTACTCAATTAGGGAGGGCCCGAGCTGGCCCGACAGTTCTTCTTCTTCTTCTTCTTCTTCGTCCACGGCGTTCTTCTTCTTTCGTCCTTCTTCTTCGTCGTCTTCTTCGCCTTCTTCGAGGATCGCGAAGACCGATTGCCCTCGCCAACGATTAGTACACATGGATCTTTCGAGTCTGCACGTGGGACGAGGAGCAGATGAGTTCGATATTAATTATTCGATGCAGTCCCGATTATTTATTGGCTCCGCTGCCTTTCTTTGCCAGAGACGACGCGGTGGTCTAATTGTGCGGTTCGCGAATATTGGTTTCTTATCCAAATACTCTCCCGGACTACGCGGTTCATCGACAAAAGTTGCTTAATCAAAGTTATCGAGAACAGAATTGTTACTTTACGATAGAATCGGTAATTCGCTTAAGCAGTTCCGTTTAATCCCGCGGCTGATTAGTCCTAATCCGCTGTCCCGTACAATAACCTTTAAAATATCGATCACACACGATCAAACACCGGCGATAACTATTCTCTATACTCCATTGATTCTCCATTAAAAAGGAGGTTTTTACGAGCGAGCCGGTCCACTTGGGGGCGCATTAATAATGCAACGAGTGGCAATCAAATCGGTAATGACAATCTCTTCGCGTCATCAAACACCTTACGGAATCAAATCGACGCTATTCGAACCTCGTATATTTTCATATCGAAACCCGCTAACTCTTCGCTGAGAAAGAGAAGGGTGGGAGAGGGCTTGCGTACTTTTTGCAGTCCCCAACGGGAGCAAAAGATCCATGACAACGGGATCCAGATCGACGCTCGACGACGATTTTCCCCTTCGATTCCGCGGATAATGAACAGGAGATTGCACTTGGAGGAACCGTTCGACGTTCATGCTCGGGGATGCAGATTAGCCTCGGCAAGAAATCTGCGCGTTGTCCGGAGCTATTAAGACGGCCGCGAACGGGGTATTAATAGCGGGGCTAATAAAAACCCGCGGCGGAGGATCAATTATTTTCTTGCTACAGTTAACGCCGTCGTTATTTCGCCCGCATCGAGAACGTACGTATACGCGTAATGACTCTATTTCGCTAGGATCGTGCGTTTTTTTTTTTTTACCGCGACAGCTGCGATCGACGATAGAAAGAAAACCGAGACACGCGCTTCGGGAGTTTGAAAAAGAACGGAGAGATGCAAAACAGTTCGTTCCGTCGACCTATTCTCAATTCTCGCAGGATGCGTGTGCATACGAGTGCATTCACCGTTCACATCGAAAGAGTTTTTTTGATTTTTGCAGGATGAGTCCGTGATAACTTTTCTGCGCCTCGCAATTGATGCTAAGAATTTTTCTTCTGCATAAGAATCCGCAGTCTATTAATGAACGAATAGCTGAAAAAGGGACCGGTCGATCGCCGCTCATCCCGGGTTTTCTCGACGCGTTGCGATGGTTCCCGCGCGGCTCAAAAAGGTACCAATTACCTCTAAAATTTATAATAACGAGCGATTTACCATAATTAATCGATTACGACGGCGGGACGTGCGCGGGCTTGTTCGGGCCGGGCCGGTGGCGCGCGCGATCGCACAGCGCCACGCCGTCCGTGGGGATTTTTTGAGATCATAATTTTAGATAGGCCGCTCCGGCGTTCCCGCTGACGCAAATGGCGGTGTGTAGGCAAATTGAGGTGAGATTGGAGGTCAGCACTCCGACGATGACCGTTACCATCAGGCTCTCTCTCTCTCTCTCTCTCTTTCTCTCTCTCACTCTCTCGGCTGGTCTGTGTACCGGGCGATACGAAAGCAATTTGCGTCTGCTGGACGTTCGCGATCTGCCTCGCTACATCTTCTTAATCGCGTGATACGATGCGGAAAAACCATTAGGACCTCGGCAAATGTTACTCCGATCCACTGCTATTTTATCTAGGGAACTATTCAACGTATCGATTCGAATCTTGTTTTATTACAATCGGGTAAGTTTAATCTACAATCTTTATAGATAATAGATAGATTCTTCTCGATCGAAATTTAAATATATAAAGTAAATGATATCGGCGCGAGGTTCGATCATTTTAAAAAAACAACAAATGTGCAATTATTTAAACATGTTTCTTACGTTACTTTACTGGGACAGTAATGTTTTTATTTATGATGATGTTTCCAATATACTATAGATTCTACCCAATTTATTAAAGAAAAGTCTTTATGCTTTTGAATTTTCACAAAATATATGTATTTTTAGTTTCAAGTATTCACATTATATATACACATATGTAACTCTGGCTGTTGCAAGGACTTGGTTTACGCTTGGTTTACATTATGGTGAAAATAAATATTTTTATTGTTTCATTCTTATAAAAGTTTCATGTGTTAATGGGTCATATTTCTATATAGTGTGTTATATTGTTTAAATATTGTGTTTTATAATACAGTAGTAATTAAGGTATATTGCGTTTTCAAATTTGCCGCCAATTTTTGCCGTTTGTCCATTGATCGATATCGATTAACCAATCATAGAACGTTCAACCATATATATGTCATAGTTTCTGCTTTGCTTTTGAACGCAAATGGGTTCAGTTACACATCTGCCACCATGTGACCTAAGTGTGTTTAGTGTAACTCAATAATTTTTGTAATATTTGTCCATTTCATGTTATTGATACAGCACGTATGTATTTTATTTTATTTTTGGTATTTTCAGTAGAAACTACATAGCTGTTTTCTTTAAAAATTGAATTGTTGTTAATTTTTCTTTTGCATATTTTCAGACGCAGAAATGATTCTTTGAAAAAGATCCACATAGGGATCGAAACGTAAGAAACATGTTTAAATAATTTGTTGTTTTTTTAAAATGATCGAACCTTGCGCCGATATCATTTACTTTATAAATCTTTATAGACATTGATTTTCTGTGTGAATAATTATAGCGAATTGCAAATAATACGACAGCATCCTTAAAATATTTTAATCTTTTCTCTGCGTTTGATCCATTCCAGATATTTTCAAAGGGGGGCGCTAAAATTCATACGGTACAGTTCAATATTTTCCGTAGAATCACGATGGCGGCGTCGAATGGGAAATCATGTATCGGCCATAATTGAATTTTCCAGCGCGAGAACGCGAACATACGGCCGCGGAGAAAGCTTTCAGCAGTTCGAAACAATTCGGCCGGGCCATAAAACTTCAGTCACTATAAATCTGGACTCTTAACTGCGCGGCGATAAATCACGTAACTTATATGAGAGCGGGCGGCCGTACGACACGATAGATCGGCAACTACGAAACTCGTCGCGTAGATCTCTACCCTTCGAAATTCTCGCGATAGAATCGTGCCCCTTCATCTCATCGTCCACGGTAGCTACTTATTTTTCACTTGTCATATATTTTTCATTGCAATGAAATTGGACTTTGGATTTGATTAATTTAGTGAAATCATTAAAGAAAGAATCTCGTGTTTATTATAATTGTTATGTTGCATAAAAATCCGCCGTCCATCGATGATTTTTAAGAACAGACTCATTGGACACTGTCGTCGGCGCTGGCAGCGTCTACGGCCAGTTAAATCAGAATTCAATTTGAACGACGTTCGAGCAGGGAGATCCCCATAGAAGATACGAAATATTCATGGCGAGAATACTTTATCGTCGTTATTCGTAGACCGACACGCATCGTCTTCCATAAATACGTTTCTGCTGCCCGTTTACACCACTTAATCGCGGCTAAGGCCGCGACTTTATCAGCTGCAGTTTCTATTTGTTAATTGAAAGCTTGTGTAGATGCGCCGGCGAATCGAGCACGAGATAACGAACCCCATAATCTCAGCCACGTCCTCCCTTTTGCAATTCTAACAGACTCGAAATCAATTCTCTGGATCTAATTATCTTGAGAATATTTAACAAATAAATATACAGCTTAGAACATATAGAATCTCTCATGAAAAATTTAGTATCATTGCTAATGGGTTGCTGAAAGGGTGAGAAAAATCAAGATAAACGTCCCCGAAGACAATGCGCGCGATTATAAAAACGGAGAACAATTACGCCCGCGATTTTCTAGAACGAAATGGGCGAGCCACGAGCAAGGGCTCTAATTAACATGCTTGTTTGCAATAAAAGTTTGCATAAATGAAATGCTATCGTTGTTCGATTAGTTCGATAGAGTCTGATGAAGCTTTAAGAATTTTGTTGATTATCGAGAATGATGTTTTAAACTCGCAACCCTCGCCTCGCGGAGGATCGACAGGCCGCGACGCGACGCGAGAGTAGCCTGATCGATTTAGCGCCAAATGTCGCCGTGTTTTACACGCGGCAATAATGGTCGAAATCTATGTAGCCAATATTTCAAGCCACCCTTTCTCTCGTCCCCTGCCACCTTATATGAAACGTTCATATATACTAGCAACGCGTAGCCCCGGTTATTGGCTCGCATATGGGCGACGCTCGATATTTCAAAGCCGGCGCGGCGGCGAAATGGAAATACGCACGACGCGCGAACGGCGAATTATTAACAATATTCTACTGTCCGATACAGAATCGGTAGAACGTAAGCTCCTGGATCATCGTATGATCTTGAAATTTTTGGACTCTTCTCCGAAGAAGAATAATAGGAACGATAAGCAGCTGAGTACCAATAACCGGGCGGACCATTTTGCATTGTACAGTGGGCTCTCGCGCGATTCTTTTTCCGTAATTAAGCCCCCAACTTTCATCAACAAGGAATCCCGACCGTGGCTCGTATTCGGCGACTCGTCGATGACATTCTTCAGCGCACCGTAATTAATATAATTGTCGTTGGCTGGTCAGAGCAAAGGGGCTGACAGCAAATAATCGCGAACCAGGCTCGCCATGCGCGAGGAGCCTTTGGAAGAAGGATCGCGGTCAAGTGCCTCTTAAAAAGTAATCTTCGAAGTCAGTGAACTGTGTAACGTAGTCCCGTCGCGTGTAAATTACGCGTCCCCGGTACGGAAGGATCCTTTCTTGCCGTTCTCGGATGTATCTCTCCCCCGGGACTATCATTCTTCTCCGGCAGGATCGGTCACTTCCCTCCCGAGGTATTTAAATTCCGTTTATTCGACCGACCTGGCCACATTATTTCGCGTGCCTGCGTCTTACGTCACAAGAAACGTGTCCGGGAACGCGGCACCCGTAATGTCCGCCAGGCAATTAGCTCCAAAGTATATATAATTAAATTTTTAATACGGTTTTTAATCCCCCCGCTGCGAGGGACGTCGAAGTATACTTTCCCGGTCGATAAGAATTCCTGTCTAATTTTCGGGATTTTAGGGACAATTTTCGGGGAAGATCGAAGCATCGACAATAATTGAAATAACGTTTCAAGAGAATAATCACTGTTGCCGTCGATCAGAACTATTAATACTGTACCTCACCCTTTCACACCGGTTTAATCGATCGAATGATTTATCGCTGGAGCCGTTTTTCCAGGAACACTGGTCTATTAAAGGGCTGTTGCAGTCCGGAGATCCTCTAGGATCATCGTATATCGACACATGTCCTCGTAGCTCGTGGGTCCGCAACATTTTAGGGTGCTGTCTCCGGTTCATTCTTCAAAAACCGACCAGTGCATATGTCGCGGCGCAAGAAACATAATGTTATCAAGCTGCCCTGCGCGTAGAGAAGCCCTTCTCGGACAAGGTCCCCCAAGGACCTGGTCCTTTTCCTCGTACTCCTCCACTTCGTCCTTATCGATATACCGAATAAACACGCTTGGCAGCTAGACGCGGGATAGCTTTGCCAGGCAAATAAACTGCGAAGGACTACTCTTCGACCTGCTGCCTCTCTTAAAGCCGAAATAACCGTCGCTCCGACCTTCAAGACACTATAATTCACCATTATACACAGTTAATAACCCTACCATGACGGACAGAATGGACTGAAATTCTAAAGATGACACTTATGCACGTCCGTACCAAATAAAATGCCCGTAGCTTCAGAAGTTTACCAACTACATATATGTAGGAATATGGATATGGAGGAATGGTTCTGTATGATCTGCGCCGAGAATCGGATTTCGGTACTCTTTTGATTACGACACCTTTGAGTGTGAACGTGTGCGAGAATGTATGAATGCGTGTGAATGTGCGTGAGATCGTGTGTCCGCTGTCTCGAAAACAGCTTTTGTATGTTTTAATCAGTTGTTATTTGTCCATCGATACGAATTGACGTGTACACTAATTATTAAAATAGTTTTATTGCTTCATATACGTATCTTCACGTTTTCAAAAGTTGACAGTCTATAATTTAAAAAATCAGCATCTTCCACCAATATCTCCGTCAACCACCACCATTCTAATCCTCTTCCCTCCTCCTTCAGCTAACCACAAAAAGCATCTCCACAATCGAGCCAAAAGTTAAAACGCTCGCTGTCCTCGTAGTCTCGCGTTTCAACTTTCCACCCCTATCGATCCGGCGTTAGCGCACCTTGTCCAGTGGTCGGCTCGACGGTAAATAAAGATGGGTAGTTTTCCCATCAGCGTGTACACACGCACTCCCGCATTTCGGTAACACTGCTCCATCCTCGTACGTGTGTGCACGGACCAGACGGTTTTAAATTCCGCGAGTCAAAGCGATGTTTGACATGGAAATGTTGAACGATGCATTAAACATGCCGCGCGGAGTGCTTCCTCTCTTTTTCCCCGGAAAAAGGGAAACGGAACCGACCACCCCCTCCCCACTCCCCAACCTTTAAACCACCCTTCGACGATCGTATTGCCGACCAAGAGGCCCCCGGTCGGGCCCCCGCACGCTATTGTTCGAGCAATGTTTATTTAAGCAAACGAAAGCAGCCGCTCCTACGCTGCTGAATTCACGTTCTCGAACCGGCTTCCGGTTCGGATCGATAGCGACGCCAGTGGACGCCGCGATTTTTGCGTCGCGACGCCTTTCATCCAACCTTCGGTTCTAACCTTGTGGTTTTCTTAACACATTCACTGCCATGTCACCCATATGTGGGTGACGGAACTATTTGTCCAAGTTTTAAAATGAATTTTTACGCTAATACCAAATCGTACCAAATTTTATTAGGATCTGTAAAATGCCAGAAAGTTGGAGGACTACTCCATGTCGTACATATAATTTTTTTCAATTTTTATTTCATTAAATAACCTACATTGATTTGATGGAATTTTTTGGGTTTCTAGTTTGGCAGTCAAAGTGTTAAATAAATGGCGATGATTCGATGCATCTGGGGTTTGAGTCATTCTTTAACATATAAAATTATGATTTTTTAAAAATTCAATGCAGTAAATTTTTACCGGTAGATCGCGGTTATTCGTGCAAATAGTAGGCTCCAGGATTGTTTTACGGAAAGCAGAAAGGAGCAGTTGTTTTGGCATTCGTTTGACGATTCGTTAAATTGGAGGAGGTAATAAAACGTATATTAGCATCGCGACGATGCGAATAAAATTGTCGAGATGTTATCGGCGCGGCGGAAAAGGTAAAAAGGATAATTGTTATCGTTTCTTATTATCGATGCACCAGATGAAGACAAAGGCGTCGCGAATCAGAGGATCGTGATTGGTGTAGTCACGTTTTGTCGAGGGTCGGAAGCACGCACCTGCAAGGGGCAATTTCGCTGGACCTTCACGTAAAAGGAACTGGCCCCATTGTCCGGCAAATGACATCAAGCTTATTGCATTATTTAAAAAGACTCGCCTTTAGGCCGCTTTAAGCCAGCCCGTACTACGGTTTACTACACCGTCTGTATTTGCGCTGTACTGTAATCTCGATCTGTTCATACATTTGCAAAATCATCGTTCCCAGTCTTACAATTAATATTATATGGCTCGATTCGGTTTGCAATCATTGTTAGTTGCAGTACCTTTTTACTGAAATTTACCCTCTCTCTCTCTTTTTTTTAACTTATGGTCACCTCCTTCTTTCTCTTGAGGGTTGGAGAAATGTTGAATATTAATTGTTCTTTCTATTTTTAAAAAATACTGTTAGGGATAAGAGTAGATTATAGCGAGCGAACTATGAAATTATCACAGAAGTTATATATGTAGAAAAATTATTAACTGAATATAACGTGGACGAATGTAAAGCAGTGAATACACCGGTTGAATTAGGTATGAAGTTATCGAAAAATGATAGTCCATCGACCGAAATAGAGAAACAGGAGATGGAGGAAGTACCATATAGACGATTGGTAGGTTCCTTAATGTATAACGTTAGCTACGCAACCGGACATATTATTATAACGACAAAGCTGTCACAGTTCGCTTCAAATCCAGGAAGATTGCATTGGACACAGGCTAAGAGAGTTTTGAAGTATTTAGCCACAAGCAAAGATAAATTCTTAACGTATAGCCCAGGAAATAATGAGATAGAAGTGTTTAGTGATGCGGATTGGGCATCTGAAATCGACGACAGGCACTTTTATAGTGGTATGGTAGCGTTTTTCGGGGGAAATGCAATTTCGTGGAAATCCACGAAGCAAAAGTCTATATCCACTTCCACGATGGAAGCTGAGTACGTAGCATTAGCGACAGCTGTGAAAGAAATCATAGGTATTAACATGATATTTAAGCAATTAAAAAGTTTGCATATTGTTGAAGTACCATGTGAGCCACGTGTCATCAAATGTGATAACAAGTCTGCAATTGATTTCACATTGAACAGGGTCGAAAGGTCAAGGTCGAAACATATAGATATCGCATACCACATAACCAGAGAGAATTATGAAGAAGTGTTAATAAAGTTAAAATACGTCGCATCTGGAGACAACGTGGCAGACATACTCACTAAGGGACTACCTCATAGTGTAATGTAACCTCATGTACAAAAGTTGAGACTGTGCGAAAGCAATATATAATGCGTATGGAGTTAATGTGTGTCGAATGTGATTTGATGTGATTTGACACACGAACTTGTATATCGCGCCAAGGAGGAACAATCGAGAAACGCGATGCGTAGCCCTCTACGTTCTGCTTACTGTTCACCTCTGTGCTAAGCTAGTAGTTTTTTTCCCGCCAGAATACTATATGCGAGCTGGATACTTGTTGTGTGCAATAAATATATATATATAATTATCAACAAATACTTAACACATTATAAACATCGATTAATTCTCTCGCTTTAGGAATATTTCATAGATTTTAATTGTAATTTCGCTACTCACCAGGAGATATGCCGAGTTTCACGTGGAGGCTGCTGGGGCTTCTGTGATCGGGGGTGGTTATGGGGGCGGCTATGGGCGGCGACAGGTGGGGGAGTGCCGGTGTTCCACCACCTGTCGTCGTCGTAGTCGTGGTAGCACAGGGATTTAGGGGTGAGGTCCTCTTGAAAGACTGCTCTGTTCGCCACGCGACCTCGTTATCGCCTATCCAAACTTTACCTGCAAGAAGAGAACGATACACGGTTATTAATTCGCTCACACGGTTGCTCAACCCTCTCCCAATACCGTTAAACATGACCAAAAAAACACACAGGCAACCACTGCTCAAACGACCTATTAAAAGACCGCCGGATATTAATATCTGGGTTAAAATAGAAATTCGGAATTATAAGGAGCCACGATGTATTTACAAATTTCGAAATGTACACCTAGGAATCTCGATGAAGAAAACTCGCAGGTAACGAGGAGAGAGAAAGTTCGCAGCGAAAACGACCGGCGAGAAAATACATATTCGCGGCAGCGCTGCGCCGGCGCGGCGCGGCGTAGCGTTATCAAAGCGCAAGATCAAATTGCAAAAGTAGTTTCCCCGAAACAAATTCCCCCCTGTTTCTGTATTAGTATAACTCGCATTGGGGGTCTTTGTGTCTGCGCAGAAAATGGCTTCGTCCCCTTTGACGGGCTCCGCGTAATTAGCAACCCCTACGAATCCCCTATTCCTGCCAGTTTTCCCGGCTTTTCCCCCGTTTCCCTTAATTTCTGGGAACAATTCCTGCCTCTGGATGCCGCTCCACGATGCAGTGTCTAATTACACCGAGCCTGGAGGCTGGCTCCCTTGTAGCTACAGGGTGTATCGAATTTTTTCCGGACAGAATATAACTGACCCAAATTTCATTATACATATAAAAATAGGGCCTTTTATAATCTTCGATATTAATATTAGGCGTCTAGCTTTAATATTAGGTTGGGGAAAAAGAAATCCATCTCGTAAAGAAAGATATCTCGTAAAGTATCGATCGAACAATTTCAGATTAATGCTCGTTGTCAAGGTGACATTTCACACTAAAAAAATTCTTTTGCTGTTTTTTGTTTGGTCCATTCAGTTGTGAGTTACAGGGTGTTAAAAATGGAAGTGAACAAAGAGAAAATTCGGTACGTTTTACAGTTTTTCGCCAATAAGGACCAAGACTTCTATGAGGGAGGCATTATGAAGCTACCTTTAAAATGGCAACAAATTATAGAACAAAACTATGCATATTTCACCTAAATCGGACAATCCGAAACATGTTAAATAAAGTCTTGAAGTTCACGCAAAAATAATGGATTTCTTTTTCCCCAACTTAATATAAGTCTTGGCTTATGGTTGTACTATTTGTTTTTAAGAAGTTATCACAATTTCGATCGGAAATATTTAAATACTTTCTGGGTCCACTGTAAATTAGCGACTTTAAAAATTCCAAATAAAAATGCAAGCGCAATAGCCGTTTAAATATTTCGGGGAACATTTTCTGTCGAATCTCAGGGTGTTCGTCAACTACAGATTTTCCAGCCACCCCGTAAATGACGCATCGAAGGAAACACGCAAATATTCCACCCCCGCATGCGTGAGCCGTGACTCAGACTCGGTATTATTTGCTTGATGAATGATTTAGTCGCAGAGCCTGAGCCCGTCTCTTTCTATCAGCTTCTGGGAAGCTGACGGAGAGGGTGGGAAATGTTCCAGGTCTAGGGGTTGCTGGGGGTTGCGGAGGGAAACGTTTACAGAGAGGAACAAGAGCGAGAGGAAAAGCAGAAGAAAGTGTAGCTGGCGCGCTAACTAAGGGCGTCGGCTAATCAATATCATCAGAGAATGGCCGCTGACCTCCTCCGTGGACCACCATTGTTCCGTATGCCAACTTCCACCAGACTACTATGACTCCATCTTCGCTTGTGATTATTTGCAGACAATTAAATAAATTCTGCTCCCTATTATTATATTTTTCAATTTATAATTTCACAGTGAGGACACTGAAATTTTGAATAATTATTATACACTTTAGGAAACATTAATTTGTAATAGAACGTATTCAGCGCTAAAGAGGACAACACGCAGCATTTTAAGTAATTAAATAAATTCTGCTCTCTATTATTATATTTTTCAATTTATAATTACACAGTGCGAACACTGAAATTTGGAATAATTATTATACACTTTAGGAAACATTAATTTGTAATAGAACGTATTCCGTGATAAAGAGGACACGCAGCATTTTAAGTAATTAAATAAATTCTGCTCTCTATTATTATATTTTTCAATTTATAATTTCACAGTGAGGACACTGAAATTTTGAATAATTATTGTACACTTTAGGAAACATTAATTTGTAATAGAACGTATTCAGTGATAAAGAGGACACGCAGCATTTTAAGTAATTAAATAAATTCTGCTCTCTATTATTATATTTTAAATTTATAATTACACAGTGCGGACATTGAAATTTTGAATAATTATTGTACACTTTAGGAAATATTAATTTGTAATAGAACGTATTCAGCGATAAAGAGGACACGCAGCATTTTAAGTAATTAAATAAATTCTGCTCTCTATTATTATATTTTTCAATTTATAATTACACAGTGCGGACACTGAAATTTTGAATAATTATTGTACACTTTAGGAAATATTAATTTGTAATAGAACGTATTCAGTGATAAAGAGGACACGCAGCATTTTAAGTAATTATATAAATAAATTGTGCTCTCTATTATTATATTTTACAATTTATAATTACACAGTGCGGACACTGAAATTTTGAATAATTATTGTACACTTTAGGAAACATTAATTTGTAATAGAACATATTCAGCGGTAAAGAGGACACGCAGCATTTTAAGTAATTAAATAAATTCCGCTCTCTATTATTATATTTTTAAATAATGACACAGTGCGGTACACTGAAATTTTGAATAATTATTATACACTTTAGGAAACATTAATTTGTAATAGAACATATTCAGCGGTAAAGAGGACACGCAGCATTTTAAGTAATTATATAAATAAATTGTGCTCTCTATTATTGTATTTTTTCAATTTATAATTTCACAGTGCGGTACACTGAAATTTTGAATAATTATTATACACTGTAGGAAACATTAATTTGTAATAGAACGTATTCAGTGATAAAGAGGACACGCAGCATTTTAAGTTTTACATTCATACTTATTTATCCTTTGCACTATTCAACACATATGCGTGTCTATGTATATGTATTAGGAAAGTGTACACTGGAATAGACCTTTTAATTGCATTGCAATGAAGTATACTACCGAAAGAAATTATTCTGTAAATATTAATACGTTCCAGTGTTCGGATACTATTTTGCATATTTGCCGTATTCTATTAAATGCAGCATATATAGAATACCAATTCGGCAAGAAATTTATAACCCCTTTGGACTAATTGCTATTTCCATTCATATTAGAATAATGTACCACGCAATTCAATTTTTACATACACTAGAATATAAAGAAAGCTAGTAAAAGAAATACATTGTATACTAAAACGTTCCAGTGGTTGCATACGATACTGTTTTCACATTTATAATATTCTATTAAATGCAAACTGGCTTCTTGTAAATTAGGAATTTAACGAGATTTATTAACTTTTTCGAATAATTAGTATCTATATTCGCATTCGAATAATGTACATTACAGTAGAATATTTTATTTACACTAGAATATAAAGCAAACCAATAAAAGGAATGTTTGTGCAAGTAATAGCATGTTGTCTAGTGGGTGCGTACGACATAAACTATCCTCTCGTGAAATACTAATTTAACATGAATTTCTCAATAGTTTCCCTTTAATATTTTCGTAAATTGTATAATCGAGCAGGTAGAAACCATGTTGAACAGCCACATTTTCCACGAACATGCTAGCGTAATTGAATTTTCCAGGATGTCGAAATCACTGCTCCTTTAGGGGTTGTTTCCGTTTGTCTCGGCGGGTTGGAACGGGTCCGGGGGTGCATGCAAACACCACGAGATTAAAAGAACCGTCGATTCCAACCATAGACCTCGAAATCATGTCCCGAGGACTCGCCCCGAGGTCCATGGGACCTGCAAATCTCCAAACCAGCTCCTAATATCGCGAGCGAACAAGAACATTAATAACGAGACCGATTTCTCGGTTGATCGAGAACGATTCCGCAAGCTTCGATCGGCTGGATCGGATTAAGCAGCCGTTCGCCGATAAATATTCGCCGCTGGCTGAATAATTGTGCAATCGCAGCGGGAATAATTATTATTTAGTGGCGCGTCGAACGCATTCGAACGCTGCGCCGCGCTGCTTTCGTTTTATGAACGATAGAAGAGAGGAGAATTCTAATTACCGCCATTACTGCCGACGCTATTAATTAACGGGGGAAATAAAGATAGCCAGAGCTACGCTGGAATCCTTGTTATTCTGAATAATTATCATTTGCAGTCGTTTCCTCGGTCGTGGTTCCTCGGAAGCGTTCAGATTAGAGGCGGAGTAGCGAAATTCATGCTGTTTTATAATAGCTCTTCTGTTCCCGAGATAACAAATATCGCTTACATGCTGTGTAATTGAATGTCGGGGGTCTATAGAATTTTAAAAAGTCCTTGGCAACGTCGGTGGAATTGCTGCAGCCTAACCGTTGATTTTGCAAAAGGAGACTAAAAATCATTGTTCACTTTAAATGTTCGTAACTTAGGAACGAATGCGTGAAATGTAAAAGTTCAAACGCTATTTTATAGGAAAATGCCTACACTAATAATGCACAATTTACAGTAAAATAGACTAGTTGCTATTTCCTGCTCACCACCAACTATCCAAAACATCATTTCTCCACCGCCCCCCCACCCGCCCCTCTTTCTATTACCAAAAGCGTCGCCTAGTGGGAAAGACTGTGAAAATAGCAAGCGTGGTTCGCATAAACAGAGCCATCCATTTCATGATCGGTGGTGGTACCAGGGTTGGTTTCTCCCTTTGCATTCCCCTCATTCGTCGAAGCGGGCGCGAACTCCATTCACGGGTTTATCACTGTCCAGATAACAACGATTTACCTATGGACGAGTAGGGCCGTCGTTTTTCGAGGGGACAGTGAAAAAGGAGAACCAAGGAAAAAGAAAGAGAGAGAGAGAGAGAACAAAAATGGGGATGGGAAACGGCGATAGGGGGGGCACAGGGGGTAAGAGACGGCCAGCCACCTTGCATTCAGAAGTATTTCACTTTAACGGCCCTCCGGGGGATTGGCTGACCCTGGTCGCCAGACCCTTCACCGTTTCAGCATAATGGACCTCTACATTACTTATTCGTCCTGGCCAATGTCCTGCCAGGAGCGTCCGACGACGACGCTCGTTTCCACGTCCTTCCATTTCCGTGCGCGATTAATCGCGGCCAGCCATGAACCTGCGCCATGCTTACCCTCGATCCTTCTTTTCTTTATCATCCGAGACGAGATTTATCCTTCGAATGTGTTTATTCCAATTTTAATGAATTCCTACTGGTCCACATTCTAAAATCGACCCGTTGTAATTTATTCAACCTTGTCCGATCTAACTATTAAATTTTATCGATTCTTCGTAAATAAAAAATATTAAAAACTACGCGTGGCATGAAGCAGTATAAAAACAGTAAAACAAGATCACTTGTACGATCGTTCGAAAGGCTTCGTCAAGGGGTTGTGAAACGCCAGGTACACGGTCCAGCAGAGGACAGAGGTCCAGTCGAGCTGAAATTTCGTCGCGATCGCAGCCCCAAGCAATCTGCTTTCCCGCGGTACTCGAAAGAATTGAAAATTCCTGCTCGTCCAAGGGTTGAAGAGGTCGAGGCACAGGGGTGGCGAGACACGGTCCAGATGGGGTTGGAGGCGGTCGAGAAAAACGGGGGAGGAAAGAAGCGGACGCGGATAAAGCGTTCGATATAAGATTAATAGTGGAGGCCGCTGACCGAGCCTGTACACGTCGACGAGGGCGGCCCGGGCTATATAGGATGGTGATTCCTCTTTGAAGGTGGAATCGTGGGCAGTGGCCAAATTGAATCCTGCTTAGGACAGGCGAAGCGCCGCACCGCGCCGCCTAGCCGGACGGGGATAGCCCTCGAGCACTTTCTCCAATAAATAAATTGCTATGGATTCGCGCGGCCTCTCGAATTAAAATTGTCCCTAGGATTCCTCTCTGTTCGAAAACAAACAATCTTCAACAATCGACCCTCCGAGTAAAACGAATAAATCCTTATCGCTCTGCTTCGAATCAATTTTTGTAATTGTCCACTCGCGTCTCCAAAAAAATTCCTACAACAGCTGTAAATGCTGATCACAGCCCTCCACTTCACCTGTCGACGACGTATCTACATACACAAATTCGGTGTCGCACGTGGACACCTAGCAAGAGATCCGATAACACTAACCACGAAAATGCAGCATGCGCGCTGATAAAGATGCTTTCCTCAGGCACTCAAAGAGAGTGTGTCGTCCAGGTGTGAACGACCTTTAATCGGACAATGCTTTCCTCTCACGAGTAGTCTTCTATCTCCACCAAAACCGACGGTATCGTCGCATTCCCATTTCGTAATTTCAATAATAGGGTGCAACGCAGGACGGCGCGCGTCGATCACGTCACGCGGATCATCGATGCGTCGTCTTAACCGTCTGTATGGACTGCTCTCCATCCTCGAGTATCGAAATTTATGCTATTATAGATTTGTTGTGGAAATTATTATTCTTGTAAAAATTGCTTATCAAATGATTCGAGTATTGTAGTTTTCTTCGAGTGTATTGTGCAGCGCATATTGCAGTTCGTTGAATGCAAGTGGACTGTGGTTACAATATAGTTATGCACACTTTCACTTTTATAATTCGAAGATTTAGTGTAGTCTATGTACTAGAATGCTTTGCTTAAGAGCAACGTTGTTAAAATTTTTAATTTGTTCGTGGTACTGTGACGGTGCATAATCAATGTTAAATTAACAAACTATTCAATTAATACTGTATAATATATCTAAGAACACAGTTGATTTTGTAATTTTCTTTTACTTCGTTTCATGCAGTTTCAAAGGAATAATTTTGTGTCAATGGTTATTGTGTAGAGACTTCTTGGAGTGACTGTAATAGAAGTTCGATCCTAATCGATTTTATCGTATAACCATTCTTTTTCTAGGCGTCGCCGTCAACGTGACTGGTTGATAATACAATGTGGCCAATGTTTCCCCGTGGTTGGCGTCTTGTCGCGTCGCGGCGCTAGTTTTTTCCCGATTAATCCCGTAAAAGTGGCTCGCGTTAGTATTATTATCTTGACCGTAGGAGTAGCACGCGCGATTATCGGCCTCTTTTTCCTAGATAAAGGCCACTTTATTAGTTCCAGAGTAAACAGCATAAATTTTCCACTATAATGCGTCATCCTAATGAATCCCACCGAGGAATTTAATTGCCTCGATGCAATTAACCGACATCGTTATCGACAAAATAAATTCTACCGACGATTTATATCGCATTCGTTGGGCGTCTTTTATTCTCCTATCATTCTGTCGGTGTTTTTTTTTTTACAATCGACTCGAAAGTGAGAATCTCGTTTTAACGGACCACGTATCCACCTCTCAAAATCCACCGGTAACAAGTGCAAAGGGCTAATCTTTTTCCAGCTCGCGCAAGACGGCTCACCCTTGATTCAGACTGCCAAAAAGTAGCTCCGAGGAGAAAGACAAAGGATCGGCATTCATCGCGGACGAACGGTTTCCCTATTTCTTGCTGGTTGCCCTTGTCAGAGCTGCGATCGATAAAGCCAGCCTGCTCCCTGCGTCTGCTCTAGCTACCTTAACACTCGTCCACCCCTGTGTACGATTTCCAAAATGCACTTTCCCTCGACCGGATAATCCCTATTGGAGCTGGGGACTGTTCCAGGATCGATGTTGCAGCATATGTAAATCCTGTGCACTTCTGCAGGCTTCCAAAGGGGATGAAACGAAGGAGCGTTGCACGCGGAGAGGTTAAAACTTTCATTGTGAATTTTTAATAGGTTGGCATAGACGCCATTATGTAAATATTCGCTACCTGGATCGATACAGGTAACCAATAAAAACGTGAATAGCGAAAGATTTTTAGGTTAGGGGTGGAAAGGGGTTGGAAGAGGGAAGGGTTGTGAGCGCAAGCGCGAAACCGCCCTCCGAGAGAAACCACCCTTTGCCATAACTCCTTTCAACCGACACCTAGCCAATCTGCATGTGACCGTCGCCATTTTGTTTAAAACCAGGGGAGGTCACTGCAACCCTTCTTCAATGCCACCCCTAAAATTCTTCTTCGAAGCCAATCTTCAAAACTTTTTCCAATGCTAGCCCTAAAATGAGAATTGGCGAGATTTTTTAATGCGATATTAAGAATAGAACATTTTTTGCAACGACGTTATTTGAGAATTTTTCGCATTTTCACGGTATTGAACAAAAATTAGACAAAATCTTTTCGTCCGCCGAGTTTTATGTACTTCAAAGGAGATTAATGAAGAAGAACGCAAAAGATGAATGCGCTAAATTCATGTAAAAAGTTCCATTTTTTTCGAAGCAACAGCAGATCGAAAGCCAATTCGACGAGTCCAACAGTTGTAACGGATCTCCAAAAAGAGACATAGTGTTTCATTTCTAAAAGCATCGATTGTGGCATCAGAACCAACTGCGAATGCGGCGTTTTTTTTCAACGGAGACACAGGGTCCGTTCTCGATTCTCTTGTGAGTACAGCTGAATGTTTATGCCTGCGGGTCGCAGTCGACGTACCGTGTCGAGCATCCCTATGGAGCGTCACGAAAATAGCTCGAACTCGAGCACAAAAGTAGAATTTCGAAAAGCGAGAAACACCCCTTGCCGTGTATCAGGTTGTCCGCCGTTGAGGTTAAATATAGTAGTGTTCGATCGGGGACGAAAACATGATACTCTGTCGAACGGTCTAACCCAACAGACTTTTGCATTCCCCTGAAATTTTTGCTCCAATTTTAACTCTGATGCAATGTCAAAATTTATTCGAAAAGCAGACGTTTGCTTTGAATTACAATTTTTTCGATAATTAAACCCTCCTCAATCAAACATATTCGTTGTTACATTAATATGTTGTTTGTGTACAACAATTTTATTGCATTTGCTTTTGATGGAAATATTTTGCTGATCGGAAAAATCGAAATAAAAAATCGTAACGGCACGAAGCCACCCCGTAGCGACCCTCCCCGTAGAAAAGTCGTGGGTCGTTAAATCGCGGAGACAACGTTCCGGGAGAGGGGTGTGTTCTCTGGGGGGAAAAAGGTTTAAAATGTTTGAGGAAGGGGTGGCATCCCCTTCCCTACGATTGGCACGAGAGGTGCCGCGCAGGGGTTGTATTCCTGCGGAATCCTCGGAAACGCGTGCTTCGCCCGTGCCCGTGCCCGTGCCCGTACACCTTTCTCTTCTCCATCGCGCGCATCGACACACACCGACAACCATAAGCGTGCAGGAAGAAGCGTTTAGGACCGGAACAGACGCAGATGCTTCGACGCGACGCGACGGGGAGAGGCCGAACGGACGGAGCCAGCCGGCTTTTTGGGGTGAGCAGAGAGACGTGTGTCTGCCATTGTGATTTTAAAATCGACCCTCCTCCCCCTTTCCCTCGTTACCGCACCCCTAACCGACGACACCCCTTGCACTCCTTACTCCCCTTTCAACTCGCGAGCCGTCATCTTTGATCTTTGGGGAAGAACGTTGTAGACGCTTGTTCCGAGGTGCTCGAATTTTTCATGGTCGCGGAAAAAATCGTCTTCGTGGAAGACGTCCTTCTCGGACATCTCGAGCGGGCGGGGCAAATTTAAACGGCTCGACAGTATTTTTAACACGTTCGTCGCCCACCGCGATTCGGCTGAGTTTCTTGTGGGGCCCAAATCCGACAAAATGTTTTTTAAGGAATACCATGCGATATACTATAATGTAATATTTTATCCTAAATATAAATTAATAAAAAGTATAGTATAATGTGTATAGTTTTAATATTTTTATGTTGTATATTCTACATTTATATTTCAATGATTATTCCATTAAATTCCTTTTAAAAATCCAACTGAAAATCGTATTTAACTTGAACAAGAAGAGCGTCACCCATATTTGGGTGACGGGGCCCCCACGGAAGCTTACCTGTCACCCAGATATGGGTGACGCGGCGACGAACGTGTTAAAGCTTCTAAAATCCAGTCGATAACAAGCATAGAAAAGCAAATATCGAGAAAAGTACTGACGTTCCACCGATTAATTATGACAATTCGAGGGTCGGGCCGGGTCGATTCGCATTCAGCTTGAAACGAGACACCTAACACGGTATCGCACCGTGGACAAGATCGAATTCGCGATGCATTTATGCATTCCGCAGCGGAACGCGACGTGGGAACCGCCGATAAGGCGGGTTGCTTATTAAATTCCAGACCCGGCTTCCCTGGCCAATCGCTGGCAATCATCTCGCACCTCCTCCCAGTTTCTCTTTTTCACTTAGTACTTAATTGATCTCCCGGTGGCTTCGGCCTCGCACCTCGTTGCTTCTCCCTGGACGGTTCCTCGATCTTGTCCCGTCCCCATCGCGTGCATCCGTCATCTGGCTCGCGTGTAGAATTCTGGGGATGTCGATGGTGTGCTCGATGATTTTCCCAATTGCGCCACCGAGGTCCTTCGGCTGGTTCTCTTTTCCGTCTTTCATCGGAAGTCCGAGCGGTTTTACGAAATTTCGAGCAGGACTTAATTTAGAATAAAATTTTAAAAGCTTGAAAAATTACACTGTTGAACGAAGAAGATTCGTATGAATTCACATATTCGCGCATTTGCGCAACTAACAAAACTTGTACATATAATACATTTCCAACGCTCTTCCTAATTGTAAGTCACAAATTCACAACTAATTTAATGGACACTAAAAGAAACATTTTCGCTAGATTTTATTAAATTTTCTGAAGCATCAACGAGATAATTAAGCAGACCACAAGTGCATAATCCTCCGCAGTCTAATCTCGAGTTACGGTTGATAACTCACGCGGAAGATCCACGTAGAAGCGATAAGATTCGTCGAACAGATAAAACGAAATTATTAGTCGACCTGCAACGTACTCGAGCACATTGTATCGTATGCGGTCTCGCAAGCGGTATTGCGATCAAATCGTTAAATACGGAAACACTAATTTCTTCGTCTTTAATCGGCGAACAACCGTAAACGGTTGAATTAGAGATTCTTTTCTCGCAGATCCGTGAAAGGAGGACTCGCTTCACTAATCAGCCGAACATTTTCTCGCTGCGCCGAACGTTTTATTCGGAGTTGGAATCGTCGGATCAACGGGATATTGTTCAATGTGAAAGCGGTTTAGCCTGAACCACCGACCCGAGAACGGAATATTAACTTTTATGACGGGACTGCAGGAAAGAACGTTGCTTCTCTGCATTACGAGAGTTTCGACCTGTTGAATCGCAGTATGACAACAATTCCTATCTTTTCCGGATTGTTAGGCAATAACTTGCCGGCTGGCAATTACCCTGGTTGCTCGGAATCTTTTTCGAAGCAAAGAAAAATTGCTCTGTTGCCAATTATTGCCAAAACATTTCTTCCTAGCAATCTACTAGAATTTTTCTTTCGTTGTAACTTGCTCGCGCGAGAACACCTTATTCTAATTGCCACTGGTCATACCGTAAACAGTGCTATTTAAATAGAAACTACAAGCATACTTTTAAAGCATTCGCGTCATCGTTGTCGAGTCATGTGAAATTCTCCTGGGGCATTCGATTGAGTAATTTTGCAATTTCAAATACTTCGAAATTTGTGACAGAATGAACACGCAAAATGAACAAATGTTCGAATTGAAAAAAAGACCACGAATCTCCAAAAATCGCTTGGAACCCTCCAATCGATCGGCAACGATGCAGTTCAATCGCGAGCAGGGTCGTAGACCACAGAAGAAGAGCCGCAAGAAAGCTAGCGATCTTTCTCAAAAGAAGAAAAAGAAGAAGAAGAAGAAGCAGCAGAAGAGTCGCGCAATAAATAAAGAAAAAAATCGCTGGTGGAACGAGGAGAGATCCTTAAAGCAAACTGCCCGCCTCGTATCCGCTCGAGCGGTGCCTGGAGGGGTGAATTCGTCGCCCGATAACCCGATTGGCTGGCCTGGCCGCCAATGCAACCGCGTTCTCCGCGAATGCAATCGGCTGATGCACTTCGGGACGGCGCGCGAGTGCGTGCCCGCGATGCACCGAGACCTCGTGCATGCGTAATGCATCGCTGCAAACATGCACGAGACCACTTCTCTCCGACTCTCTGCGTGTATGCACGGTTCACTTGCGACCAACACAGAGACGAACGGAGTTGCACGCAGGAAAACTGCACACCGAGCTCTCTCTCTCTCGCTCTCTCGACTGCAAACAAGTTCGCCGCGTTCGAAAGAGTAAGTATTGACTGACGGCGATGGTGTGCGTCTCTCGTTGGCAATGTGGAAAGGTTTCTGCGTGTGGGAGACAAGAGTCGATGGAAGAGGAACCCCGTAGGCCGTAGGACATCGGCAAAAACTGGTAGACCCGCGGACCGGTCGCCTGTATTGCCATTGCGGGCTGATCCTCTGCCGGCCGGGCTCTTCGCATGATCGCGGGGAGGGAGAATGTCGAGGGAGGACTTTTCTTCGCGAGGGGGAGGGACGATTGGACCGTGGACTGAGCGAGGTGAACATTTTCTATGGAGCTTTTCGGCTGACGTCGCTTCTATTTTCGATGTTTTTTCACAAAAAGTTAGTTAGTATTTTGTAGACATTTGTTTTACCTTTTTTCCACGCACGTAACAAAAAGATTTGAAGCCGATACAGCTTCGAAAGGTTAAAACAAAATTCAACTTTAAAAAATCCGCCCTCTCCTTTATTGTAGAGGACAGTGCATGGTAGGAGGAGGAAGAACTCTGAAATTGAGATAGCAGGCAGAAACGCAGGAAAGGGAGTGACAATACAAGAGGGAGAAGGGGGGCTCGCAAGACAGTGTGGTTACAAGTTGGAACAAGTATTAACCACTTTTCGGTCAGGTAGAGCCGACCTCCCCAGAGATGTTTCTTCTCCGTGCTCCCTTTGTCCCGTGGTGGCTACTGCGTGATCGCCGGACAAACCATTTCGGCCGGTGAACACCACCCTTCGATTAATCGATACGAGAAGGGAGAATCGAAAAAAAGACGCGATACTAATCTAGCGTCGTGACAAAGAGAAAAACGATCGTGCATGGGCGGGGCTTTGGATTTACAAATTGATCGATACCGAATATTTGCGGCGAGAAGCCTCGACAGAGTTAGCAAGTTGGTTGAAATTCGAGAATCGAGCCCTCGATCCGACCGATAAAGCCATTAAATGATCGTTGAGTGGTTGAGCGATTAAGAGATTATGGCGTGGTCGCGCGAGTTCCTCGTTTTTCTTCCATAAAACAAGAAAGAAAAATTTTACATGAATTTTTACTGAGTCGTTGTAAACAGGAGACTTCAATCTTCAAATCTGTGGAAGTTCTGTTTACGAGAAAAATTTTTCGAAGTTTTTCGATTTTAATAAATTTCCAGTGTTATTGGCGCTACGGTTCGATCAATTAAAAAATTCAAAAAACAATTTTGCAGATTATCAAATATTTTTCGATTTTGTGGCATTTTTTAGGAAAAATAGTTTTTCGATAAAATTATGGCTATTGTCCACAGTTTTTCAAGAATGATAAATAAGTGTTCAAATACGTTCTGTAACCACTGTAAATCTGTAAAAACGAAATGAACGTTGTCGACGGATAGCATACGCTCGCTCTGAAACAGATCACGTATTAACAGTGTGTTTCGAAACCGGAGCAAACATCGGGGCCAAAGTGATCGACGTCGCTTGTTCTCCTCGTCTACGCCTCGTTCATCCAGGTTATCGAGAGTTTGCTCGAGCACCACGATGTTTGATTTATTCGGCGTTACTCAGCGATAATCTTATTGACTGTTAAAACATGTAAAACCGAGGTGCGCCCTCCGTTATCGCCGAGTCGACGAGAACCATACTCGCGTTCTCGATCGTACACCGTTTTATCGGTCGCGCATTGTGACCACTCTCTATACTCTATACGGATCGAGAGGCCCTTTCAGAGACCTGTATCCTATATGTATGTATACCTCGATCAGCGACCTCGGGATCCCAGGGTGGGACACTGCACGATTTTTTTTTTAAATATTCCCTGAGCAAACTTCCACCGAGTTCCGGCGAAGGAATGCCTCTGATAAGGATTTAAATCGTTCCAAGAACTGGTTCGGTGTACCTCGAAAACCACTACGCGGTAATTTTCGATGTTTGAACGGTTACGTGATGCTCGAATATTGGGAATGACTCGATTCCTGACTATGACGTTTTTCCGGATATTTAAATCGACATTTTATTAGATTTAGACATTCATTTTTGTGGGTGTGCCTGATATGTTTGTGTGGGTATGCCTGATATGTTTGATGAGTTGATGTGCGTGTAATATATGCGTTGTATTTGTGATCTGTTCAGATGTTATATGATTTGGCTGCGGTGCCGCGACTCGCAAAATTGTTACCAAGCAATTAAATAAACAGCAGGACGAAGACGTATGGATGTGTGTATGTATGTTTAAATGTATGAGTGAGTTAAACAAAAACAGTATGTGAAAAACGAATGCGAGTGAAGAAGGCGTCATTACGAAAACGGGAGTGAAAAAATGTAGACGCGATTTGCTGAATGCGATATTATATATTTGTTCTACGGTTTTGAATCTTTCGTGTTACGTTTTTTGTGTATTTCATCCGTGTCATCTAATAAAATTTTTATTCGAAGTGACTCTACTTTTTTTACGAGTGACATTATAATAAGAAAAGAACCGGTTAAGAATTTCATAGGAATCAAGGGAAAATCGTTCTATTTTTTCAGGGTTTGTTTCGTTAAGAAATCGATGACTTATTTATTCGTGGAATTTCCGTGAAGCGATTCGCGATTGGGTTGAGAAAACAACAAATTAGTCAATGGCACAGCTAAAAGTTTGCTCTCGCTGTCAACGTGAAATTCACTGAGCAGCGTATGGGAAGCGTTTATTTTCCGTGACATAACGCGACGTCACGCCAATTACCTTCTGACGCTCGCCGGCTCGACAAAGAGCTGGCGCGTTGCTAACGCGCTGACGGTAATTAACGTCGAAACATGACCAAATGTTCACCAGCACGATCGTCCGATCGTGATTTGTCGCCGAAGCTTCCGAAAAAGTTACAAAACTCATCCGAAAGTCTCCAAACTTAAAATCTGCCGTTTAAACTCATCACGATTTACATATTTCCGATGTTACAAGTGTGTTTTTTGTTAGAAATATTCTTTTACATTAATGTTATACCGATTACAGAGTGGTCTCTGGGTCTCAACGTTCAGAATCCTCCAAAAATTGCGCAACTATTTTTAGCAGCAGGAATCAACCCCATCAACCCTAAAATACACGTTCGCAGCCTCCACGGAGAAGTTCATCGTTCTCTATCAATTTTAGAGGCATGAGAAATTTCGTTATAGTGCCGGAGAATCCAGTATCTGCTCTTAAAAATGAACGACCCCCTTTTACGGGGATCTAGCCCCCCATAGCTAGTAAAAACTGTGTGAAAAAGCGTTATTTTGGGGTGAAATTCGACGCTGCGTTTTTTCCCGTTATGCGTTAGCAAGGAGAACCTACATCGTGCTAAAAGAGAGAGAGAGATGGAGGGAGAGAGAGCGAGAGAGAGAGAGAGTAAAAATGACGGAGTGTGCAGGTAAATTTTTTTCCCGATTTTAGAAGATCATCTCTCGCTTTGGGGATGAAATCAAAGGGGGATGATGCATATCCTGCATATTCACTAGATTTTTGTAAAACCGAGGGAACCGGGCAGGAAAAAACGGAGAAGAAGCTATTCAAGTTTAAAAAACGTTTCGTAGGGGGTGAGGGGGATGCTAAGGAGGGTCGCAACGGGTGAAAACGTCTGTTTTTTTAACGCAAATCCGTCGGATCTTTAGAATTCCCAGTTTCTGGGTCATGGGAAGCTAGTACGAGGATGAATGCGTTGCCCTGATCTTGGAAACTGATTTTTTTCCATCTATCGCCCCTTTTCAGACCTTCTTCCAGATTTTCGTTGTGCAACCTACATGGAACATGGCTGGGAAAAGGGTTCTTTTATGGGAAACGTGGGATATGTCACCCTCGAACGGAAATCGGTGATTTGGAAATGAATTTCGGGGGACGGTGACCTATATGGAAAAATAAAATTATGAGTAGATGTCTGGAAGAAATGTTCAAGTAAATAGGAATTCAGAATTTTATATTTTAATCACTGAGATACATTTTTCAGTTTCTTGGCGGTTATATTAAACTCGGAGGGGTTGAGACAATATCGCTCAGTCTACAACACTAATTGTCGAACCAACAAATATATAGTTTAATAGGCGAAAAATCGGCCTTTAAATACTGACACTCACCGCCAAAGGATAAACCTCGCTTCCTCCAAGCATAATTAGCGGAATCTCGGTTCGAGGGATTATTAATACCTCGCTTCCGGGGTAACTAATCATCCCCGGAGGATCAAAGATCGACTCAGCCGCCGCGATCGAGACTCGTCAGCGATCCAGAGCCGATGTAAATGAATCCTTTATGAAGACTGGTTCCCGAAGACGACGGAGCACGCGAGAAATTCGAGATTCGAGATCCTTATGCATTGAGAGGGTGCAACAGACCGGTATTCATATTGAATCGTCATAAAGCGATAGCGTGCATCGGACCCGGTTCATTGTCCTGTCATTCACTCGTCATCCCCCGCCTATTTTCCATAAGAGAAAGAGAGCGAGAAAGAATTTAGGCAGCCTCGACGTGGGACGAAGAAAAATAAACCACCCCTAATTCACGTTTTCCCCCCGCGATTACGTGAAACGCTGCGATCCTAAGCCAGGATCAACGATCCGAGAGATTTTCCTTTTTCTTCGGGGTGCCCTGCGAACGGTTTTATGCGAAACTGTTGCGTTTACGGTACTGGAGGATTAACGATCCCTGGATCCCGAGTTGGGAGCCGATATTACGTTAGTTTTCTCAGAAAAAAGAAGTTCTCGAAAGGTTCTTTTCTTCTTCTCGTTGTATATTCTTATTTTCTTATGGGCTTTTTGGCGGATTTGATCCATTTTCGAGATACAGTATTTTTATAAATTAATTGCCCGTTTAGTTTAATGAGACATTCCAATTCTATGTAGATGAGTTTTTCATCCCTCGACAATTTTGTAGAGGGACAAAATATCTCACCATTTCTAAATCAATAATATTAAACCTTTAAAATGCCGAATATCGATTGATATAACCTAGATCGTGTCCAATACACTCAGTGTAGTGACAGCAATCAGTGTGAACACACGCATGTGCGTGATGTCACGATGCTCCTATTCAAATATTAGTTCATATAAAAAACAAGTAAGCTAGTAATTTAAACAATAGTTATAAAAATTTTTTGGTCAATATCTTTTGGTATATTTTGAAAATTGTTATAATACGCATATTTTTACAGACGCAAACAAATACATCTTGAAAATGATTCAAGAGTGAATCGAAACGTCGATGATTATTTGATAATCTGCAAAATTGTTTATTGATTTTTTAATTGATCGAACCGTAGCGCCAATAACACTGGAAATTTATTTTTGAAATGCATACATGGGAAAGTCTGGATGAATTTGAAAAATTGATCGAACGAATGATAACGCGTTCCCCCGGTGCATTCGAAAAAATCAGTGAAATCGACGCAGCACGTGCGTCCGTCGAAACTAAATGTGACTTTTCAAAATTCAGCTAGGGTGAATTCAAAACGAACAATGCCCAAGCACCGTGCAGCTGTCCCATCATTACCAGCCTCGTCACCATAACTCTTACCATTCGCATAGACTAGACGGCGCGAGAGACGGCTGCTCTTCCGTTTCGAATCCAAACGTCTGAATCATTCTACAATCACGGTAAACTAATAAATCTTACACGGTAACAAGCTTCTTCCTATATGTACTACAGATATTTTCAGATACTGAACCCGTTTCCACTAGCATTCGCATAATTTTTTACTATTTTAACTGTGCGTAGAGTATCTCGACAAACTCACAAATTGAGTAATTCCCTAGCGAATCGACATCTTCTAAAGGAAAAATGCAAAATTTCTGAGATTTATTATGAAAAGACATTTAAATGGAGTACGGAGGGGGGAGGTACTGCGGTAACTGAAGGCAAGAGGGAGGGAGGGAGGGGTCCACCGTTGGCGAAATCAATTCCAAGCCAATTCGCAGAGTCTTTGAGCTTGCTGGCGCCTTAAAAGTGCGTAAATAAATAGATTCGAGCGTGGGTGGCAACGCGAGGGTAAGCTTGGGAAACGAGACAATAAGCCCGGAGGGTCCTTCGGCGAGAACTCAAAGAGTGGCCATGCTGCGACACTCGTCCGGTAATCTAATAAAGGGGTTGCCTCCACTTTCCTCGCGGCTCCACCCCCGCAGAGCGGCTTGCATTCTTCTTATTTCCGAGCGTTAGAACGGGGCCGTCTCTCTCTCTCCTCCGCGATGATTCGAAGGTAAATATTACCCCAAAAGATTTCCACGGCCTGGAAATGGGCAATTTTTGCTTCTCCAGGATACACCGGGGCACGTTGCTACCCTTATGTTGCAGTTTCGCGAAACGTGTGGGCGTTTTGCAAAATTTATCACCGGGCAATTCGAAATTCTACAACTTGGCGTAGCTGAAGGACTTTGTGAAAAAATATTTTACTAATTTTAGGCAGAATAGGCTGTGGACTTTGCGCATTTATTGCATTTTCGGTCTCCTAAATATTTGGTATTATATCGTACACAACCATTCCCATTCATTTAATTCAATTGTCAGAAGTCTATCGACAAATTCACGGTTTCTGGGTCCAAACTGACCCGCGTTCCATTTGTACGATGGTATACGGTCGGCTCATAATTCAGTCGGTCTTGATAAAGGAAAACATTTATAAAAGGAAAAACTCAGAATTGTTACAGTGTTGTGGAATTGTTGCGATGTCGCAAAGTGGTTCGATGCACTGTGTCGTGGGTGACGATCGACGGAGGAATGACGATCGGCATGAGACGCGAGTGGGTAGGACGTGGTTTGTACGTCGCCACAGTGGTCAGAGGCAGGAAAAAACCCTAAATTATGAAAGTCGTTATTTAAAATATAGACCGCTATTTCCTGATAGGCCATGAACCAATGTATCTTGCTATGAAAATGGATCTCTGTTTTTCTCTTTAATAACGGAGAAAAATAGATCTAAATTAGACCTTTCAGATTCCAGTTGGATTCTTACAGATTTCTAACCACACGTTCGACGTTATTCTTTCATTTTTGGGGACATTTATAACCATATATACTATATATTACAAATGTATATAGTCTCAGCTTATGCCCGATGTAAATAATTTTCGAAAACTCACAACCAAAATAACAATATAAAGCCCGAAAGTAGGATATGTATAATTTCATATTGCAGCTGCTTTCTTTAGCTCTACAAGAAAAGCTACACGTTCCTACATTCTCTGAGTGGCATCTTTTGAAAGAAGACACCATCACACAATAGTTCTGCAAAAATCAGCACCACGTTTTTCCACGTTTAGCAGATATTAACGTTTAAAGTTTGAGAGCGCATGAAGTTTCAGCCATAAAGCAGGGTTTGGAAAAGTGACCGCTCCGCGATATTCTACTGTTACTTATACTATCTCGTTGCTAACGCTCTCAACAATGCGTTACTATAGGCGCGATTCTTCTATTTCGGCCACTGTACGAATGTATCCACTCATTTCTGTTTTGATTTCTGTTACCATCATGAACAATTTCGCAGTTTCGTACAAAGTTCTGTGTGAAGTTCTCTTCCATATTAATAAGTAATATGGAATATTATAAGTAATATTACTAATAATAATATTAATAGTTATAAGTAATGTTATGTATATAAAATGATATTAAGCTTTTAGTTTAATACTATTTCAAGTTTGTTTGTTTGTCTAATTCTATTTCTAGTTTGTTTACTTAATACTATTTCGAGTTTTCAATTTTTTATGCTGAAATAATAGTTCGTAATGTAATAAACAATATTATGTATAAACAATTACATTAAGTTAATTGTTTAATATTTCGTTTAATAATATCAGAAGTTTGAAGATTAAGAAGTAATATAAAAAAAGAATTATTCAAAAATATTTAGAAATGCCGAAGTTTTAAGTTTTTTCCAACTTCCCTATACGTTCCAACCACTGTGCGTCGCCCCGAAGCCAGTTCGATGTAAGATTCGGTATCGGCAGGACACTCCTGGTTCAATTTTATATCACGTTTTAATAAAGGTTAAGTTGTTATAAAGGGACTTATTTCACCGAGTTGTACGTTTATTAAGAGGAACTCCACTCCAATCATATCCTTTAGCAGGTCTGCGCGCCGAATTTCCCGAGCGGCAAGACAAACGAAAAAGAATTTCGAGCGGAAATGAGAGGAGAATAAAAAAAACACGGACATCGTAATGGGGTTTAGGCGGGCAAGGAGAACGCTGTGTCACCGATCTGACGGGGGAAGAGGGAGCTGCCACGAGCAAAAGGTCGCGTTATTTTCCATTCGAGCTGCTGTCCGCGAACTCGCGTAGAATAATTTCGAAGGAAAAAAAAGAAGTCGGTTCCAGGAACACAAACTGAAATTTTACCTTTAAAATGCGGAATGGCCGAATGGAGACGACGGTCGATATAACGGTGCTCGGGGGTGGAATGTGGGGGTGGTTTGCCCTCCACCCCACCTTCGAGGACCCTCTTCCATTCAACCTCGTAAATAGCCGCCGTTCTTGAAAGACCTTCTCCCTATCTTTCTTTTTTTTTCTCCTACTTTCCGCGTGCACGCCGGTATTCCGTGCACCTTGCGAAAATTTCCACGGTTCACCGAGCCAATTGAAACGCAATCAAATTTATCGGGGAGAATACGGACCGCCGTTAGGGCCGCGTGATCATCGGCGTTCCTATTTTTCGAGAGATAGAGGAAATTTTGATAGAAATGGAAGAATAGGGCTGGTCCTCTTTTGTATGGGTTAAGACGCCATGTTGTATGCAACCTGTGCTGAGAAATTAGTCTGAGGTGGACTAATCGGCCCAAGCGAATGGCATACAAGATTGCAACAATCGTAAATCAAAACATAAAATATGTGAAATCGGTCATTTGACTCTCATCCCGATTTCACTAAAATGATTGAACAAAATGGAGATGCGCATCCTCTACAAATTATTTCGAGCTCAAACATCGAATATATTCAAACATCCTCGGTCCACAAAGAAAGACACACCAATGTGATATAGCGCTCGAATTAACAAATATTTCTTTAGTGCCCAAATTTTTCACATCCGGGCCTAACGTCCAGGAAAACCGGAGGACCAGAGGGAATAGAGGGGAAGGGGAAGACTAAACAAACGAGTCTCTCTTCATCAGGCAGCGAGTTCCGGCGTTGTTTGCCTTCGGCGAAGTTCGTGACGGGGTGGATGCGTATCCTCGGAGAAGGAAAAAGGATTCGACGATGGGGGAAAATGACGAACGAAAAGGTCCTGCACGTGACGTTCCTTCCGGCCTCGTCGCGCGTCCTTTTCCTCCTTTCGGAATCGCGTTCCTATTCGTGTTTGTTTTCGTTATTTGATCACACGGCCGAGAAATCGGAACACCTCGCAAACTTCCGGTCTTGTCGTCAAGGAACTCGATGACTGTAGGGTCAGTGAAATCGTTCTGCAAATTCTGACACCGTCGATTTTGCTGTAAACAAGTTTAAAGGCTCTAATGATCTTTAAAAAATTGATAAGACCGAAGATCCTAAATCGACAAATATGAAGCGTATAGCCTGTGCGGAATAGCAAACTGACACGATCGTTTGGATACGCGACTCGTAGGCGTTCCGACGTGCGTGCACTTGGACGAATTGCAGAACGTGGGTGGGCAACGTCTTTCGATGTCCCCACGATCCTCTGGATCAGTCCCTGTAGCATTACTCATCGACGACAGAAGTGTCCCGTCGCGTCTTTCCATCCTTCCCCTCAAAAATCCTTCGATATCTTCTCGTTTTCGCGTATAAAGATTTGCTAGCCTAGTTTTTGACTCGGTGAAAGTAGAAAACCCTGCAGTATTCAAACAGAAGTAACTAAAATAGAAATAGCAATAATTCTCGGCGCAAGGTTCGATCAATATTATATAATATGGATATGGAGGAATGGTTCTGTGTGATCTGCACCGAGAATCGGATTAGTGACGAGAGTCGGTACTCTTTTGATTACGACACCTTTGAGTGTGAACGTGTGCGAGAATGTATGAATGCGTGTGAATATGCGTGAGATCGTGTGTCCGCTGCTCGAAACAGCTTTTGTATATTTTAATCAGTTGTTATTTGTCCTTCGATACGAATTGACGTGTACATTAAACCTTGCGCCGAGAATTATTGCTATTTCTATATTAATTTAATTACGATCGAGAGAACAAGAGAAATATTTAGAAGTAACTAAAGTTCTGATAAAAATGCCACTTGTCGAAGTACCTTCTGAACTCCCGAGCAACTCTTTCGCCGATGCCGGATCACTTAGGTTAATGCAAGTGGTTCGTCTCGAAGGAGAAATTTCGCAGTTTCTTCGAACGCTACGTATAAGAAACCCGGGCCATTAGCATGCCTAGCCGATCGACGGCCCATTAATCGAATTAATCGGCGATCGACGGTTCCATTATCCGCTCTATTGCTCGCCCCTAATTCATCACGGTGGCCGATCCGCTACACTCGGAAAGCTCTCGTTCTAATTAGCATGCGGCTACCAGTCTATCAACGTAACAGCGTTGCGCAACTGCATTCGCGCATCGCGACGTGCATGCGCTTCGCGCTCCGACCGCCCGTGCGTCGGAGGTGTTAATTATCCACGGATAATTACTGCTCCGTAACTCGCGCTGTTCTGAAACTAGGAAAGCTAGCTGAAGTTTCTCCCGGGGGCCTGGATTGCAACACGAGTCGCTGAATTTATGGACGAAAATGAAAATTTGCGAGTTAGTCATCGCTAAGCATTTTCATTTTTGTTAAAAAATATGCAAGGCTACAATTGAAAAACAATTGAAAAACAATTTTTTAGCAAACGTGGCTAAATGACGTTAACGAATTCAAACCCGAATGGTTAACGTTTAAAAGTTTCCATAAAAATAGCTAATTATATTGTAGTAACTGTACAAGCAGTGGATCGATTTATAATATTTAATATAACAAGGAATACAAACGATGTTCACTCTTTGACATATCAATAACGACTGGCAAATCTTTTAAACAAAATACATTCTTCTTTTATCCATTGCACACTCATTCATCCACACTCATTTCATAATTCACTTTATACATTTTGTCTCTCACTCATTATGTTTCTTTCTCATTCTCACACAGTAACTGATCGAACCGTGCGCCAAAAATTTCATACCATGTGTTTAAAAAAAACAATTTACGATCGATATAACGTTAACATTTATGCAAGGCTACGTTCAGCAAACAGTGAAGTTTACCTTTAACCCTATTAAAAGGGTTACGCGCAACCCTTTTCCACGGAGGAGCGTTCCGCGGGTTCGTCGGCAATCATGGTGTCCCTAAGAAGCATCCCGAGACACATCGATCGTAGGACCGTAGAGCTATTTCGAGCAGAAGGTGACATGCGAGGGCAAAGGATCCCGCGGAGGCATATCGACGAAAGGTCGGTTCCGCTCGCGAAGGTTACGACACTCGTAGGAGGACAGACGAGGTCGAGAACAGAGGTTGTTCTCTCCCGCGGGTTGATGGATGGTTCTTTGGAGATATGACGTCGCGATTGGCCGGCTATAAACCAGGATCCGAAGCACCCGCCACGAATCCTTCCTCCGTTCGTTCCACCCGTAATCCGTCCTCTTCCGCCACCGCGCCTCTGTCCGCTTCGATTTATCGTCCGTTTCGACGAATGTCGCTCGATCCGACCTCTGTTCACACTGTTCACGTTTTCATCGGTTAAGACGATACTCTGACCAATTTATTCTTCGTCTCGCAAAACGCCTAAACCGACCCGTCGCGCGTCGAGTAAACGAACGTCGTTTTACAAGTTATAAATTACCAGCTTAGTGCGATAGATCACAGTAAGAAGAACATAGAGCGTTCTAAAAATATGCAAATTACCGATCGAATGGCGAAATGGCAAAGGTCCGAAGAAAAGGCAATTTGTCGGTAAATGAGGTGCACGAGGGGAAACAAGTCGGTCGATCGAATCAAGAAACTGATTAACTCCGCGGATCCGGTGAAGGTGAAGGGAGTGGTTTTGCATCGGTATTACAGGATCGTTGGGGCCTAATGATTCCGCGAAAGCTTTAAGAAATATCATCGTTCCGACGATAGCGAGAGCAGTAATCCCGCGTTAACTCTCCCGACAGGGAGTTGTCTTGATGAGACGCGCGTTAATGATCTTTTATGCGTGGAATTAGCTAGAATGGCGCGTAATGAGTAATCGGACGAGCATTACAGGAGATACGGACGAGGCCTACCTTCCGGTCGTCGCGAAACAAGATTTCGCGAATTAACTGGAGCTGAGAGAGATAGATGCTGCTCTCCCGAAGTCCCGAAGAAAAAAGGGAACGAATAAAGTACTGGAATACTGTGAATTTATGGGAAGAATCGTGTGTCGCTATCAGGCCATTTCGTACCTAAACCGACACGACTTTCAGCGAGAAACTGTTAACACTTGCGTTCATTCTCTGTTATTTATGCGACGACTTTTTCGCATCGCCTTTTTTGCCGAGATCCTCCAGTGCGGCGAGGTTAGTATCAATTTTATTCGGATTAATGTTATATTCCTCTGTCTTTTATCTGCAACCTCTTTTTACTCGTCTACTCGCTGTTACACTCGTTATCGCCTGTATGCACCAAAGGGTTCGCTAATTTACAAATTATCTCTAATTTACATTTTTATGGGTCTGTTTACGGTTGCGAGAGAGTATCGCGAGGATTATCATAAAAAGCAGATGAAAATGTGTAACAACTTTCTTGAAACTGTTTTAAAACTGTTGCATAAAGTAGAATGTTGCTGTACATGGTCACGAAAGATCACAGGATGCGATAGTAACACTTTTTTTAATGACAGTGATTTATGTAAAGGAAGCCTGATAATTTTCTTACGGGTATTAGGTGCAATGAAAATGAAATATTTGGTATTTTTCTCATTTTTATAAAATGGCTGGTGCACAGAAACTTTTTTCAGGTAATTCGATGTGTTAAGTTTAAGTTTCTTTTAATGGGACTCTCTTCAAAATGGTTAATGTTGACAAGAAGGGTGTTATAAGAATATGGTATGCGCTCGGATCGGAAATGCTTGATTTTTCCATAGGGGTCTCGCGCAAGAACGTCTCAACGCACGTTGCACCGGGGCACGAGTTGCACTCGGTCGGTGCCAAGGGGCCGTAATATATGGCCCCTAAATCATCGGGGAAGAGTGGATATGCTGGCTGCTCCTTCTAACCGGGGTAACCGCTCCGTAAACATATCAATCAGCGCGGTCACCGTGCCGTTAGCGGTTAGGGTTTGCATATGCTAATGGGGAATTCCATTAAATTGTCGGCGCAGGAATCTTAATCGTGAAAAATTACGCCTTCGGATAAATTCACGCCAACTATCCACCGAATCTCAATCGCTCCACTCATTTATCCGATGCCGACCACATACTAGATTCTCGATCGCAATTCGGGGAATACTAATTTTTTCATTCAGCCTTCCGCACAAGGAAAAAGAGAATATTCATAGTTCCGAACCTATTCAGACTTGCTACTTCGACCATGCTAACCGCGGGATGCAATGTTCTTTAAAGAAAGGCACACTGCGTCCCCCTCTCCCACTCTCACCGACCATGTGCGACGCCATTTCCCTTTAACAATGGTTGATACGGTACCGTGCACTCGAAGAAGAAGAGTGTTACTTTTTTTTCGACTGTAATTAGATCTCATTAATTCAGGCTCAAACTGTGAAACAAAACAGATGCATTTTTCCTCAGCATTTTACGCATTAAAAATTTTTTGCACGTTAGAACCTGATGCTGTGAGATGTTCGAAAAAGTCTGCCGAGAACTTTGTCCTACTCGTAATAAGATAAAAAATATTTTATTGTGGAACAAACGAATAGAACAGCAAACGCGTTCGTAAGCCGCAGTTCCCATTAAGGTAGCCGGCATTAACTAAAAAAACAAAGGGGATCGAGAAGAATCGGTTTCGGATGGCGGCTACACAGCAGCGGCTCGGGTAAGGTCGGTGAGATCACGAGGATCGAGATCGATCCTTCGAAGACAACTGGTAGAGCAAACAATGAGAGAAGATGGACAACGAGCGAACCGAGACGCACGCAATTCCGATGTTGTACCCGCGGCGCGCCAGGATCATTGCGATGCGGCCGTGATCGCGTGCGTTCGGTTAATTCACCGGGATCGTAAATAACCAGGGTGAAAATAATTTGTAACGTTTCCCGATTCCCCTCGCGTTAGCGCGAAATATCAATCGCCGCCGATCCAGCAACAAATCGTACTCGATCCCATTCTTAGCGATCGCTGCACGCATTCTGCCCACGCAGCCGATGCCGCTGTTTCTTCCCATGCTCGCCGGTGTTTGTTGGATACACAACCATTCTAATAACTAACTTTAAGAATAAAGTAGAAACGTACGCCGTAAATATTGCTTTCGGACCGACAAACAACAGGAGGCGCGATCGGTATGGTACGATGTATCCGTGCGAGAGAGTTTTCGTTGATTTCATGGATGCCGGGGCTGGAGTATAAGATATTACTAAATTAACACTTTATCGACTCGTTTTTGAGGCTGCCACTCACTAAGTACTGGCTTAGTCGCGCGCGCATTTACTCCTAGTACCGGCTAAATTTTCGCTATTTATTGTGTTGTGCTTATTCCTTTTGTTTCAAAGGAGTGTAATTTTATTGATATTTATACTTTATTTTGCATTTATTTTATATAATAAAGGATCTTGGGAACTAACATTCATAAATAGCCGATACCCAGATAGCACCGTACGTCCGTAGGACGTCCGTTTTATGTCCCATTTACGTCCATATGTCCTATGTCCGTTGCGGATATCCCTGGGACGTCCGTGGGACCAAAATTTCGGACGTCCTAAGGACATCCGTGGGACCAAAATTTCGGACATCTTTTTTTTACGTCCTAAGGACATCCGCGGAACAAAAATTTCGGACATAGAACTTCAATTTTGTATGTTGTCGGAGTACTCACTTCTTACGCGTGAGACATAATAATACATATGTATATTCGAATTTTCACATGTATTTCGAATAACTTAATGAAATATATACATTATAAGAGTTAAGAGCTAGAGAGCGGATCTTTATGCAAAATAAAAAATTTTTACCTAACCTAACCTCTATAGTATTTTCAATTTTCATAATTTTTTATTTACTATTTTATGTTACTCTTATACTTTCGTAAATGCAAATCATCCGTTGTCTGATAATAGTAACAGAAATAATGGTAATAACAATAATAATTATAAAAATATCATGTAAATGACCTGTTATCGTTACAAATAACGTCCGTATGTCCCAGATACGTGCCAGGTATGTCCCACGAACGTTCAAATAACGTCCGTATGTCCCAGATATGTCGCAGAAAAATTCCACGTACGTCCCAGGGACGTCCCAGATAAGTCCGCATGGGACGTCCCCATGTACGTTCCACTTTCTAACTAGGACCTCTCTCGGACATCCCTTGTACATATCTCGGACATATCTCGGAACATACGGACATTATTCGGACGTCCATTGGACGTCCATCGGATGTCCGAGTGCTATCTGGGATAAATAGCCGATAAATAGGCTAGCGGTCGATAAGCGTTGGCAATCGGAAAGCCGATCAATAGGCTAGCGGTGAATAAAGTGTTAAGAGCCTTTTTTCCCCGAAACGCGCCATTACGCGAAACAACGAATCGGGAAGAACTGCACAGGTGGCGGCGCGGCGTTGCATCTGCCTGCATTCCCATTCATCGGTGTCTCGGCGTCATGGGGTTGATCGAACGGGGCCCGGGCGTAGACAATGCGATTAATTTTAAACACCGCTGTTCAGCCGGCCCCCTTCGCCAAAAAGAGGATCGCGGAGGTGGAGAGGCGGGGGAACGGGAGAGGGTATATTACCCACGGGGCATCGCGTGGTCACGTGTGCATAATTAGGGACAAACCGATAACGGCCCGCAACGCTTGTCAAGCGGTTAAGCGTTACCCGAGGCCACGGCCAGGTGGACTAATGATCTCCTTGGGCAAGAGCTCTCGTCCTTCTCCCTCTCTCCGTCATGGATGCATCCTCTCGCATCTTTTCACGTCCTCTTCATCCATTCACCGTGCGAGACGCATTATCACTGCGCTCATTGTTACCCGTTCCCCGGGTACAACTTCATCTGCTCGCGCGCAACGCTGCTACCACTCGCGGTTACCTGTCAGTAACGTCTGATTACCGTGCTGCCTCGCGGCGATCGGTCTGTTTTTCCATTGTTTTTCCTGAATTTATCCGCGCATTTCTGTCCCAGCCAGCCGTCTCGAATTTATTAAACAAATCATCTTAACATCGAGGGAACTTCCACATTTCTTCGGCATCTTACTACTCAACATGTTAATGTATCTGCTATCTGGAACAGCGATAAGATCTCGAATGGAAATGGCGTCCGAGTTTTCATCTAATTTGTAACCACGTAAAAGGGTCTCGGAAAATGAAAATTTGCATAGAGATCCGCAATTTAGATAAAAGGATAACAATTTAATGCATCGCGATGGATTGATAAGCTTGTAATAAAACTGGTTGCTGCGGAATTCAAAGCACGGTATTTGCATAATGATTATAGCTTGAACAGAAGAGGTACTTCGTCGGTGACATTTTGTTCCGGAGTATAAATATAATTACATGAAATTAGTTGTGGTACAACTCTCAAAAGACCATGGAAGTGGTTATAATTAACGCGAACAGCTTGTAACTTAGAAGGGAGTGAAACTATGTAAGAAAACGAGGTGAATCGGGTTATTTTTTTTCAGATTAGTGCAATTATATTCTCTCAGGTGGGATAGTTACGATTCTTAACGCACCGTGTTCATAATTCTCCCTTTCTACAAGCTACGTTATCGTTAATATTTGCATTCTGGTAGCGACCCAAAGAAGCAAAGATTATATCACGATCAAATTGCTAAAAAATTAATTGTGGCATAATTAGACACGATTGTTTCCTTATAAAACGTTCTGATTGAAATATTTTGCGAATATTCTGTGTCCAGGTTCTCGAATATTGCAAAGAAGGTACACGCGCGCGCAAGAATGGCCAGAGCGGCATAAATCAAACGCTGTGCCCCCGCATTCCCACCGTGGCGGTGGATCGATCGGCATTCGTTCCGCGATACGATTCTCAGAGGTCCACGATGGGAGACGTTTTAATCGTGCCGCCTAAACATTCATGGCTCGTCATGGACGCACGGCCCGCCCGTCTCCGTTCCGCCATTTTCGTGCACTATTCCGTTTTTTCGACGGCACCCGCCATTTCGAACGGTACGCGGAATCTTTTCGAATCCTCGTTGTCTTTCTTTTTTCGAAACTATCCCGGGCATGAGAAGCGGTTGAATCCGGGCCAAAAATAAAACAGCTGTCTTTCTCGTCATGTTTTTCCACCATCAAAATTTCTCTCCACCGCCATACCTGCAACAGATCGTTTCGCGATGGTGCAAGAAGATGGTGCTTTAATAAATCGTAGATGATCTTCGACGCGTTGATTGCCGAATACGAACCTTGAGAAGTCACTCGGGTTTAACATTCAGTCCAGTTGTTAGGGTCTATAGCGATCGAAGTTCGAGAAAAGACGAGATGAAAGCATATCCCGCGAGCATATCGGAGGTGCAGCGTGCGCTCAGGCACCGGGACGGCCCGGAATCGGCTTAATCGTGATTAATATCGCGAGCTCATACCGCATGTCGGTAATTATCTACACGTGTTTTACCGAGTCGAACGATGGCCGATCGCGGGCCGAGTACCTACGTGTGGGAACACGATCGGGCCTGGTTTGCTGGCTACCATCGATGTCTTTCTCTCCTCCTCCACCACCCACGCGTTCGCTCGCTTTGCTACCCGTCGCGTCGCACAGTGTGCCGAATGGCCTTTTTAGCTGGACAAAATTCTAAATCGCCTCTTTCAAATAAACAAAAACTAACTGTGCCAATATTATCTAAAATAACCATGTATTAAGACCCTTGAATATTAAAACTTAAAATTCTTTTGTTGTATGTTTACAGAGCGTGTAAACTTCACCTAAAAGTCATACGCGCTAGAAATATGTTAAAATGCACGAAGGAGTATTTAAATTTTCTATGTATGATGGATATAGCATCTCAAAACATGTATTTTCACTTTAGTAATTCCAAATTATCGATAACATTCCTCTGTTTTCGGAAATTAAGTGTCAAAGACGGTACTTATTTTTCCACAGAAACGCCCATGTTACTCCTCTTCGTCAATGAATTAGTATATGCGCCACGTCGCGCCACGCGATGATTTTTACATTATTATAAAGTAGAGATTCTCTACTTTATTGTAGTACCAAAATAAAATTGCTATACGTTGCTATAGCATACTAATTTTTACAATGAAGTTACGTCGTTTTACGTTCACGCTCGTGACAATCACAGCCCAGGCTGGGCGCGCGTTCCGAACGCACCCGATGCCGTCGCCACTTAGCGGTTCGTTTAGTCTACTCGTTGAGTATTAAAATAATAAACAATAATATGCAGCAGATTATTTATAGATTGAAACCTTATACTAAACCAAACAATAATTCTTTCCCGTATGTCTGAATCTCCAAAAAGTAAATTAGTAAATTATATTAACATTCTTTTTGTCCATAATTAAAAATGACGTCTTCTCTTTGATAATATCTACTACTTGTTAAAACATTCTGTGTTACATAGATCCATTACTAACTTCGTTCTACATTACATTTAATTATAAATCACTTAAAATATATTGTTTAATTAACAAAAACCAACTAAATGTTGTAAAAAGTTAATAATTATTCATATTTTATACGACTGTAAACATATCAATTAATAAATATAGAAAAATAGGCGATTTAGAACTGTGCGTCGCGTCGTTGGCGCATAGTGCAGCCGATATAGCCCAGAAATACTAATAAACTCTCTAAGCTTGCAGTCACATATCTATTCGTATTTTGTGAAAACATTTCTATGTATAACTTCATTCTCGTTCATTCTTCGTTTCAATTTTACATGGTTTTCTTAATGTTGAGTTAGACTACGGATCTTTGTTTCATCAAGGATCGTAATAAGTAGACTGCGAATTTTGCCGTGTTTAGGCTGCTTCGCTAGCTAGGCTGAGATCCATAGAGATCCACTCGCTCGTGGATCCCATCGCAAGATAAACGCGCCACTACTAAATAGCCACTGTCCAAGAGGTAGCTAAAGGGTGGAGCTGGTTTCTAAGCGGATACTCGTGACTCGAATCGCGCTCTCGATCAAAATCGCAACACTGAGAACCTCTGTGTTAAACCTGCGAGTCGCTCTAAACGCCTCTTTCCATTTTTACGCGGTCCATTACTGAAGGAACGATCCGTGGCTCCACGAGAAAGCGTAATAAGCACCCTCTCGCTTGGTAATTAGAACGATATTAACAACAACGTGGCTGCGGCTGCGCTGTAATCGATTCGCGTTACTTCGAGATTTACAGACACGTTGTATAGGTGCAATATTAAAACAGTGGTTTCTGCACTTGGATGAACTTGTTCGCGAAACAGAATGTAATGTAAAATAACTGTAATATAACAAGTTACTCATTGTAACCAAGGCAAGATTAATATCAAAAAGAACGATCGTCTAGCGGATTCGGTTTCCCAGAAGAGCACAATGTTTCTAGTCCCCAGAACCAAAATCATTCTCCCAGGACAAGCTCCAATCGCCAGGCTATCTCACCGTCTAATCCTCAAAAAATTCTGCCACATTTCCACCGCAAATCCAACTGGTCTCCAAGCAAAGATCACCGATCCATCGGATCAGGATCAAAGGCAGGAGCAAGAGCATAAGCAGCAGCAGCAGCGGAGCAGCCCTCCTAGATTGCCATAAATCAGCCGGCGGTCTGCCCGCAAATCAGGCTCGATCACTCCGGATCGGATAGCTCGATCGAGCACTGACAAGCCGCTATAGTCATCGGGGAAGAGAAAGAAGGAATCGCGGAGAGAAGAGAAAGGAGTAGTCGATCGATCGATGGATCAATAAACCACGTGGATGGAAACGCGTGTACTCTCACTACGGATGGGTCCCTGTTGCACGTGGGCGTAATGGTCGATGGAGGGGGAGGGGCAAGGAAGGGGGGATCGAGCACATATTAAGCAGGATTATTTATCGGGCCGGCGCGCGAGCCCTTGATTTGATTTAACAAACAGCGCTCGCTAACAAATTGATAAGCGGTCGCGGGCGGCGAAGATCAGAGGGATTCGCCCGGTCTTCTGCACACAGGTCAGGGACGGACGAACTCGCTGGGGCAAAAGCCCGGTTACACGGGGGCCTGATCGGGCCCCGCTCGGGCCCCTCGGCTAACGTCGGCTCGCCTCGGAGACTCGGCGATTCGTGAGAGGGCGCCATTAGCATAGGGGGACCCCCCCACGGCGTGCACGGGGCCCGCTGCGGCACTCTCCATTGGTACACATTATATAGGTGAGGCCTGATATATAAACCGACTCCATTGATTTATGGGCCGAACGATTCCTTTAATTATAATACGATATTTATTCAGATGAGGCCCGCCGTCGCTCGGAGTCACGCTGCTATATGGTAATACGCGACTCCTTGCCTCCCACCTGCACGATTATTTTTATACTAACCGGAGGAACCAGCACGTTGCATGGTGGGTGAATCTATCGGGCCCGAAGTGTTGATACGGCGGAGCAAACTTTGCTAATTTTGTGGTGAAAAAAAACTTTTCATCGGTAAAGAAATGAACTTTCCTTTTAATAAATTGTTCCCGGATCACGAAGATCCAGAGCTTCGAACGACATCGTTCGCACGGACAAATAAAAGGTCGAAGAACAATGAGATGCACCCACAGACCGAGATTGCAATTGCATTCTCCGCGGCGAATTGCGTGGCACGGTGTCTGGAATACACACAAATAAGAGTATCGGGACAAGGATCTCGAAAATGAATCTGAAAAAAGAAAAAACGGAAGAAAGAAGAAGAGGAACGAACGAAAGAAAACGATCGAAATTCAACGAACACACCCCTCGAAACGTTTGACCGGCCTGGCGGCTGGCCAATATTTAATTACAGATAATTACCGGTTATAATGCGCGGCAGATCGGCGGCCTGCCGTTTAATTGATCGGCTTTACGGACTGATTTGTGTATCTGCGGTTCGTGCGATCCGCCGTTAAACTCCGGGGCCCCCTGATTTTTAATCCTCTGGTATCCGCGATCTGTTTCGCGGAGTTGCATATAGCCGCCGGTGCATCAGCCGATATCCCGTCATTATTCAAAACTGCATTACGCAATCCACCCACCTCGTTGCCCGGACGGTTTATTGCGCGTGTCGTGCGCACCGGTCTGTGCACGATCGCGATATCTACTTACGGGGGATTTCAGAGAGGAAAGGGATGATTCCTCGGGCCCCCTATCTCTCTCTCTCTCTTTCTTTCTCTCTTTCTCGTTTCGTTATTTTTTCGTTTGCATTTCTTGTCCATCGGCTTTATCACGCGATCTTCGACAAGTAATTGAAATTTTCATACTCAGCGCTATTTCATTACTGCGCCGCTCGTATACATTGTACGTACGTGCGTTCGCTGATATTAATCTGTTGCGTCAATCTGCCGTTTTTAGTTGCTTCTCGAGCTTGAAATACACTTGTTAGAATAGCACTGGCCACCGTTTGATCCTGCGGCTGATAATCGGACCATAAAATTGTTTATTTACATAGACATCCGCACCGTCTCGCCGAGACTGCATCACTGCCGAGCATGAAGGCCTGCACAGCTGTTTGATTAGAGTCTTTCAGGGCTATTTGAGATCAGAGCCTTTCAAATCTAGCAAAAACATCATTACATATAATGAATAATTAAGACTTCGAACGTTCGATCAAAGGATTCTATTATACTATGTCTGAACCGTCTTTGCAACATCTTATTCGCGAAAGTAATTAAAACATCCTAAAAAAATCATTTAGTTTGCACACAATTAATATAGAAGGTCTATACGAAATTATACTCTTCCAATCCTTTTCTTAAACTTCTTTTTGCCTACATTATTTAAAACACCCTCCAAAACGCAAGATTCAAAGCATGTACATCGTTAAGAAATTTGCATGAAATTAATACAGATTGTCTGTGCTGGGAAACATAGTCATAATTATAAAGACCTCGAGCGTCTAATCAAGAAGCTACATTGTTTCAATTTTCTTCCAATTTTCTGGGATCCATCATTATTTAAAACACTCTTGAAAGTATCATTTACTTTGCATAAAGTGATAGAAGCTCTGTATTCGTATACACCTTCACAGTCTAGTGAAAACATGCTCGTAATTAGACTCTGCGGAACTTGATGTGTATTTATAGCGTATGCAAAAAATTTTAAGTACAGGAAGACGTCGATATTAACACAAATTAATGGCATATTTATTTTAGTTTTATTTCATAGAAACTTCTCGACACGTTCGGTGCGAAGAACAAGGTGCACTGTACAAATTATAAAATACGAGTGAGAATAATGTATGTACACCACAAATTGATTTTAAACGCTATCGAGTCAACGTTGTTAATGTAACGTTGATGTTCAACGAGAAGCGAAATAAACGGCAATGCAATTGATATTGCAAATTGGCTGTGATACTGCGGACACGAGTTACAAAGAAAGTTTGAAAGTTGCGGGACATGGGTCCCCATGAGAGGCGTTTATTATGACGAGTCGGGACGCATGGTGAACGCACACGGTAGTTTATTTGGGCCCAGATTTGCGGGCCCGTTCGAATTAACGGCGCGGCTGCGATTAACAAAGGGCGATACAAATTAGATTAAATCGCCGTAGGGGGCGGCATCACGGTGGAGAAAGGCGAATGATGATACCGCTTGATAAATAGACGAACGTCATGCGATGCCTAAACGGACGCCCGGCGCGGCGTTCCCTTCGGTCGATGGAATGCCGAATGCAGCTTGGTGCATCACCGTGACCGCCGATCTCCTCTCTTATTCCCTTTCCCTATCTCGCTTCGTGTCTCTCCGAAGTCGCGAATTGCGTCCGCGTTTTGCATGAAAAGAGTAACCGGCGATTACGCGAGCCTAATTGCACGCGACTCGTGGGATTCCCGCGTGATTAATCGATCGGTGAATATTGAAAGATCTTTCCAATTAGAACCGGGTCTACGGAAAATAAAGCAATTACAAGATGGTTCGTTCGCGAGTCGCTACGAATTCGTTTGTCAAAGTATTACAGCGAGTTTTCAAAAATTTTTACACCGTTGAATTTCTTCTAAAAATTCTGCTACTACATTTTTAGTCAGTTGTAATACCTTCTAGCGTGAAAATAAAAGAAATTGTTCATTTCATAAAATAGCGAAAACAAGGCTCGCACAGATTTGCAACGTCCAATAAATTTTCACGAGGGAAGATACAAGAGTAAAGAGCAAGTAGAAGCGAAGAAGATCGATTCGATCGACAGTTGCATCATTATAGCGCTATACCGAGTCGCTCAGCCCTCTGCCTGGCACGTTTCAAAGTTTCCTGGTTGGAACACGAAAGTTCGGCACGGTCGGCTCCCTTTGCCAGGGTCGAAGCATGCAGATCCGACACGAAATATCATTAATAGTCGTTTGCCGGATGACCGAGCCCGGTAATCGTCCCTTCTGCGGTTCAGATCGGATCGCCCCGAAAACCACAACACGACGGCTCGACGTGGCAACCCTTTCCCTTTTCCCCTCTACCGAGCTCGTAATTTATGTTCATGAACCCCGGCTGGGCAAGTGCGAACGCTATTGCGCGGGGTATCGGCCCGCGGAAACATAAATTCCGTTTGAAACGATGACTGTCGGCGTCCGATCGTTCCGATCGGCCGACCATTGCCCGTTGTTCGCCTCGATCGCCGCTGTTACTTGCGCGCGATGCTCCTTCATTGCCACTTTCTTGCTACGATTTTGCCTCTGAACTTGCTACCGTGACGGGGAAGAGCGTGGACAATTAACGAAGCATGTCGAGATTCGTGCTGGACGAAACGCTGTCGGATGAATCTATTAACAACCATCGAAACACCAGCTATGTCCGACCATCAACATTTCCCAGTGATAAAACGCACCGAAACGACTCGGTTTGCAACTATCGAGGGTCTACCGTGGCAGAGGGGGCAATAAGGGCGACGAAGCAACAGTTTCGCGGCGCCAGAGGCTATCCCCAGCAGACTTAACGACCTTCGCGTACAGCCGGAGAGCGATTGCCGTGTCTCCTTCGCCTGTTCGTCGACGATCGACGCACACCTGGCGCACACAGAACCCGAGGAAACCGGCAGCCAATCCCACGCACAATGTCCACGACGCGTGAAGAGCTCTCGCGACGGTGTCATTGTTCGTTTGATTGCTCCCGGCCAGCTCCCGGGCTGCTCGCACACCGCTCGCCTTTTATTAGCCGCCGATTAGCCTCGCCGTACGAGGTCCGCGCGAGGGAGTCCCGCCATGGTGAACCACCGTGAACCGTGATCGCCATGGTTTTCGATCAAAAACCCCTTACACCTACCGACCACGATCGCCGATTTTATTCCGGACCGTTTGGTCGCTCGATCAACATTTTTTCGGAGCGTGAAGATCATACTTTTATCCGATTAAAACAAAACTAAAAAAGAGACGGCAACAGGAGCCGATACAAAATTTTTACTAAATCGTGGAGGTGACTTTAAATTTGTTTACGTTGCGACACTGAAAACGTGCGCACAAAATGTACAAACAATTGTGCATACACGGCTCCTATAAGATCATACTTTTATCCGATTAAAACAAAACTAAAAAAAAGACGGCAACAGCAGCCGATACAAAATTTTTACTAGACCGTAGACGTGACTTTAAATTTGTTTACGTTGCGACACTGAAAACGTGCGCACAAAATGTACAAACAATTGTGCATACACGGCTCCTATAAGATCATACTTTTATCCGATTAAAACAAAACTAAAAAAAAGACGGCAACAGCAGCCGATACAAAATTTTTACTAGACCGTGGACGTGACTTTAAATTTGTTTACGTTGCGACACTGAAAACGTGCGCACAAAATGTACAAACAATTGTGCATACACGGCTCCTATAAGATACTTTTATCCGATTAAAACAAAACTAAAAAAAAGACGCCAACAGCAGCCGATACAAAATTTTTACTAGACCGTGGACGTGACTTTAAATTTGTTTACGTTGCGACATTGAAAACGTGCGCACAAAATGTACAAACAATTGTGCATACACGGCTCCTATAAGATCATACTTTTATCCGATTGAAACAAAACTAAAAAAAAGACGGCAACAGGAGCCGATACAAAATCTTTACTAGACCGTGGACGTCACTTTAAATTTGTTTACGTTGCGACACTGAAAACGTGCGCACAAAATGTACAAACAATTGTGCATACACGGCTCCTATAAAGCGCGAACAAACAGACAAAGTATTGGAGAATTTAATTAATAGGGTAGCGGTGTACGAAAGCTGATCGAGGAGCGATCGTAAAATTTCGAGGAGCGATTCGTGTTGATTCGGAGATCACCGAAGATCGATACCGGGGCGAGAAGGTTGCAAGGCCGGTTGCAGAGCACAAGGCAGAGAGGTTCTCGTGCTCTTTTTCAACCTTCGAATCCTCGCCGCGGTATCTCGTCGGGGAACTCGGCCGTTGCAGTTGCAGGAGGCCCGAGAGAGTCTCGCCACCAAAGGCGCACTGAATCCGGATTCATGAATGAACTATGCGAGGAGCCGAGCAACGAACCGCCGTGGCGCGCCGCGCCGCGCCGCGCCGCCCCGAGGACTATTATTTAGCATAGCCACTTTTTCTGGCCTGCCGTCCGTCATGGCGGCGTTGTCTTTGTATCGGGACGAACGACGATGACGGTGCACGGACCAGAATATCTGGAGCAGGTTCGTTTCGAAGAGAAGAGAACGATCTACCAACGTAACTAATGGACGCTCGCTCTTTTCCGCTGCAGCGAGCTTTATTATTGTTATTGGACCGCGACCGAGAACGTCTGGCCGCTCATTCAATTAAATTGGACCACGCCGAACCATGCGGGTGAACCGCAACGGGTATTGTAATTCATGCTTTATTTAACCCCTTGTACCACAATCATGGCAGACTAACGATGAACACATTTCGAACAGTATCTACTAAATATAAATTTTATTAATAGCCTGCGGATTTTTATGCGTAAATTGCCTCCGTTAATGCAGGAGGAGTCTTTTGGTCGCTGAGATTTTTACGAAATCAGACACCAAAATGGAAATTTGCATGAAGACGCGAATAAGTGTTGAAAAGGTTCGTAATTCCGTGAAAGTCATCGACGGCGTAGTCTCAACGAACAATACCACCGCGGACGATTAACCCCGAGCCTTAATGTGCCGGTAAGGCTCGGCCAGAATTGGTATTTTCGAGATAGGAAGGCCAATCAGCGCCGAGAGAGCCACCGGCTATTTGGCTGCGAATAATAATGATTACGGTAGGCACTCTCCGAGCAGGAAATGGCGCTGGCAGGTGGTAGGAGGCGGTATTTTTCGGTTCCCGCTCGAGCTATCTTGTTTGTTTCTCGTAAAAATTTCCAAAAATATGAACCCTATCGAATTTTTACACGTACCAATCCGCGGTGTATTCATAAAATTGCCCTATCTTCTAAAATTTAATATATACAGCAATATGTTTAAAAAAGATTCCAGATCCTACGTTTCTTTAGAACACGATACAACCCCTAAGAAAATTTGTTATATCATTATCGAATGCAGAAAGAAGGGTGAATGGTCGGATGTTGCGACGCGATCGGTGAGGTTAAGCTACTTTCATTGTCCAGGAACTTTCATCCATCGGATCCCGTGAGCGAATCTCGTTCTCGAACGGATCGACAAGTGTTTTACCGTTTCCCGGGAGCTAGGGTTCCGCGAACCGTCTCGGACCCGGTTGAAATTTCTCGAATTTTATATGCACGTGAACGTTTCCGAGAAATTTTTTATACCCGTCGCGTACGATCTCCAGCGGGCCTGCGAACCGATGTACACACTTTTCTCCGTTACGTATCGGAATGTGCAGTACATACAGCAACGGACTCGATCGGCAGTCTGTGTCCCGTTACCGCAGGTTCTCTCTCTTTCTTTTCGTCTCGACAACGAGCAATACATGCACACTCGAATACACCGCGATGTTCTGTCCACGCGAAAACTCGTTTGATAGGCGATCAACAGAGAAAAACCGTCTCCGCTCGGAGCATCTCGCTAGTCCTTTGACTATTCCGGAATGGTCAACGGGGTTCAACTGGTCTGCACAGCCGCGCGTCAACGGTCCACTCTTGAATCATCGATGATCCTCGGATGGAGACACTATGACTCCGTTAATAGCTTCCCGATACTCCTCCTTGGTAGCTTTTTCAAGGAATCGTTTGCTCGTTTGTTGAAAAGATTGTAAGGTAAACATTTTCATTGAGATTGGTTATAAAAGGCACTCGATAAAATTTTCTTTTTGCAAGTACTTTCTAAATTTTCAAACACCGGTGCACTTTCCTCGCGAAACACTAAGATTAGGATCTCGCGTATCGGTCACGCAAATCTAGAAGTCGAATGGTTGGCCGAAGGTCAATGGAGTCTTCGAGAAACATCGTCCGGATCCTGTTAACGCTGGCACGGAAACGGAGAGAACGTCTGTATCCTGCTTTATCCGCAGAATCTTGGGTAACAGGCCCAATATCTGTTCACCTTCGTCACCTAATGTCAAAAGCGTGTATCGCGAGGCTACCTGGCGTACCCTAACCTGGCGTCGACCAGCAGGGTCCTGGCCATTTTTGGTAGAGAAGACCAGACTGTCATTCGGAGAGACAGTCCTTCCCTTCTGGCTCCATTAGAGGTAGCCTCTAGTCGTGAAAGCGGCCGCAGAATAAGAAAAAAAAAAACAAGAAGCTGTACTGCAGTTCGGTTCGTCAGGCAATCTCATCATAATAATTCCACGATGTCCTACGCAAATTCGGGGGTTCCGGTGAAGCTGTGACGAGGGACAGGTAGTCCGTATCCGGCAGTTATCTCATTCCACGAAAGGAGACGTAGGAAGTCCTCCGGTGCTCGCAGGTGTCTCTATTAGAGAGCTAGACTAGCGCTTTCGCACAAGGTCCGGAGAAAAAGTGGCCACCGAACGTGATCTCACTGAGAATTTACTTGAAAATAATCGTAGATATAGCGCCAATACACCGGTGAACGTTGAAATCAATTTCCAAACATGTACAGCGAAAGCATAGAAAAATATTGTTTGGAGTAGCTCTTTCCATCGGGGAGCCGCGGTGGCATTCATTTTATTAATTTTGCCTCTCGCGAACCCTTCCCGGGTTCCCATACACCGCCTCGTCCAAGCAGGAGCACATATTCTTCGGTCGACTAATTTAATTCCCACCCCATGGTCCCCCGAATTAGCCGTGGTTGGTGCGGCAACCCCCTCGGAAGAGCAGATTAAAACGTCAAGCGGCATTCCGCAGCTGTTTCACGCGGTGCACGCCCGCATACGACTTCCGCCAGTTACCGGCTCGCTCTCGGGGCGGAGAGGAGGGAGAGAGCAAGCTAAAATGAAAGAAAAAGTGAGAGAGGAAGGGTGGATGAGGCGGCACGATGCACAGCGAATGCAAAGCACCGGCAAGGTCGCGAATCCGAATGAAACCGAGTTCTCCGTCACCTTCCTCGCAGCTCTCGCAGGTAGTCGAAACCGTCCAGGGGGAACAAGAGGGACAAAGGCAGGGGGCCAAGGGGGCCAGGTGAGAGCAGAGGCCCCGGGCGAGGTCACCCACCGCCCCCGCCACCCTTCACTCCCCCGCACACTCTGATTACCCGCAGCCGGGGGCGGGACACACTGTAATGAGCATCGAAGAGGTGCTCAACCTTCGACCAAGCTGAATTTTCCAGCTAGCCATTGGAGGAAATGGAAGAAGTTCGATCGTATACCGACCGTGCCGGCTTCGTTGCGAGCGCAACGAAATAGAAATTTCATAAACCGATACACTAGCCTACAGTGATCAGCAATTCCTTCAAACTTTATCGTAGTTTGTGAGGAAACTAACAGGGTCCAGTTTCTTTTTTATCGCGCCTCGGGTATGCTCTTCGGCATCGTTACGAAGGAATTCCACCTAATCTACAACAATTACGGAAGCTGGGATAGAAAGATTCTTTATCGTTTGCTTTGTCATGGCGATTTAGAGAATTTTTAGATGGGACGAGAAAGCGACGTTTACCGTCTTGGCCATTGGGTATGAAGAGTCAGGACTTCTTTGAAATCTCGAGTTCTTTCTTCGAGGTTTCAACGCCACTTTTGCGACGGTAGTCTTGCGGCACACGTATTCGGGTCAATAGAATTTTTAGAGCGGACTTAGGATCGCTTAGAAGCCGTTTTAAAGTCACCGCAATAAATGTAGATAATTAGACTTGGTGCAACCAGCGGTGAAAAGAGCACACATTACAACTTTATCGACTACGGCATGCGTACTGTATGTATATCAAGGTCGCCGAAAAGGCTTCGGGATCACGATGACGTAGCGCGATTTTCGAGGGGCGTTTCCGATTTTTCGCTGCCGGGAGTCGATCAACAGGTCCCGGTTATGAGAGTGTAAAGCGTTTTGAATCCGACAACCCCTCGAGGGGTATGATTCCCGCGCGAGAATCTTCCTCGTGACAAAAAGGGGCGAATCTGTTCCGCGGGGGGTCCTGTTGCCTCTCGACGCTTCTTTTCTTTCTCTTCCATAGGCGAAGCGAACGAAGCGAGTGAAACGTTTTCGCCTGTCTATGTAATCGTGTGTCGGCACGTATATACGTCGTGTAACGGGGGTGGCCTGCGACCCCAGACACGGGGGTGGCTGACAGCCGATTAGGACAAGACGGGAGAGCCCCCACGGAAAACTTAAAATAACATCGCTCGATCATCCGGGTGTCTTCGCCGACAGGCAACTAGGCTACTCTTGTATTCAGCCTGTCCCCTCCTTCGTGCCTCTCTCGATCACGCCTCCTACCAGCGACCTTCTCAGCGGGTACCGCCTGATCGAGGTCGCATTACCGGCGATCTGTCTCTTTGGTATCATCTCCCTTCCGGTTTGCGAGAGAGGACACTCTGCAAGAAAGCGGGGGTCGATGTTTGTACTCTTTCGATCGGCCCTGGCAGATTACCGATCCGAATCGATCTCGTTCTAGGTGATCGTACCATTTCTCCTTTGGATAACGAGTGGTCCAAGGCGTTACATAGTAATTAAAGAATCTTTTTTTTTCTTAACACTTTATTGACCGCTAGCCTATTAACACGTTGACTGCCATGTCACCCATATGCGGATGACGGAACCATTTGTCCAAGTTTTAAAATGAACTTTTACGCTAATATATTAATCGTACCAAATTTTATTAGGATCTGTTAAATTGCCAGAAAGTTGGAGGACATGTCATACATATAATTTTTTCAATTTCTATTTCATTAAATAACCTACATTGATTTGATGGAATTTTTTAGGTTTCTAGTTTGGCAGTCAAAGTGTTAATCGGCTTTCCGATTGCCAACGCTTATCGACCGCTAGCCTATTTATCGGCTTTTATGAATTTTAGTTGCCAAGGTCCTTTATTATATAAAATAAATGCAAAATAAAGTATAAATATCAATACATTTAATTATATGGTCTCCGCGATGCTTCAAATACGAAACCATGCTTGAGAGAGTTCAACATAAGTTTCTCAGATTCTGTTCATATAGGATAAATAACCCAATGTCATTATTTGATCACGATTACTCTACATTATTATGGGCTGTCCGCTTAGAAACATTGAAAGCACGAAGAACAATATCTGACCAGAGCTTTATCTTTAATTTGATTAATAACAATATTGATTGTTCCTCTCTCCTTAGGCAAATCAATTTCTATGTACCCGCACGCGCATTGAGAACTAGGACAGGATTTCAAACATCTAAATCCAAATCAACATATGGATTAATAAATCCTTTAAATCGCATCATAACTAAATCTAATACTTTATATCGTAATATTGACTTTTTTTTAATGGTTCGTTATTATCATTTAAGAAAAAGTTGCGTGCGATTATATGATTATAGGTAATATAATGTATTCCTGTTATTTTCAGCATGTCCATTCCTATGAAACTTTACGCTAAGACTTTCTTTATTCTTTTTTTTTTCTTGTTTTTGTATTTTTCTTTTTATGCTTATTTACTATTGTAAACACTTGTATAAAAGGACTTCGGTCCGTAAATAATAATAATAATAATAATAATAATAATAATAATAATAAAATTACACTCCTTTGAAACAAAAGGAATAAGCACAACACAATAAATAGCGAAAATTTAGCCGGTACTAGGAGTAAATACGCGCGCGACTAAGCCAGTACTTCGTGAGTGGCAGCCTCAAAAACGAGCGCTCGATAAAGTGTTAATTATGATACGAGTCGTTTCCCTGTGATTGATTCTTTCTCGAAAAAAAGCTCATGGATATCCCCAATTTTCGGAGACACGCTCTATTCCCACATTCCCAACGATTCCTCCAAGAGAAAATGCCGAAGACCGCTTACTTTTTGAGATTACGCTCGAGAGATTAACTGAATATTGCGAGTTGCCTGGCGTACAATGCGCCTAATCAAACTGGGAAAAAATCTTTTACAGCGGCGTAAGAATGTAATTTTTAATTCCGAGACAGTCCATTGCCGTATCGGCGATACTTCCTCCCGAAGAAATTCATAAAGATCATTTGCTTTCAGAGCTGTAACGCGAGAATTCCCGCTTAATGTCTTTCTACCCGCGAGCCTTTGGCCGCGCAAACATTTCATAAACTGTAGTTAATCGGCCGTCGAGGCTGCTTAAATATCAACCAACTGCTGTAAACGTTCTCTTGGCCGAGGAATTAGTTATCGTTTTGACGATAGCCGAGCGACGAACCGGGTCGTTACGAAATTTGTTGCATTAGCGAACGACCCCGTTCGCTACGGGAAACGATAAGGGCTCGTCGACGGGTGTAAACCGGCCCCGGGATCGACCAATAAATATTCCCTGGTGGTATACATATAGCATAACCGTAGGAGAGAGGGCGAAGGAAGCCCCAGCGGGCAGAATGAAACGCATAATAAAAATTATCAGCTCGCCGCGCCGCGGCGACTCCTGAAATTCCAGCGGCGTCCGCCGAATAGACCGTGAAGATGAAGTCGCTCCAGGAAAGTCCGGATGACCTCGCAGGGCCCCGCGGCTCGTTTGATGGGACCTCTCGCCCCTCTCCCTCGCCAAGGGCCCTAACTTTACACCGGATACTCGTTTACACCGGTTTCGGGGCGCGTATCGCGCTGCGCAACATTTGAATGACCCTATACCGGTGTTGTCGAGTAGCGTACCTGAGAAATGGATGTGGAAAGGGCTCTCCGATACAGAAACGGGAGACATCCGCGACGGAGGATGGGGGAGGAGTGACGGCGCGGCGTCTTCTCGGAGGCGGCAGCGTGCTTATTGCGTGATATTAGCCACGGTCGCAGCCGGGGTAATCATAATCTCGAAAGAGGGACAAAACACAGGCCCCGAATCGCATAACGCTGAATTTTACGACTGCTCGCGCGGACGACGGACGACCGGATGCTGCGCGACTTTTTACCGCCCCCTAACGTCCCTTGATGTCAACAAGAAGACGACAGCCAACTCGGACATCTACACCCCACTGCGGTGGATCTATAGATCGCTGTGGATCCGCCGACGCGATTTGCCCCGTACCTTTTTCAGTAATTAGCGACCGGGGCTACATGATGACGATGTTAGCCTGGTAACGGAGACGGGGATGATTCGCGTCTTTATCGCTGAGCTTGGATACGGAGCTGGGTTCTTTTTAGAGACGAGAAGCTGGGAGAGGGGCGCATCTTCTTAACGATCCGCGAGTGTTAATTTCTTTGTAGGCATTTTTTCCCGACGACTTTCATCGCCAACCTCGTCGTCGCAGGTCCTTTCCAACGAACCATATCTTAGAACAGAGTCATCAAGAGGGTTCACAAGCTGCACATCCGTAATTTCGCGATCAGAATCGCGGGAAGTCGCTCGAAAGCGAGAGCAAAGCGGCCGGTCGCGCTTTCTATCCGCGCCGCGCCGGTTCCAAGAATCCGATCTAATTTACGCGTTTGCATAAACCTCGAGGCCCACGGTTTCCAGGTAATAAAAAAAAAGGGAAAACGCCAAGAGCCGATGCCCGAAGAGAAGAAGTAACCGGTGGACCGTTTCTCCGTTACATCGCGGTTCAAGTGTTTCGCAATCGTAGCGGAATGGCCGAGTGGCTGAATGGAAAACGGCCCTCGGATCTGCTCGCGTAATAAGTGGCCGGACTCTTTTTTTTCGCGGAAGACACGACGACTATAGTCGCTCTACGACTACAGTAGGCTCCACTGGTATTTTTTTCCGGTGGCGTAAGTACGGCTTGTAATTTCTAGGAGATTGAGATCGTGAGTCACTCACTGTAAGGTCGGTCGGCAACCGGCTCGCACGAGTCTGCAACAGAAAAAGCGAACGAAATGTTAGTTTGATAAGGGACGCATTCTACCGGGCGTGCGCCGAATTCTTCCACGGGCTGGGCCGAGCTATTAAACCCGCAGAATTCCGACGAATTCTGCGAATGTAATAGCAAAACTGCCAGCCAGGTTACCGGCTAAATTTCTCGATCGACACTTATCGGGAAAAAAGATAGCCACGGTAACACTACGAGTGCGCGGTATAATGCTACTTAGATTTAAAGGTTAGAATATTTTATCTTTTGAGCGATGTCGTGCGGCAAAGTAGTATTGCTGCAGGGTCGACCGTCAATGCCTATACGAATTCACTCCATAGATCGGGAGAAAGAGAGATTCTAATTTCCCCCGATTGTCGGGTTCTAATGCGTTTCCATGTTTTTTCACATTCCTCCGCGGCAGGAAATAAGTATGATTATGCAGTCGTTCGAATGATTCGTTCACGACGATTCGAGAACAACCGTGATCCGTCGGTAATGATTGCGTTTGCGTAATCACCGTCCGATCGAAATGACACTCGCCAACCCTACAGTCATTATCTTTTTCAATTTGCATACACAGCGAACGTTGCCGCGATAATTCATCTACCGCGGAGGAGGCTTCTAATAGAGGAATGGAATCATCGATGCGCGTCTTTCCATTTCTTTCTTCGTGTTAAGTAATTCCACTGGCTGCGAAACTGTTGGCAATTTGCGCTTGGGGATGATTGCCCGATGAAAGATTGGATCAATTATCGCAGAATATCTTTATCGAATAATAAAACAGAGTCTTCCTGCAATATCGTGATGGAAATGTTCCGAATACTCGTCGAATACTTTAAATAGTTTCTTACAAATGTTGGCACGACTTTTTTATTATTAGACAATTGTTATTTTACATACAAATCCAGCAGTCCAGTAATTAATTCCCAGGTAGCACCGTACGTCCCTAGGACGTCCGTTTTTTCTCCCGTTTACGTCCATACGTCGTTCGTACGTTCCTACGTTCCAGGGACATCCGTTTTTTTCGTTCTAAGGACATCCGTAGGACCCAAATTTCGGACGGCTCAAGGACATTCGTTTTTTGCGTTCTAAGGACATCCGTAGGACTTAATTTTCGGACTTAGAACTTCAATTTTGTATGTCATCGGAGTACTCACTTCTTACGCGTGAGACATATTATAATATATAAAATATATGTATTAATATACATATGTATATTTCGAATTTTATATATTATAATAGTTAAGAGCTAGAGAGCGGATCTTTATACAAAATAAAAAATTTTTACTTGAGTTGCAACAAATAACAGAAGTAAAATAGGCATTTTTTTCTTAATTAATATGTTTAATAGGTCAAAAATAATATACACACCGGGATGGTTCGGAATCAACCTTAATAAACTGTAAAAAATAAAATAAATAAAAAAAATAAATGGAAGGTGGAGTATTGTTAATGGAATTATAACTCTGAAGGGAATAATTAACAATAACCTAACCTATAGTATTTTTAAATTTTCATAATTTTTGATTTACTGTTTTTGAAATAATGCCAGGTATGTCCCACGAACGTTCAAATAACGTCCGTATGTCCCAGATATGTCGCAGAAAAATTCCACACGTCCCAGGAACGTCTTAGATAGGTCCGCGCGGGACGTCCTATGTACGTTACTCTTTCTAACACGGACATCATTCTGACATTTCTTCGGACACGGAAATACTTGGAACATCCATCGGACATCCCAGTGCTATCTGGGAATTATGTATTTACACTCAACAGAAGTATTTTCCCACAACTTTTGTTATTTGTACAAAATTGTACAAACGTGTAGTTGAATATTTGAAGGTAAACGATCGAAGTAACGATGGTCGAGTCTCCGAAGGCTTGATTAGCCATGGTTGGAACGAAGTTTCGCGAAGTAGGGGATCCGTGGAAAAACCAGGAAGTTTTAATGGCACATCCATGGACAGGAGATGCTAGGCCAGATCGACTTAGCAGGAGCTGGAAAATGTCTCACTCAAGGCGATCGCTTGGCTCTAATAGAAGCCGGTAGGTAGGTCATCGGATGTCATAAACGCTCGACGGAGTTTCTTCGGTGGTGCAGCGCGTGTTAATAGCCTCATTAGATATCGCGGCGCAGTGACGTACACGGACGTTTCTAGACCACCGATCCAACGATGAAAGTTACGAACAACAGTTTCCATTACCGATTAACCTCGATGTCGATCACTGGATCATGATCTTTGTGCACTTTTACCTACCAACATGGCAGAACAATTTTAACAAACTGGATGTTGCATACTTCGTCGAGTGGCGAAAACGTTCACAGGCTTGCGTATGTCCTACGCAGGTGGTCCTGTTTCTCTTAATTAATCCTTCGAGATGAATTTGCTGTTTATGCCACGCTTGCGAGAGAACGGATATTCATGATTTTAAAATGGAGTCGTGTAAAATCTTTTAAGCGTAAGGTAGGCTCTCCGATGATTATCGTAAGGATGTACTACTTCGAAAGAACGTTTCGAAAGAAACTTCCGAGATTCGAAATAATTTATACGGCAAGTGTGGAACGTTTAAGTTGGAATCAGATTTTCAAACTAGTTTCCATTACGATTTCTCTGTAGACAATCCGGTTTGATCATAAAATTCCGTGCGTTTTTTAGCTGGGAGGAGATAGTAACGCAAAGATGCAGTGTACCGGACAACCAGCGATAATTAGGATAATTAAAGTGTGCTTTGAGACAGTGGTTGCTTGAAATTTATTATGTGAATTATTTTCCAGGCCCTCGGAGATTCTTGCGGATCTTGTAATTGCCTAACATTGACCAGACAAAAGCCGTGTGTGTAAAAGCCGACCGGCTTATGGCAGGATTAATTAAAATTATGCTCGTTCATTGGAAACTGTCCAGTCAACGACCATTGCCTCGCTGAAAACACCGGTTCTCGAACTATTCCCCTTCCTAGACCAAAACGGCTTCATATCAGACACAAACAACATCCCTCTAATCTACCACATCAAAAGGACAAGCAACACAAAAGCCATTACACCATTATGCATCCCAAACCCACAAAACACAACCAAATACTGTCAACAGCTCTCAGACAAAAACAATACCCCATTTACAGTGGGAAAGTACTGGTGGTTCATTCCAAACTCTGTCCCTCGCCTAACTCTACACGAACCCGGAGTTATAACAATAGCAGGCGTAAAATAACAAACCAAAAATATTACAAAGAGTCACAAGCGAGCGCTCGAAAATAATAGCAAATGTACACCATGTAAATATTGTAAATACTGTACATATACCTTCATAACCCTCTGTACATACCCCCCCCCCAATCCTGTAAATAACATTAGCCCACTTACTCTTAAGTTCTTAAATTAACTTAATTATAAATTACGCGTATAATTAAGAAATAGGATAACTAGGACAAGTAGCATATCTTTGCGAGTAAGCAAACCTATCCCAAAGAACGCGCCATTTTCCACCGACCAAATTAATACCTTTTGGGCGCTTAAACAAATTACCCAAAAACCAATTAAAACACAAAGAACAAAACTGGTTAGCGACCTCGCAATAATGTTAAGTGCAATGTAATCAAGTCTGTTTAAAGCACATTAGCTGTAAGATTCTAGATATTACACAACATAAGCGTTTATATTTTACACATTTTTGTATAACTTTAAAGATTGTAATTGTTGGTCACGAAATAAAAAATGCTGTCATTAAAAAAAAAAAAAAACACCGGTTCTCGTACGATCACCGAAGTAAAACAGCGTGGGGCGTGAAAGGCGGCTTGGATGGGTGCTCTTGGGTGCTTTTCACGTGTTGTTGGCAAAATAGGTGGTTCGGAAGCCACCTTAATAAAAAGTAGGTCCTGGTGAAATTGTAAATTAGGCGATAAGTGTGAAGAGTGGTAAAAGGGGGAGAAGTTGGTAAAATGAATTTGAAACCCTGAGGGGACCAAATATCATTACATACATACATACATTGGAAACTGTCCATTATGCGGACAGGTCAGCCTATTTTGCAAATGAAACTCACACTTTCGTCGGTAACCGGTAGCCAAACATACATAGTAGGACAATTGGTGGCGGGTCGATCGCGCCGTGCCCGCCGCGCCGGTATTCTAATATTTCCCGTGAACCGTTGCGCGTGGCCACGAATCTTAATTCGCCTGGGCCCGACATGGGCCCGTCCCGGGCCCGACGGAGGTGGCAACGGGGTCGCACGCGATCGCCGATAAATATTAAACGACTTTCCACCTGCCGGTGGTGGCCGGCTGCGTTTCGAGAGAGGACAAAGAAGGAGCGTGAAGAGAGGAGAGGAGAGGAGAGGAGAGAGGAGGAACGGCGACTTCCGAGAGGGAGATCACTGAATGTTAATTAGCGAGGCGTGACAAGTGTTAAGTAATCCATCCATCTTTCCGCGCGCGAGAGACCCATGGTGGGGGGGCCCAGGGGGTCGAGAAGGAGGAGCCTTGGTTAACTCTCGGGCAATTAACGCGACACACACCGACGAAGCTTCATCGAACGAGAGGGGGGCGGTGCAATTAGCGGCCGATTTAACTGTGAACCGATGAGCCCCCGGAAAGTGAAACGGAATTTCGTTGCCCCCTCGCTTTCGGGCCCCCGGAAGTCCATCGCTCGCTTTCGCGGGACGTAACTGTACAACCATGGACGATCCATCACTCGCTGACAAGCCTATTTCGTTGCTGCATTCGTAAACGGGGGATCTGTAGACTTTTACTTTTAGAGTTAGACTATTGTGATCGTGGATCTGCAAATTTATGACTGAATACAGCGGTCTTTCAGTTTAAACGTTCGGGTGCCAACCCTTAACTACAATCGAATAGAACAATATGTATAAGTCAGTCGCATAATTGATAACGCACAGTTTAATTCGGAACAACTTGTTTGTTATGTTTAATAGTTAAATAGAATGATATTACGGTTTTTACTGTTTTAAATTACACCTACTTCTTCTTGTCGTAAACGTATAAAATTCGCAGCCTACTCGTATATCATAACTCCGAGACCTCCGGTTGAGCGTTAATGCAAAGAGAATTAGGCTACCCTCGTGACGAATCCGCGAAGTTCGTGAATCGTTTAAGGAAAATAGGCGAGCAACTGTAGGAGGCTAGATCCCGGAAGCGAAACGAACGGTGTAACGGATGGACAACGCGAGCTATTATTTAACTCTAATTGATGGCGGCTCGTAGTCTGTTCCACATTGATGGTCATCGATAATCGCTAATGATTCCGATGTTCCTCCGCAAAGGAAGGGAACGAAGTTTCACACGGATGGCCTGCGGCTTCTTCACCGCAAACTTCAATGTTTAAACGATTACGCAAACGCCACGAACTCGCTCGTCTTCGCATCACAAACGAAAAAATCTGTATAAAGATGTTCACAAGTGTATCCAATAATTTAAATAATCTGGAAACCACGCGAATCAAACGAATCTCTGTTTCCTCGAAATTCTCAAAAATTATTTCTTGATCGTACAAAATTAACAATTACTTGCGCGTCAATCGCGCCAACGGAAACGACGATAAAAATGCCCATGATTGTCTTCAGAAATTTCAGGCATCCTAAGGATAATTGATTCGGACCAAGCGATGCGCACAGATGGTTGCGTAACATGGTTTTACTCGACGCCGTCCGATTAGTATAATCAACAGAGTGACGGCGTGTAATTGGTAGAAAAGAATGATGTACGATGCTCTCGATACAATACCGATCTTCTTTTTTCTTTTCGTAGAAGAGCAACGGAGAAAGGGAAGGATCGTGGACGCTCGTCGAAAGTTAGATTCGAATCCTGTTCGAGAGATCGAACTTGGATCGGCAGGCGGTCGAACCGCCGAATCATGAGCAACAGGGCCCAAGGGCCCCCGTCTCCTAGATGTATCAGTGTAATTAACAACAAACAATGCCGGTGAGACGCGTTCGATATCGTATATTAATCGATTAGCTCGCCAGGCCCCGAAGATATGCGCCCGGGAACTGGTTGTTAATCATCGCCGCGGGTGCGTTTGTACTTCTGACGTTCTTTTTCATCCGTGAGAGAGAGAATGATCAAAGCCGCCACTTTAGCATGATTCGAGCCCGAAGGCTCGCCCCAACCGTACTTCGCGACGCGTCGCTTCACAGGCCCACCGTGACTATACACCGCTTCCAACCTACATTGTACTCGCTGTCCTGACCGATCGCGTTTCGATTAATTTTTTCCAACTCCGCTGCACGCCTCGTTCACGTATACGAGCAGCAATCCTAATCTGTGGTATGCGAAGCTGATGCATTCTTTTCGCAAAGTATAGTAACGCAAATAATCCATAATGTCGGCGCTACAGGTTCGATCCAATTTGAAACTTTAAGCAATTTTACAATTAAATGTTTCCCAACTGTTAAAGGATATGATTGGAGTTTCTCTTAATAAACGTACAACTCTGTGAAATAAGTCCCTTTATAACAACTTAACCTTTATTAAAACGTGATATAAAATTGAACCAGGAGTGTCCTGCCGACACCGAATCTTACATCGAACTGGCTTCGGGGCGACGTACAAACCACGTCCTACCGATCGCGTCTCATGCCGATCGTCTTTTTTTTCGATCGTCATTCCTCCGTCGATCGTCACCCTCGACACAGTGCATCGAACCACTTTGCGACATCGCAACAATTCCACAACACTGTAACAATTCTGAGTTTTTCCTTTTATAAATGTTTTACGTTAACACCAACGTTTCGATTCTCAAGGGAGAAATTTTGCGTCTGTAAAGTGTTGTGTGCTTTGGTATAAATTTAAGTATAGTAACTACTACTACTACAATTTATTTATTTAATGTTGCTTCAACATCCAAGGTCATTAGCAACACGGTACATTATCTTACAATATTTTATACATATTAGTATCTTTGATATACTGGGCAAGACCGGCGATATACTCTTCAGAGCCTAACAGAATAGGTAGGGATCCAGGCAACTTTTCCTTTCATTCTCATATTTTTTGCATTCTATTATTAGATGATTCATGTTAATTGGTACTTTACATATATCGCAGATCGTGTTTTCTTTTTTGTTTAACAAAAATGAATGGGTTATTTCGGAGTGTCCAATTCTGATTCTAGAAATTGAAGTTTGGATTTGACGGTCTACCGGACTTGGAAATTTTTGCCACTGAAAGTCAGCTCCTTTATTATGATACTTTTGTATGTAATTCCTTTTGATTTTGTCAAGTACCTGTTTCCTAAAAGTTTCATTTAGGTGGTTTTTAAGATCGTTTAGTCTGATATAATGGGTGATTTGTTTCATTTTTGTATTGCAGGCTGCTAATTTGGCTGCTCTGTCAGCGTTTTCATTACCCTGTATACCCATATGTGATGGGGTCCAGCAAAAAGTAATAGATTTACCGGCTTCGACCACCGAGTTGTAACCTTCTTGTATTTCCTGTATACATTCATCGGTTGTTTCCGAATCTTCGATGGCCATAGTAGCACGTCTTCGGTAAAAATCGTTTTCTTGGAAGATTAGCTTCGAGGACCAGCTTACCAGCTCTCCTTTGTACGAAAACATTTTTATGGATATAATAACAAGCATTATCTAGTTAATCGGAGGCCCAGCCGATGAAATAAATAGTTATGTAGAGAGCGATTCTTTTATTTTTAATGTTGCAGACCGATAGTGAAATTGAGATTGATAATATGTTACCGCGAGGTGGACCGACAAAGAGAGTATACTGGTTTTGGGTTTGATCCGTTTATTATAACGGTGCGAACTGTACTGCCTCGTCTGAGGACAATACAGACATACGGAGAACATACAAGATATAGATTGACATATACATGAAGAAAAAAGGGCGTACATACACGCCTAAACTGTTTATATTTATAATATATAGAAATATATACTAATATTATATCTAATCTTTTATACTATTTGATAATACGTTCTAGGACCTTACTCTTTTACTTTTCACTATTCGACTGACGATCGGCGGCCCGATCGCGGCTCACACACAGCGACACACACTATGCCAATAGATGGCAGCGCAAACCTTTCGACAATATGAATCATATTCTCAACTATACATTTAAATTAGAGCGAGCACAGGTGACGAAAAAACAAAACAAGTATAGCGCGAAATACGATTACATAGAGAATACGCGTTCGCGTAAACAAGTGACTTGTTTGACAATAAAAATGAATGAAGGTACGTACACGTTGACGGTATTTCTTTGGGGTCGGCTTGATGATCGACTGGTGCGCGAGTCAAGTAGAATGATGCCTCTGGTTGATGAATTTTTTGAGGTAATTGGATAGTTCTTTGGACAAGAGAGAAGACATAGCGGTACATGGCGGAACAAAAACGACGTTCCTATCGAATCCGCTGTATTACGCAATCTCTCCGATTGAATGATCAATGGACACGTCTCGGCAAGCAGGTACGCACGCGTGTCGACGCGAAAATCACACGCGACAACGTGTCGAGGTCTTCGACACCTATTCCGTTCACGCTACAGGACAACACTCGATCGATCACGTACGATTCTACGATTAGCTTGGCGGGTTCTACGAGTTCCTGTTGATCCTCGAGGGATACGAGGATCTCCCTTTCCGAAACATTCATCACTGAATTCGTTAAATTAATCTTTTGGAGGATTAACAATTCACCAGGGCGGAAGTAGAAGCTTCGACATTTGAAATCGGCCTAAGCACAGTCTCCTACGATATTTATTTATCTTTGTTCTATCGAAAGTGTGATGCCTCTTCAATTATCGTATGTGTAATACAATGGTACGATAGAGATTGAGCTACGGTGTTAAGGCCTATCCCTTTTTGACTATCGAGAGCGGTGTGATTCGGAGATTTACAGCTAGCTTTCAGGAGCATTATCCCCCGGCTAACAGCCATTATTATTTATAGGAAGGAACTGAACGCGAACGGAAAAGCGTAATTTGCCACATTTTCACGCGGCTCACCGGCCCGTTAAATACAGAGCGCATCGATTTGAGGAGCGCTTATGCAAAATCACCGGTCTCCGGTTCTCTGTGCCCACAAACGGCCGGGATCGGCGCGGCGCGGCGTCTCCCCGGCCGGCAAACTAGGTGTATTAACATACCTAAGTGATGCAAATTGCGCCTCGGTGTTCGAACGGCCGGAGTTCGAGTTCAAAGCGAGCCGAGTCAGGTCCGCTCCGCTCCCCCCCGCAAAAAAGCCCGATTCCCAGGATTAATTTTCCGTCTATTGCGCGCGAAACATCTGTAATTTCAACGGTAATGAAGACGGATCCGCAGGAAAAACCGGGATTCCTCGTTTATAATTGCCCGATGGTAATTCAGGCTCGTTAAATATTTAACCAGATCTCGGAATAATTAAATATTTGCGGTGCGGGTATTATTACGCGCGCGTTAGATTCCTGGAAAATTTATGCACGTTCGACCGCCTGCATGTGCTGCGGCGGTGTTATATGCATATTTTAGCTGAATCAGGTTTCCTTTTGCCATTTGTTACAACGTTAATGTTGGAACATTATTTAAAACATGGGGGTGGAAACGGTTTTCAAGGAAAGAGAGCACACCGAAAAGTAATAGAAAAATCGAAGGCAGTCTCGAATTTGCATAACGAGGAAAGTTTCTTCGGTTAGAAGATTTGGGCATCCATAGTGTCGCGGAGAGTGTAAACGTCCTAATTGACGACAGCCCGGGATGAAATACTGCAGCCGAGGCACGAATCCTCGTAATCGAGTTGCCTCTCTCATAATCCCATCCTTCATTCGAGGCCTAAAACCGAGCGACAATGGAGCCGTCCGCACAAAGAAAGACGGAACAAGAGTCAACCGAGGCCAGAGACGCGGATATAAAATTGTACGGGGACTGTCCCGGCAATTAACGTCGGTCGCCCGGTGTGTGTACAAGCCTTTCACTGCGCTGGAAACGAAGTAACGTTCTCTTGATTACTAAATATCCACGGATCGAGAGCCGAGGCTCTGATTAAGCAGCGTGCGTCGTCGACTCATCGCGACCACCTGAACCCATCGGACGTTGATCCGACAGACGAGCGAACGGATTATTTGGCGAAAGTTTCTGCCTTCGATATTTGCCATATACGGGCTGTTGGAGAAGTCGTTGCAATGCTAGTTATTAAAATTTTACCCTGTTGTACGCTGGTAAACAAACGCGAAAGCAGGGGTAGTCTCTTCGAAAAAATCACTGCTTTCTGCATTATTTTTATTGTATTATTTAAACAAATGGAGGTGGTATTCGGACAATCATTTTCCCTTCCGTCGAGGGTAGTTTTCACCCCTTATGACGGGCTCTGGTAAACATAGAAATGCGTGGGATATTTTCCATCCGAGTTAGATGAAAACGAGGGATTGTTAGCTGTCCGTGTTCCCTCGTGACTAAATTGGCCTCGAATCCAGGAAGCGTCTTTGCGGTTCTTTCGCGGCGAGTTCATCCCAGTTTCTTGCTAGCCGCGGCGGATTCGTCCCGCACGCGAAACGCAGCCGAGAAAGATTCCCGGGAAAGGGTCCGATCGCCGTCCCACGATCTCCTCAGATCATTAGGATCTTGCGCCCCGAAAGTCTATTGTCGATCGCGTTCTCTCGCCGGAGCTAAACTCCTCGAAGACACGAGATGCGTGGCCACCGCCGCGCTCGCTTACCCTTTTTGCTCACCCGGTGGCTCTCATTTTGATCAATTTCAGTTTTTTGCCGGGGCGGCAACCGTCGACTTTACTGCCGGTCCCCTCCCCTTGCCCTTTCGCTGGCCTTTCTACCCCTGCCGGCCCTTTTTTGGGTCCGATGCTCAAGCGGCATACATTAATGCCCCGTCGGTCAAACGTCGCTGACACGGCTACCAGCTTCCACTGAAAGTTTCATTCGTGCAGTCGCTAAAATAAATTCTGACGATTTTTTAACCCATCTCCGGGTCCACGTATCCGTCCTCTGATTGGTCGACGTTGCGAGCCACACGGCTTCCGTGACGTCCGGACTATCCGCTCGACAGAAAACAGCGCGCACGGTGACGGATTGTTAGCCGGGGGCGGGCCTGATAGCCTTCTCGCTTCTGCCCTTGGGCCCGCCGACCACCTCCGCGGGCTCCGTCCCTAGAATTTCACGGTCCCCGAGACGAACCACGCGGATTTTCGTCGTCCGGACGATTCTTTCGGGCCCCTTTGGCCCAACTGAGACGATTAGGAACAGGTTGTCCCTCCGCGATTCTTATGGTTATTACGCATGATGATCAGGTGCGAATGCTAATGGCTCGCATATCCTGATTGCTTTTTACTACGTCGCCTTTCCCCCTTCTTTTATAATGCCGATTCCGAGCTTATGGCTGCTCTCCGAACACAAAGTGCTAACGTTTATGTTGCCAACTGTACAAGTATGTCACGGGATCAGCCATAATTGTCGCTGGATCGCGAAGTTTCACGTTCCCAGATGGCACTCGGATGTCCGATGGATGTCCCAAGTATGTCCGTAATCGGACCTTCCTATGTCCCAGGGACATCCGAATCATGTCCGTATGTCCGAGATATACGAGATAGATATGTCCGAGATATGTCTAGGACGAAACACCACCTCCTGTTCCTTTGAAAATTTTTAGCAAACGTGGCCAAACAGACGTTGTACAGATTCACATCCGAATCGTAACGTTTTAAAGAACATAACATATGCTATTTGTTTTAAATGATCGAACCTTGCGCCGATAATTCTTCGCACATATTTAATATTAAATTACGATCGATAAAAACTTAACATTATTCATAAATGGCGAAAACATTAATGAGTTTGAGAAAGAGTAGTGTCGAATCCGTCCGCTAGAGGTACACATTGTCGACTCCTTTCTCGCTAGTTACTGAAATGTCATCAATCAGTATATTAGTAACTTTCTTCAAAAAGTCTTTCGACACGGTTGTGCCGCTGGATAGCCTTACTGATGAGTCCTCCAGCGGGTCTAGGACGAAACACCACCTCCTGTTGCTTTGAAAATTTTTAGCAAACGTGGCCAAATAGACGTACAGATTCACATCCGAATCGTAACGTTTTAAAGAACATAACAATGCTATTTGTTTTAAATGATCGAACCTTGCGCCGATAATTCTTCACACATATTTAATATTAAATTACGATCGATAGAAACTTAACATTGTCCGAGATATGTCCGAGATACGTCCCAGAAATGTCCGAATGATGTCCGTGTTAGAAAGTGTAACGTACATAGGACGTCCCGTGCGGACCTATCTAGGACGTCCCTGGGACGTATGTGGAATTTTTCTGCGACATATCTAGGACATACGGACGTTATTTGAACGTTTTTGGGACATACCTGGCATTATTTCAAAAACAGTCAATCGAAAATTATGAAAATTTAAAAATACTATAGGTTAGGTTATTGTTAATTATTCCCTTCAGGGTTATAATTCCATTAACAATGCTCCACCTTTTTCCACCTTGAAGTGAGTACTCCGACGACATACAAAATTGAAGTTGTAAGTCTGAAATTTAAGTCCTACGGATGTCCTTAGGACGAAAAAAAACGAATGTCCCTGAGGCGTCCGAAATTTAGGTCCTACGGATGTCCTTTGAACGAAAAAAACGGGTGTCCCTGGAACGTACGAAATTTTGGTCCCACGGACGCCCCAGGGACATCCGCAACGGACATAGGACGTATGGACGTAAACGAGACAAAAAGCAGACGTCCTAAGGACGTACGGTGCTACCTGGGATTGCAGAGTCACTTTAGTCTCTTTCGAATTAAGGGTCAATGTTTTCAGCCGCGTACCACGCCGAGTCAGAGTATGGTTGGAGGGGTACCGAGCAGTGACACTCATGCTCCCTGGTCGTTGTAGCCCAGCCAGACGAGCATGAGTTGCAGATAGCGATCGTTCCGTCGACCGATAACTTCCCCGAGCGAGTTTAGACGATGAATCACGGACCAGTCCGAATAAACGCGAACATTCCTGCGAAATTGAGTCTCATCGAGGGAAAAGCTGGGATGGAAATGAAGTCGTTGAATCGATTAAGAAGTCATGCCGGGACACGTGGGATTGGTCCTTAAAATATGGCCGCCCCGCCAACCACCGGGTTAATTACCTCTGTCTTTCCAAACGACCGGTACAGTAATGTATTAGCGCGTTTAGGCACGGCCAGTTAATCCCAAGGCACTGCCTCTACGCACCGTTAACCACGCTTAACTCGTTAAGTCGCCTAATACTCGCCTATACGCCGAGTTATAACCATATTATCCTAAATACCGCCGCGTTGCGCCGCGCGCCGCGCGCCACGTACCGGTATCCGTCGACCGCTTTATCCCGACCAGTGCTTTTCAGTACGGGAATAAATTAGAGAGCTTCGTTCAACGAATCCAACAGCAACAGTTGCGTCAGTTTCGACGACGCTCATTCCTTTCTGCTTGAATATGGCACTATCAATCATCCGTGCGGGATAGTCTGTGCTCTGTCCACACTGTGAACGTACTTTTGATGCTTGCTGAAGATCGTCCTCTGTGAATTAGAATTGCGTGTGGATCGAAGATTGTTCATTCAAGGAAACAGACTATTTCTATTCTCTCTTGTCTATGGGGCTTAGAAATCTTTTGTGTGATTTTAGGGGAATCGTTCGTGCGATGTTCTTAACGATTGCGCCATCTTTGCGAAACAGTTTTTGATAGTCGTTAGTAGGGACCTGCTCCTATTATTTAGAATGATCCCAGGTAGCACCGTACGTCCCTAGGACGTCCGTTTTTTGTCCCGTTCACGTCCATACGTCCTATGTCCGTTGCGGATGTCCCTGGGGCGTCCGTGGGATCAAAATTTCGTACGTTCCAGGGACATCCGTTTTTTTCGTTCTAAGGACATCCGTAGGACTTAAATTTCGGACGTGCCAGGGACATCCGTTTTTTTCGTCCTAAGGACATCCGTAGGACTTAAATTTCGGACTTAGAACTTGAATTTTGTATGTCATCGGAGTACTCACTTGTTACGCGTGAGATATATATTAATACATATGTATATTCGAATTTCTTCATGTATTTCGAATACCTTAATGAAATATATATATAATAGTTAAGAGCTAGAGAGCGGATTTTTATACAAAATAAAAATTTTTTACTTGAGTTGCAACAAATAACAGAAGTAAAATAGGCATTTTTTTCTTAATTAATATGTTTAATAGATCAAAAATAATATAACAGTATTTTCTTTTCTTAAATTTGAAAGCGCCCAGTGATCCCGGGTTGATCACCTCTTGTGATCCCGGGTTGAAATCCCTCGGCACTTGTTAGATTTTTTATCAAGTGATATAATAAACGTGACACACCGGGATGGTTCGGAATCAACCTTAATAAACTGTAGGTCCAATACGATGAATATTATTTAATAAAAAATAAAATAAATAAAAAAAATAAATGGAAGGTGGAAAAAGGTGGAGCTTTGTTAATGGAATTATAACCCTGATGGGAATAATTACCTAACCCTATAGTATTTTTAAATTTTCATAATTATGGATTTACTGTTTTTGAAATAATGCCAGGTATGTCCCACTAACGTTCAAATAACGTCCGTATGTCCCAGATATGTCGCAGAAAAATTCCACATACGTCCCAGGGACGTCCTAGATAAGTCCGCACGGGACGTCCTATGTACGTTACACTTTCTAACACGGACATCATTCTGACATTTCTGGGACGTATCTCGGACATATATCGGACATATCTCGGACATACGGACATGATTCGAATGTCCCGAGGACGTAGGAAGGTCCGATTACGGACATACTTGGGACATCCATCGGACATCCGAGTGCTATCTGGGATGGGAGGATGTCATTGTACGGATTGCTACGAATTTTTATGGTTTTGCAGGGAGCGTGTTCGTTCGATTTGAATCACCGGCGTTTCGAGCACACGGTGATTCTTCGTGCGTGCGTATGTGCGTGCGCGAAAGAGAGTGAAAAAGTAGTGATAGCGGCCCCCGATGGTTTTGCGGCGTTGCTGGCACACACCGAAATAGTTGTGTTTCGTAATCGTTATTGCGGGTGATGCGCTTGTAAGCACATGTATCATGCATAAACATAAGTCTAACGATGTAGATGGCAGCTGATTAGTCGGTCGTGTTCGTGCATTACCTTACAGACGGCGCATAATGCGCCAGCTCCGGATTACGCTTCCACATGTATAAACCCGGCGCGGCACGTTATATTCCGGGATTTCTCTCTTGATGCCTCGTCCGATGCTGGCTCTGAAAACTCCCCGCCACAAGCCCACCGCCGCGCCATTGTTTACGCCGCTTTAATTAGTCGGTTAATGCGACCGGGATATAGCCGCGGGCCCTTATCTGATACGTTTCCGGCGAATCATGGGAATTATTTCCGCGCATGCAAATGCCAACGAAAAGGCGAATCGAGTTATGCTTCCGGCACGATCCCGCCGGACGATAAAAACGAGCACGCGTGACTAAGGACGCGTTTTTCATTACGCATGCCGATTTTCATCCGCCTCGATGGCCAACGCTGATTTTCCTTGCCGATTACGACAGAATTATTACACACCATTCGTCCGTTCAGCCTGGCGAATGTTTTAGGCACCGCGCCGACGAAAAATTCATCCTACCGCATATCGCGTTCGGAAAGACAGATATTAATAGAACGGACGTCGCTGTTAAACGTGCGGCAAAAGAGCAGACGGAGAATCAAGGTGGAATCGGGAAATACGACGGGCGCAGGCCACGCCGCGCCGGAGGAAATGTCAGGTGTGCACGCGAGGAAACAGGAGGACGTGGTGTAGGTTAATGCACGAACACGGCCGCATAATCAACGACCATCTAGATCATTAGAGTGATGTTTATGCACGATACGGGGGCCCGGCAGCATGCGCACTAGATATAATAACAGTGGCGTCATTTGTCCGTGTGTACACAGTTTCCATTGTACGCGGCGTACCCGAGCCAACTCGAAATTGGACCACCGTGAACGATCACAGTTTATCGCTAATTAATAATCACAGGTCTCGCGTACGTCGATTAGCATTCTCATTTGAAATCGTCTGCTTAGCATCGCCGTTTCCAGCCACGATGGTTTAGTCGTCCGGGCTTAAATTCTTCGTAACATTTTTACAAGTTTCGCCTTGAAAATCATAAACTCGGCTAACAATCGGCGATCGCTCGCAAGCGCGGCTCTGTTGTGTTAATCGTATGCAGAGAATTCGATCCCCCCTACCCCCACCCACCCGCCACCACCACCAACACTCGAGTACGTGCTAATTGAATAAAATTAACTGTCGGCGATGACGGGACGCGACATAAAATTCTACGACTCGCGAATTGTCGGCTCGTTGGTCCGGTCACCGCAAGAAGTTAACATAGACGGGCGTTCTCTCGCAAGAGATGAGAATCGTCGAGCGCAAGAAATCGTTGACGATCGTTAATCGAAAAGAAAAGAGCCATGCAATTAACGACTCGAACGACCAAAAAGAGAGAAGAAGAATAAGAAGACGGATCACTCCCGGAGTGGGAAAAGATCGTCCTAAGAGAAAGGCGAAGAAATGATATAAAGCTTGAGGGCCTTTTTCGGGGCCCGTCGTACGTATCGCTGATTATTCATGATTTGGGGAATGCTCGTCGCGCTCATGGTCTCGTCGGATTAGCATAGCTCGCATAAACTGCGGAATAACATGCCTGTGCCACGCACGCACGCGCGTATGCACGCACTCCGCTCACGCAACCGTTCGAGGGAAAGAGGATAAAAAAAAACAGAGAAGAGAAGAACAAGAGAACGAGGAGAGAAGGTAGAAGGAAAGAAAGGAAAAAGAAAGATGGACGGAGGAACAAACGGACAAGACGAGGATCGCGATTTTTCTCCTCTTCTAAGCCGACATGCATTAACATTGTGCTTTTATCGGGACCGCTGATCGGGACGCATCCGGATTCAAATTACGCCTCGCTTACGCTTATGTTTATTTAACCGGTGATTAAAATTACATTAACCGACGCCGCCGGTCCTCATTGTGTCGCGTACCGAGGACCGACAGGAAGGAATCTGATGGGAGAAGGACAAAAGAAGAGGCTCCTCCGTCGCCGAGGACCGAAGAATCGCGATTTCAGATCGCTGATCCGAGGGTCGGTGAACTTTCGAAGCGAGCGCCTTCGGTATCGATGGATCGGGCCGGAGATAGCTTAATTAGCGTCGGTAAAAGCAGCGAACTAAACTGTTTAGACTTGAATGTTCCACGGAGCGGTGGGGGACGAGTAACGCGATGAAATCGTGGAACCGCAGCCAGAGAATCGCGATCGAATTTCGGCGTTGCATCGTCGGAGTCGCGGGGTCTGATTGCAGCGGATGCGGCGTTTGTTGCACCGTCATCGGCGCAGCCAGGTTATGTGCCGCATCGTTTTCTGGCCAGTGACAGTGGAAGAAGACGAAGCAGAAGGCGTCCATGGGTCTCGTTTACCATCATCATTACCATTACACCGGCTCCATGACGGCGTTACGTGCTTTAATTTGAATACATGAGGCAGGAAGCGCCGCGCGCCGGCCGCGCATTAGCCACGCGTGTTTCTGTGTACACTCGCATTAGCTTTACTTAAAACGATAGCCAGCCACCGGGAAAGGGAAAGAGAAAGAGACAGAGAAAGAGAAAAGAGAGAGACACCCGGGGGATCCCGACGACGACGTTTGCTGACTCACAGAACACCGCGAAATTCAAAACGACCACCGGCGTCGCGGTTTTTTGCCGAATTACGTCGCCCGGCTTGATTGCGATTTCGTTGATTCGCCGCGCGACGCCGCGATTAAACGGTGGTTGCTCCTGCCGACGGTAATTGACATGATCGCTGCACTATCCGGGCGACGATGTTATAAAAGAAAAGAAACGAAGTGTTAGAGATCTTCAAAATGGTTGACTTTAAGAGATCCAGGAAAGGCATCAACGTAAATATCCGCAATTTAAACAGCGCGTAACGAACTAAAAAATCAATACCGATTCATTTTGCCTGATAAATTCGGTAATAAAATCGTGTTGACGTTTGTTTAGGATATTGTTTTGTATAGCGATTTGGTTCAGAACATGTGGTTAGTGTCGTGTCGCCGATGGTCGCATCGTCGTCGACTCGGCGCTGAAATTCAACACCTAGCTATTTTCCGGGGTCCACCCATGGACCAGATTTTTAGACAATAGTTCTTTGTATTTTCACTTTTTCCAACGACATCCCCACCCGTTGAAGATTGTAAAGGAGAGGGAAAAATTAGCTTTCCTTCATCCTGGTCCTGCGAGCTCGGGCAGATTCGCGTCGATTGTCATCTAGTAACTTAGTCTCGTAGCCATCGTACAAACAGTCGGCAGATTCTCTCCGACCGTCCACCTAGCAATTTTAGTTTAGTCACATAATCATTGTACGGACAGTCGGGACTGTCACAGTCCACAGTTAAAATATAGTATTGTTGTCACAATTATAACATTTTATTCTTCCCATTGAGGGAAGTGGTCCTTCGAGATAGTTATTATAAATTATTCGGCACACCACGTGCAAGTTTCGAGGTGACTCGATCGATCGGTGGATCGATTAGTAGTTCACTCAACAACGTTGTAGAATAACGATCGACGGCAGGGCACGCCAACTCCGCCATGCTGTTGCGACGATTAATAGAATATCTTCTAATTAATACTTTCACGTCGAGGGAACCGACCGAAAGTGGGAAAACCGTGCGGCGCGCGTGTACCTCGTATGTATATATAACTCTTAAATTATTCTTTGGATCGGATCGCGAACACATCGGGTTCCCGCGCTAATCACCGGTGTTTAGCGATAAATTGTTGTCCGCGGGTATTTATCTTGCCGCGAATGAAATATCGGAGAACGCGGACCACCGCGCCGCCGTTTGCCACGCAATTCAATTAAAATCTCTCGCAACAGTAGCCGGGTCGATCCGGAGATAGCGATATTCAATGTGCGAATGGGTAAGCCGGGTCTTTGTTCGGTTTTTATTCATCGTTTGAAAAATTAATTTTGTTTTTCAGTAAAATATATAATTCGTCGTTTGTCCAAGGAAGATTATCTAAGCTAGAGACTTGACACGTTGACTGCCATATGTGGGTGACGGAACTATTTGTCCAAGTTTTAAAATGAATTTTTACGCTAATATATTAATCGTACCAAATTTTATTAGGATGACTACTCCATGTCATACATATAATTTTTTTCAATTTTTATTTCATTAAATAACCTACATTGATTTGATGGAATTTTTTAGGTTTCTAGTTTGGCAGTCAAAGTGTTAAAAGGGTAAAAGAAAACCACACGCTTAATCGATCACTGTAGTATTTTGTTCGCTCTCTTTAAAAATAAAGAACTAAACTAATTGCATTCATCATTTATATAAAGAATTTGCTTCACTCTCTCTTTTAAAATAGAGAAAACTGCATTAATCGTCTGTAGAAAGAATTTGCCTCGCTCTCTCCTTAAAAATAATCCAAGAACCAAATTAATTGAACCGCTACTCGTTTGAATAGAGAATCACTCTCTCTTTTAAAATAAAGGACTAAGAACTGAGAAAATTATACATTAATCATTTGTATTAAGAATTTGCTCCACTCTTTCGTTCAAGATAATTGGATAATCTATTTGTACCCAGACTTAAAATTCCTGTGAAACACAGAGCGAAATTGAAGCGATTATCGATCGGAGAATAACATTTCCCACGCGTTGTATAGTCTCGTTGGCATGCGAGGCTCGAATGAACGCGGAAAACTGAGTCATTGGTCGTGGATGATCCTGCGGGAGACGATCGAGGATTCTGGATCATCGACGAGGAATGGAAGGACAAGCGGAGACGCACAGGAAACAGGAACAGGCGAATTCCGCGAGCATTGCGAAACATTCGCGATCATCATCCGCGGGAATTCGTTCTTTTGTGATCTTTATGGACACCGAAGGACGTTCATCGCCTCTGGAAATTTCTCAGGATCGATTCTTGGTCCTGGATCGGTTAATTGGACACATAAACTTAAGAGAAAACGAACGTACGTGCGTCTTCGAGCAGCGCTGAATTAAATGTTTGACAATATCGAAGGTTCGAGGAAAAATTTGAAGTCTGCGAATTTTAGAAGATATCCTTGAAAATTTCCCATGAAATAAAAATAACCTGCAACTTGTTTTCAACAAATATTGATCGCCGATAGACAAGATTGCGAGAGCGGAGGAATACTTGATTTTGATCGAAGATTCTAATGTTTCACGCGAGACGCATCGATGAAAGTGAATCCTCGCGACTCATTATTCAAATTACCGTACGCCTTCGCGGTTTCTTTGATTCTTCTCGAGGAGAATGAACACCGAGGACTAATCAAGAATACATTTATCTTTGCGCAACGAAGTTGTACACGCTGTCGAGGATATATTGAATGCCGGTGGATCATTATTCCGATTAATGCCGTGCGTTTTCTTTTTTTGTTCAATTTTCTCAATTGGACGCATGTCGTGTGCGCCATACCAGTGGACCGTTGACAGCTGTACGTTCTAAAATTCACGTCTAAAGCACACTTTCGGCTAATGGTTTCTAAGAAATGATTAATTACGGAATAACTCTGACAATCTCGTTGACGAAAAAATCAGCCGAAAAATCGCGAGGGACTGAAACCGGATCGATGGATCTGCGCAGCACCTTATCGACGTCGTTTCTCCAGATAAGAAGGAATAATTCACTCGGTCCGGCGAGCAGGATCGCAGGATTATGCGCGCTGTCCTTTTAACTGGTCGCATGTCCGCGGCCTAGGCTGCCAATCCGCGTCCTCCGCGGGATTAGCATACGCGAAGCGCCAAATACGGCGAGCCGCTCACCTGCGCGCCGAGTGCCGACAAATACGATGAATATGGTGATTTCCATCATTTATCCGGCCGCGGCTTGGGCGCAAACGCTTGCAAACATTTCCCCCGGTCCTTGAAGCGGGATGCGCCGACCGGAGAGCTCGCGCGCCGCATACTGAACGCGCCAGCTATCATTGAGAAATATTAGCGATTTCCATTTACGCGAACCCCAGGAAAAAACCGCGGCGCGGCGCGGCGCGCTGAAAGAAAATCCTCGATAACGAATCGGAGGACGATTCAATTCGACGCAGGGATTAATAAGTGCCGAGGACGCCACCTGGCGCAACGAGGATCGATGCGTTCCCGCCTGCTTGTTGCGATTATTCGTTCAGCTTGAGATGCGTCCTTTCGGTGGGACAGAGGATCCAGGTGTGATTGGGATGATTGGAGTGATGCAGAATGATCTTTTTCAGATTCTGAAAATGAGAACAAAGTATAATTCCTATTAAGAATTTCTTTCAACTATTCAATTCAATCATTCAGAAATAAATAATCATTTCTGTGCGCAATGGAGAACAGTCTTTGATCGAATATAATGAATTTTGTAATAATCCTCTCGTTAGAAACTATTACCCAATAAGAACGCTTGTAATAAGCAGAAGAAAAGAATGTTGTATACCAAAAACCAACGTTAAAAATGAACCTCCACCTACCATACAATTGTCGAACTCCCGGTTCAGCGTTTAGATTAGGTTGTGGGACAAGAAACAAACGTAATGTATTTTTCGTAAATTGAAACAAGTTTTTGAAGAACTAGGAACACAATTGGGTCGGAACGAATTGGAAGACCAGAATAGAGTCGAAGAGATGAGGACAGTTGAGTAGAAAAAGAGTGGACGAAGAAAGAGAGTGGATTTTCTTTCGAACCGCATTCAAAGGGAAGAAAACGAATTTAAATATGCCGAAACTTCAATTGTTCACTTTTTGTTACGCACGTACACGTGTATGTATACTGAAAGCTTCTCAATCAGCTTTTTAGCGACTATAGGTACTTACAAGTTTAATAACGTCTCTGACAAATGATAATTTCAAAAGAAATATAGTTAGATCGCATTACTTTCTAAATAATTTGATTTCACATTGGAATTGTTATTGATATTGCTAGATTGATTAAAAATCACATTAATCTACAGACTAAATTTTTATCTAGCTCGAAGACGCGGTGTATGCTCGGGAGAGCGGTTTTTGAAAGTAAAATGAAATTTCGCTTTGAAAGTAAGATTGACTCGGATATTCATTTATCACGTTGCATGCTTACGAAGGAAGCTGTCGCCCGATCGAGGATCGATTAAAGAATAAGGGGTGGCTCAGGTGGAACCAATTAATGTTTCCGGAGCAAAACGCGCGCTGTCCGCCGGCGAATACGTAATGCGAGCATAGAAGGAAACAGGTTGCGCGATGAAAAATTAGCATGAAAATACTGGAAAACCTTTTCTAATAATATCCGCGCGATTATCAACGAGATCGAGCTGGGATCGTGAATGAATATGCATGACGTGTTCTGGCGGCCGGCCAATCGAAGCCTCCATTCTCACACGTGGAGAGGCTCGCTGGCTCGCGCGCGAGCGCAGCAGATAAGCCGGCAACCCGTGAAAAGTAAACTCGAATCGCGTGCGAAAAAAGCATCTTCTCCGCTCCTCAGCTGGAAACACACAGAGAGGGAGAGTGAACGGCGATGAGGTTCGCGTTCTTTTTGCAATAATGTTTCGCCCGTGTACACCACGGTTGTAACGATGGCGTGCAAATTACTCGGGTACCTCTATGCATTATACAATACCGCGATAGAGGACAATTTAACACTAGCTGCACCAAAGTAACCAACTTGTATCTTCGTCTACAAATTGCCAGAGCGCGCGCGCTCACTGAAACTTCAATTGGCCTCGATTATATCAATCTTAATTAGCAGAGTATGAGGATCTTTATGCAGATCGCTGGTTTCGCGGATTAATTTAAAGGAATTAGAATGAAGGAGAGAAATTGTTTTTTCCATACTGTCAGGTTTTTTGCAAAATCGAGCTGCGCCGGTAATTTTTGTCGATGCGCGTCGGTTCCTTGTATTTTACAATTTTAATCGTTCCAGGTATGCATGGAGATCCGCGATATATTCGATTTTTGTTTTACTATGGTCGGGGGGAGGGGGGCGCTGCATGCATATAGGCGCAATTGATTTTTAATTAAACAGAATAAATTTAAATCTGATTTCTGTAAACTCGGAAACAATTTAGTTGCGCACATTTCTGGAACGAGCCTCGGTAGAGCTTGAATACGGAAAGCTGAAAATGGTGTCTTCGGGGAAGTTTTTATTGGGTTTGGCTGTCGGTTGGACCCATCGCTATCACGTGCGTGTCCCCGGCGTTACGGGTCTCATTACGAGGAGCGCATTTCCTTTTCCGATGGACGAGAGAGCCGCAAGGTCGTGCGTGCAACTCTTCCCGTGCGCGAATGACTCGTCCCGGTCGGGCCGGCTTCGGCGCATTCGTCATCGATGGCCGAGGTAGATCGTATCGATCGGAGTCGCGGGACAGGATAACGACGCGACTCATAATTTGCATGTCCCGACACCGGTGCCACGGCTAACGAAGAGTTATGGTCGCGAACCGGCCGGCGCGCCGGTTTCGTTGGAAAAACACTCGAGGCTGACAGAGATTGCGATCAGACTGGCCGCGACACGCCTGATGCGCGTTTGACAACGTCCGGCTGGACATCCGACGACGCGATCCTCTCCTTCCAGCAGAACCGAGCTACCTCGGGGTTGCTCGGTGGTAACCAAACTGTAACCTTCTCCTAGGGATATTTGCAAAATACTTCGAGAAATTCGTAGTACGGATTCCTTTTCTTCGGATCACAAGCTTCCATCTATTGTCTACCTTTTGTAGGATTTTAAGAAAAATTAGGGAACCTCCGTACGGTATTTTGTTGATCTGGGGGGGTCCACACTTTTAGTAGTTGGTTTAGAGGGTTGATTCTTGTATATGGAAACTCGTGTTTAACGCTTTGCGTTGCGTTCTATGGTGATCCTGATCGATCGGTCTCTGCGAGGAAGAACAACAGGTTTCGCGCTTAGAACAGCAGCCAAAGGAGTCAGCTTGGAATAAAGAAATTTGGAAAAAGAGGGGCGAGCGGCAAAGAACGCTATCCCCTGGGCAGCCGAGAAATCTCACCTGTTACATGGCGAGGACATGTGGCTCGACGGCAAAGGAGGCTTCGACTACGTGACCCTCGACAGTGGGTGGACGTTAGAGGCCGGTTCACGGGAATGGGGAATGAGGATGGGAATGCGGGGATTCCCGGTAGGTAGGCAGAAAGACAGAGAGACAGTAAGGAAAGTATAGCGGGTCTCTCGGCTGTGTAGCTGGTGGCAGGTAAAGCCGCCGGATAAATCTCACCTTGGATAGGTCAGGTTGGGCCAGGAGGATTCCAATAAGGAATGGAGGACCGTGCATGGGGTCACGTGGCGGCTATCTTTTCTCTTTCTCCGCCTCCTCTCCTTTCTTCTCTCGCTCCTTCCCACTCTTTCGATTCGATCCTCTCGCGTGCTTCTTTCGGAGCAGGTATGCCACAGCAACCCTTTTGCCATGGCGCGACCGGGCCACCTTTTCGCGTGCGACGCAACAGTGTAGGTCCTCGGGCGTGTATGGAGGATCCCGAGGACGCAACACAGGAACAAGTCGACAAATCACCGTCCTGACGCGACACGCGACCAACTTTCCTGCGGCTTTCTTTAAACATTCAGCTGGAAGGGTTCCTGGCCACGTGCCACGCGGGTTTTCACGCTCCTTTAACGGTCCACGAGGCTACACACACCTGGGCCCACGATTTATCCTTGCCTCCTGGACGCGGGACGGTAGCCATTTTGAATAGACGTATACGCGGTTTGTTTAAAAAACTTTTTCCGCTACACATCACAAAGTTGCGCAAGATTTTTAAACAATCCTGCAAGTCGGATGAGACTCCAGCGACTCGAAGACGAAAAATCGACTAGTTAGGGTGAAAGATCGGCGGTTAGGGCTCCCGGAAGCCGTCATCCATTTCTCCGGTTACGTCACGGCCGGTAACGTACCCACTGATTTGCATTGTCCGCCGGTTTCCGATTATAGCCTAGCCGGCTTTCGAATTAAGGCCGCGCCGCGTCCGGAACCTGCCTGCAAAACGCTTCGGGCTACACGCTCGCCAAATCCCGTCTATTACGGACCCTGGGACAAGGATGTTGGTTTTCTCTGGGCAGGCTCGTGGGCACGTGACTCGTAGGTGGCGGGCTTTATGGAAATCGACGGCGAACAGTGGCGGATTTGCATTCGTAAATTGAAACTCGCCCCGTGGGACGGGCCCGAAACAATACGAAATTAACGCGGCAGACGGCGATTGAACTCCTAAGGAGTTTTCAGTCTGCTTCCGAGAGAGTCTGGGTGCTGCAGCTGGCTCTGTACGGTCTAATAAGCGCATTAGGCACGCTGGACATTTTTCAACTTGGGGCCCGCTATACAGTTTTCGAGAGCGGAATCTTTTTGAACCGTGCGCGTCTCCGGAAACAACCAAACAGGCTCGGTACATTATTCATTCGAGTTTGCGTTAGCCTACGAAATTTACACGAACGTGAAACGCGTGTTAGTCGAGCCGGGACAAGCGTTTCCGGTCCTCGCTGTCTTTCTCGGCGGATCGTTGCGTCTTTTTATCTCTCGCGACCGAGCCAAGCCTTCGTTTCTCAAGTGACGAGATTGTCGATCGATAAACGGCTGTGACACGCTCGGCGCGATATATCCACGCAAATCGCAGAAATAAATATATTATTCGGCCGGTGCGCGCACCGTCAACGTATTTTAGGCGAACGAGACCGTCTTACGGTTTCTTCAGACTGTACATCGATTTCTTTCAGTTACATTTCTTCGTTCATCAGATTTGCAATTGTCGCACACGTTGGAAAGGAAACTAATCGAAGCACACAGTTGAAAATTTACGCGTGTAGATGTATGTTTTGAACATTGATCCTTAACCGGCCACTAGATAAAAGGCAAAAAATCGTCAGTCTTGAAAAGTAAAGATAGCCTAGTTGTAAAACAAGATAACACATTTGATTGATTAAACTTTATTGAAGTTTACTACGCAGCTAATGTACCTATCTGCGGTTTTGATCGAGCAAACGTTGCAATAAATGCGAACCTTATATAATGTAAATACTTCTTTTTATCTTTCGAAACTGGTTAAATAATTCTCTTGAGACACCAATTCAAATCGGGAGCTTATATTTTCAATCTCCATCGAAAACTTGTGAATTTTTTAATATGTATGTAATGATATTTGGTCCCCTCAGGGTTTCAAATCCATTCCACCACCTCTCCCTTTACCAATCCTCAACTATCGTCTAATTTCAAGCAGGACCTACTGTTTATTAAGGTGGATTCCGAACCACCTGAATTTCTTAATATGTTTAAACACTTTCTGAGCTCAGAAATTTCTCGACCGCTCGTACATTCGAAGATCGAGGTCTCATCTTTGTAATGATCTGAAGAATTGTACGGTATAGTTGAGCGGTCATAACACGTCGAAGCTGTTTCACGGCGTGGAATGGATGCCGGCCGAGGAAAATGTTAAGTAAACTGAAAGAAGGAAGAGGGAAAAGAAGTTCCGGAGGGAAGCGGTGGCTCTCGGTTCCGAGGAAAACGATTTCGGGGAACTGTCTCCGACACACGAAACTCGAAGATCACCGAAGATCATGGTCGGGGAGACGAAAAAGAGCGGTCTGTACCGTGAGCACTCACGAATCGGGTCGGGGCCGTCTAATTTTCCGCACGCGAGTGATCCGACGGCGCTCGAACGGAGGTACGGACACGTCAGTCTTTCGGAGTCTTGCTAACGAACGCGCCATCTCCCTTTTCCAACGTGTCTGTCGTATTTTAACGTCAAAACACTTTGTCCTGACTCGCAGTCTACTCATCGCCAAACTCGTTAGTCGAATAGAGAACGTTCAATAAAGAACTTTGCAGAAAAGTAGGAGGATCGCGTACAGGACACATTGTTGGTCGGAATCAATATGGAGAACGCTGGCGCAGAAAATTATTGTTATCAGGACCGGGGGCAGTACTGTTCCGGTACGGAAACGTCGCGTCGTCTTCCCTCTGACGCTTGGATAGAGATTGCTCGGGCATAGAATCTAATTATGTGATAAACATTGTTGCACGGTACACCTGCCCGTAAATAACATAGAATCAAACGCGTATCACGTTACACCGTAATACACGGGGAGCCTGAAAAGGTGAAAGAGGAAAAAAGAGAGAGAACAGGTATTTGGTTCCCGTTCCACCGCAATCGGCCATCTCCGATGCTGCGCGTGTTCCTTGCCAGGATTAATTATATTCTCCCATATTGAACATTATATTAGCACGAAGAAAAGAAGACTGGCTCGTTCAACGGCTAATTATACCGCTGCGCGCTGAATAATCCGCGTAACGTGACAACCGACCTGCATTCCAACCCCTTTCATCCCCCTTTGGATCTTCAACAATATTCTACGCTGAATATTACATCTAATCTTTTATACTCGAAACTCCACCCTTAAATGTAATTTGCTCAGATTTTGCTAAATAGATTACTTCTTTCGAAAAATATCGAAAGAAGCAAACCCTAATGTAAAGAATATCAATGTTGATTCGTACACCGAGGGATTAATCGAAGATTCCATTTTATCGCGCATGATTCAGGCCTTCATAAATGCATAAACTGTCGATAAACTTGGCCGGACAAGGAAATTTTCCGAAGGAGAAATTCCTTGCAGCGCACAATTCAATTGCTTAATTTTTACACGAACACAGCAAGAGCGGACGAATTCGTGAGTCATGCGAGATGATGACAGAGGAACGAGGCCCTGAAGAAGCGAATTTCCCAGTAATTTTCAATTCAATGGTTCTCCGCGATACGCTGCAAGAGATACGAGCTTGTCTTCTCGCTCGAGAAGGCCGTAACTTCATCTTCGTCTTTCTCTTCTCTAGTTAGAGCATGTTTCTTCGAGGATCACGTGCTTGGATAATACCAGAAATCGATTGAAGTATTATCCGAAGTATCCGAAGGATCTCAACAACGCTTTCTACAAGAAGCATCGAACCAACTTGGTGATCACGACATTGAATGCAGATCTTTATGGAAAATAAAAATTCTATACATCAGTTGCAACAAATCGCAAAATAAAAATTGATCTTCTTTAATATATTTTATAAATGTGATATTGTGACAGAATCTTTTATGCAACTATATCTGAGGAGCGTGCGAGGGTTAACCAAGGAATTATTTTGACGACGCGCGATAACAGCCTGACAGGTGAATAACAACTTCAGGAGCGAAGTGTCTTGGCGTTATATAAGGCATTATCTGGAGCACTCGACGGTTTCACTTCAAAACCAGAGAAAAAAAAAGAGCACGGTGTGAAAAAGTGTCGGATTTTTCGTGGTATCACTGTGGTTGCTCATCGAGAGTATAACCTGATCACGCGCCGCGCTTACGTGGAATATTTATTCAAACAAGCCTTAGAAGGTAACGGCTTATCGACAGATACGATATCGGGCAACTTTTTCTGATGCCTGAACACATCGGCTACGTTTCCACCTGTTTACCGGGCAGCATTTTTCGAAATTAGTGCAATTATGTAGACGCGATCGCACGTACACAAGCTCGGCGTATATCGATCGGGCTCTCGAGAGCTTCGAGAAGCGAATCGAGCCGATTATATCAATAATACGGAAATCAGAGATAATTTCTTTTCGACACGCTTTTCCTGGATAATGATTATCGATACTCGACAAGGATTACGCGACTTTATCGGGAAGGAATGGACGACTGCATTTAGATCGACGCGGAATATTATTTATTAATTCTATTTTCTTCCTCCGAATTCACTAATCCTGCTGTGATCTTGGTTAATAATAATTAATCTGTGGATTTATACATACATAATCACTATTTACCATTTTAAAATATCATAATTCGAAGAAAAGTTCGAATTTGTAAAAGAATCTATCCAAAATCAGCAAAGTAGTCAAGCAAAATTCAGTTTTATAATTTTATTGTTTAAACGAACGATTTTTTATCTCTAAGGCTTTGTACTTTAAGGCTTGTTCCCACCCCGTCAATAAGAATTTTGATAATAACGAAACTAACCTATGCAAGACCTTATCAACATGTTTTTTTGTGAGTATAGATTCAACTTTATTATCAATATCATTGTTATAATTAATATCGTCATTGCGTCATTATTATTAATTTTTCAGGGCCTCGAAAGATCGTGTTACGAGACGAACGCTATCAGGTTAATTTTCATGTTTGCGTTGCACTTTTATTGAAACTAATAAAGATCCGGCTGTGTAGAATCTGATAATGGCACGCCGGCCGTATCGTTTTAATTACGATCATTCTTATTTTCGCAGTATCGCGACACGCACGGATACACATACAGATAATAAACACACCACAGATAACTCGGCGCATCCCAAAGATATAAATACAATAATATTTAGCTTTTTCCCGTTTTGCGGAATAATCTGCGATTTATCGCCGGCAAACCACTCGCGGACCGATACTCGCGCGATTTTTCTAACACGATCATGGTTATTTGTTATTCCTAGAAGAGATGTACACGTGTTCCGGATTCGAGGCACGCGCTTTTCTTGGAACCCGATAAAACACAAATTGATTTCATCGATTATAAAATTCCTTAGAATAAAAATGAAGCGGACCATCGATCTTTTCATAAAAGTTAACGGTTTCTAACATTTTACAAATTTATAAACGGTGTAAGTACATAATTGTATAATAATCCGCAATGCAGTAATCATTTCTGTATAGTCTGTTAATTCGAGGAAAACGATCGAGCTTCTTTTAGATCTACCATTATCATTAAAAAGTCTATTAATAGGTTTCTGTTAGATCAAGTATTAACATATCGCGCAAATATCCTAGCAATCTCCAAAATTTTGCAAAATATCACTCCCTTCAAATAACCCTAACCATATAGAAAACGAATATAAATATTTTCAACATTACCTTTATAAGCTAAATTGCTGTAGTGGATTATCAGCTAATTTGATGAAAAGGCAAGAAAACGCCTAATTCGGATATACAATGGTTGGCAAAGAGCCACGTCGCAAGAATATAGAAATTCGAGGGCCTAAAATAAATCGTTTCTAATATTTCGTTAGAAGTAATCGTATCTCCAGTGACGATAGTGATGTTATCAGGTGTCGAATCAATTACTATACCGTCGTCACTCGAAAAACCATCTAAATCTGAGCGCAAGGCGGCGTGTGACTCACGTCGTTAATAACGCGCAAATCATTGACACACTTTTGATCGACTTCAAACGTAGATACGACACAGATTCACCGCGATAAAACCGATCGCCGTAAGCAGCGCTCAATTAACGACCAGTGAGTCGCATACGTTTCCACGGAGTATATTGTTATCGTCGCTGATAAGCGCGGAGAAACTTGCTATGCTTTATGGAAAATGACATTCGAAAAACATTTGATCAATAAATTTCCTACTCCCGTGAAATTGTTGATAATTTAATTCTGATCATTCAGCTAGAAACAGAAAAAAATAATACAACAATATAGCTGGACTGTAAAAACATTGGAAAATTTTTCTTGAAATTGAAACTACCACAGATTGAAAGATCAAAACTCCTCTATTACAATTATAAAACAAAAATGCGGAACTAGTGCGGTAGTGCGAGGCCTCCCCAGATATGCACCGTTCGTTCAAATTTCCATAAATCGACTAAGAAAAATCGTAGCTAAAGTTTCACGCAGTCGTTGCAGAGGGAAAGAGGCCTAGCGCGAGTTTGCTCGGAAAACGCAATGCAAATGCAAATGCAAACGCAAACGCAACACAGGCGAATTTATCCGTGAGGAATTCCGTTATCGCGACGAGGAATCGGCTGCGAAGAGGGGACGGGAAACGCGGAGCGAGACGAGACTCGGCCGCAGGAAAAGGGAATTCACGTTCCCGTCGTAAAACGCACGCCGGAATCGGCATTCGCGTATATTTGCGTATGGAAGCGCTCCGCGCGGCGTTAACGCCGCCAACTACCAGACTGATTCCACGACCGGGGCCAGGTACAGCGCGCCGGTCCCGTAAGGGCGTGAGTACAAAAAATTATGGGAAAACTGAACGAGAATAGAATGCATTATTTAAATGTTTCAGAACCGAGCTCCATAAAATTCGAGGTCGTTTATGAAACGTTCATGGCAATACAGTGATACCGTGGCCACGGCAAAACATTCTATCCACCCCTTTTCCTGTCTTCTTCGATATTCTCTATTCCCAGTTTCCGAAGAAACACACGATACTTGAGGCGAGGACCGAAGTATGAAGAATCGTAGCGTGCATCAAATTGATTGCACTATCCTCTCGCAAAATAGGAGATCGCAGAATTGGTAGTGAACGCGTCGAAGAGAAGAGGGAACCTCGTTTCAGGTAGAACCGCGTCAGATCGCGAGGGCCCAGGTTTGCACGCGCCTATCACAATGGAACGAATGCACAATGCAACCATTCCCCCGCAACAAAAGGCTTCTTCGGCAAGGTAGCGCGGGGGTGGCTAACACGCCGGAGGGATCGCCTGCGCGCATTGACAGCTGACGGATCGAGCATGGTTTTCCCCCAAAATGCATGGCATTTGATCGTTTCACGTTTCCCCGCAGACAAATACCGGCTGGCATGACGCACACGTTCGTTTGTTTCTACGATCTCCGGTTTCGTTACCGAGCCAACTTTCCGGTAAATAGTTAGAGAGCACTGTCAACCCCTTGCCACATCGCTGTTCGACAATGGTCGACACTGTGGTGGTTGACGCGATTCTTTATAATAATAAGAATAAAGAAATCGTTTTGCTAGTTTCTCATGAAAATGAAAATGAAATCCTAGAAAATATAAAAGATTGACCAGACCAAGATTGGAGCACACAGGGTCGCAGTTATGACAAGAAAAGGGAATAGGACACCGACTATGTCTGGCTTCAACACGGAAAAAATTGTGCTGAATTCCTTCGACGTCTTTGCAGCGAGTTTCATACCGAGCTGACCAAATAAGACGGCCACACTCGAGCACAGATCAAGTATTCTCGAGAGTGTTTGTATCGCTAAAAAATGTCAAGGATCTATGAATAACAGACGGAATTTAGAACCTAGCGAGACCACGCTAGAACTTGTGCAACATAATCTGAAGATGCTAAACGTTATTTATAATGTTTAATTAGCATGTTCTAATCCGGAGCTTCCAGTTTATGTTACATTCGATAACGAAAACTGTGATTGCAAAAACTGAGAAACACAAGTGACTTCAAAATTAACTTCAACACTTTAACGAAGTTATTGTTACGCAAATGTTGATGTTTCAACGCATAGGTTCACTTCGAAAACAGTATTAATATTCATCAGATCAGTCAATAAAGATTCAGATTCATTATTTAATTCTTGAAATATTTGCTCGGTGCATAATCCGCGAGATTCGTTTTGACTTAACGATCGGCCAATTACATTTCAATATTGCACAACAGTGAATAACCAAGGCCACAATAATGTTTGTAAATCACATTTGCATTGTGCACAATTGTCGCATCCAATGTCACCGGCTTCCGATCAAAGATCCTTTTCGTTTCTCCACGAATCCACCATTGTCTCACACCGAAAATTACCTAAAAATTGTCGCACGAGCCTCTCGAATCTTACTTTAGAAATTATCCGAGCAGCCGATGATTACAACGAGCATGACTCACATTCTAACCAAACACGATATCGTATCATCACGGGAAGGCTGACAGAGAAGCATTAAATCGTAATTAAATGATCCATCGTTACGCGCGCGAAAAATTGTCGATAAACCTGTTCGGTTCCTATGGAAAATTTGATCGACTCGATCGATTACCTTATCGCGAGATAAGGCCATTCAAACGTACTTCCGGTTATATTTTAAGGAACCGAGAACGATCGAAAGCAAAGGAGAGAGAAAGCGAACGAGATCAGAAGATAACGAACATGGCACATTGCATGGTAGCATGCTCGATTCGAGGAGTCACAGTAGACGCGTTATCGGCCGCTCCTAAATCCACTTGCATGGTCGATCTGTGACTCGGAGACGAGTCGAATTTCATCCGAGTTCGGCTAATTACAGCTCCACCTGATTGTCTCTTGAACCGTATACAATACGATTGTGCAATAGGTTGCGTCATAGCCCGTTATCTCGCGATGCCAACGACAACGACGAGCGACGATGGGAGAACTCGGAGCTCCGACGAAAACGCAAAACACTTCTGATAAAACATCGCACTCACCGTTCTCGGTGCCACGGAGTGGCCCCGTGGGGCTGCCACCGGTGGAGACACCCTCGTCCTCCGAACTGGAGCTGCTACCCTCGCTGGGGCTGTAGCTTCTCCTGCTGCCAGCTCCTCGGACGATCTTCTGTCCAGCGACGGTGCCGTTGTTGTTGTCGTGCATCCTCTGCAGCCTCTCGTGTATAGTCCTCACCCTGGAGTGCACTCTCTGCTGTTGCATCGAGCCCACGGAGAAATCCAGCGGCTGATCGATCTCGGACTGAATCTGCTGCCTCTGTCCGCAGACGGAGCTCAAAGACTGTTGAGTCTGTCCGATGACAGCCTGGCCGATGGGGGACACTTGCTGCACAGCTTGCTGAACACCTTGCTCCTGGTGCACGGTGCCCGGTGTGCTCCACCACTGGTGTCCACCTTGGATCGATCTCCAGGCTTCGATGGTGTTGTTGTTCGTCGGGCTGGTCTGCTTCTGCTTCTGCTGTTGCTGCATCTGCGTCTGTTGCTGTTGAGCCATCGCAACCTCCACCAGGTTGTTGTTCTCCAGCAGATGCATGCTGGGCGTCTGGGTCATCGACGATGGCAAAGCGAACAGAGAGGCTCCCACCGAGGGCGGGCTGGGCTCCTGACGCTGACGGTGGCTGGAATGATGCTGGCGATGTTGTTGCGAGGGTTGTTGTTGGGGGGATTGTTGTTGTTGTTGTTGTTGTTGTTGATGATGATGGGAACTGGACGAAGGTAGCAGAACCGGAGGCGGAATCTGCCGGACGGTCCGCGTGGCTTCGGCCACCCACCGGCGTACCGCCTCGCTGTCGAGACCCGCCAGCCCTGCGGACTTTGCCTTCGACTGACCTCCGGGCGATGATAAACCCTTGTCGGGTATCAGGCCGGGTAGCGCGAGGACCCCGGTGCCCGCCACCGCGACCCTGGGTCCCGAGACGCCCCCGTAAGCAGACAACGCCGCGAGATCCAACGTGCTCCCCTTCCGCGCCCCTTTTCGTCACAACCCTCGATGATCTCCTTTTCGTAGCTAGGCCCCGATCCCTCGACGACACAGTATACTCATCAACTCTCACTACACTAACAACACAGTTACGTCCGGACACATATGTATATCCCAGTTCACCCAAATTGCCTAGTCACCTCGGGTACCAGCACTACTAGCTTCGGTAGTAGCACTTTGTCTTCGGTACTGCTTGCTAACACTTGCTTCAACACTAGTACCAGCTTGCGTACGAGTACGCTAGCCTGTATTGAACACTCGACAGTATACAGAGTCACAGCTCCTTGGTGTACCTCGAGTTCAGGTATCGTTGGCAAGGTGTTCACCTGTCACCGGGCAACACGTGCGGGTACCATTCGACACAGTTGCGCTGTATTTTCTCACTAGGCTCCAGGACGACGATCCTGTCAGCGTGTGTCTGACAATCTCTCACTCTCCCTCCCTCACCTGTCACGGGCCCCGTCAGCCATCGATGAACATCACGTCGTTGTCGTCGTCGCCGTCGCCGTCGTCGTCGTCGCCGTCGTCGTCGCCGTCGTCGTCGTCGCCGTCGCGGTCGTCGTCGTAGTTGTTGATGTCGTGTTCCGAGCGCGCGCGACCATCGCTCGTTAACTGTCAGAATGCGCGGACTCCCATGGGGAACGGTCGCGTTTCGGCGAGCACTGACACACTCGGCTTTTGGCGAACGGAAGCGCACGTGCGGCACCGGGTTCCGTCTCGCGACAGGGTTGACAGGATGCGTGCGTGTACCGCTACCCCCTCGAGCGAGCGGATTCGGCGAGCCGAAAGGGAGGGGGTGAAAGAGAGAAAGATTGAAAGAGAGCGGGTATATTCGTTATCGCAGGCACACGAGCGTCCGCGACGAGCTACGACGACGGTGGCAGCTACGGCTGCGACGGCTGGTACGGCGATCAGATGCTGTCGCGTGCATGTGTGCAGCTACACTAGAGGGCCCACGTACGCCCGGTCGGCCGCCTACCGGCCACGGAGAACGCGGACCCTGCCAACCCGAGTGGGGGAGGCGGTCAAAGATAGACGGAGAGCAAAATACCGTAGCCGTGGCCCGCGAGCGCTCAAGAGCAACGAGGATGCTCGCGCCCTCTTGCAAAGCGCCGCTCGCGAACCAGAGTGGGGGAGCTGGAGGCGCAGGTGGGGAACCCACCCGCCAATCAGCGGATATCGCGGATCACCAGCGGCTCCGCCCGGCGAGGAAAGGATAGAGCCAGCCTCGCGAGCCCCTACGCGCCTTTTTACCAAGCGTGTGTACCGGCTACTCGCGACGTGACGCTCAAGCGGTGACCGAAGAGAAGGTAACCGAGCATTTGCATATGCGAGCCGACCGGCCAATCGCGGCTAACCTGCCCCTTCTACCGTGTCGCGGGATTTCTATATCGCAGGAGGATTTTGGGCAAGTTCTGAGTTCCGCATAAGCGATCATACAATATTATGTACATAGAGACACAAGGATTTCTTCACTCCGGCTAGAGCCATCCGTCGCTGTCCGAATTCCTCCATTACATATCAAATTCGCAACACCCAGTAGCGTTCGGCAAGCCTCTCTCACTCGAGTTTTCGTCCACAGATCGATATATTTTTCTTCATCGCGAAGATCGATCTACCTGGTCGACGGTCCACGGTCCGCTGGACTCCGTCGAAACAGCAGGTGGGTACTTTTGCAGGTTAAAACCGCTCGGGTGAACGATCTCCGAACAATGAGCCCGTTGCCGAATACTCTCCTCAGTCGAATTCATTCAATCCATCCGGGATCAATGAAGATAATCAGCATGCCCCAACGATTCCCTAACAACAAGACATTCTGGAAATCGATTCGTGTGTAAAACGTCGACTCCACTGCATAACCTTTGATCTCTATCTATGTATAAAAAGACAATTCGTAATCGCGAAACTAACAACGAGATTTCAATCCAAGAAAACGATCGATACATACAATGTAGAAAGGCTATCGGTAATCGCGAAACTGCCTAATCCATCCCAGGCGCCATTCCTGCGAAAACTATCCCCGCAGGAGCGGCTCGCACGAAACATAAAAATATTCCTCCGAGGAGACGAGGGGAGGAGGAGGTCTCGGTCGCCATTTTTCGTCTCACCTATCATATTTCCATAGATCGCCACCACTCCCCGGCATTTGAATGCGTCATGCGCAGTGTGGTCGCAAAAAAATCAGTCGCTTTAAACTGTGCCTTTATTGGTCGTGGTAGCCACGGCGCATCCCCACCCACGCTTTACACAAGCATCCCTGCCATTCTTCCTCTTTTTATCGCGCTATCATATTTCCATACAGCCGACCACCACCACCAACGTCCAATCCCCGCCGCCCCCGCCACCCTTCTTTTTACCACCACCACGAGTCGACTGCCACTCGATACCCGGCTGGAGCGGATTTGAATCCGGCATGCGCAGTTCCGCGCGCAAAAAGGGCGCTTTAAAGAGGTTCTTATTGGCCATGGGAACACCACCCCCACTACACGTCGCGTGTACCGGCTACCTAACCTTGCGAACGGGGCACCCTTCCAACCCCCGCCGCTTTCCACCCCCATTTCTCCTACTTTCCTTGCACATCCCTCCAATTTCATTCTCTCCCTCTTCTTCTCAGACAACCCCACCAGACATTGCGCGACTCCCACGTCGGAAGCATCCCCCGAGCAACCTCCTCTTTCTTCGTCCTCTCTCTTTCTCGCTTACGTTTTCAGCGTTGTCCTTCTCTGTTCATCTTGTGGATAGCTTGGCGGATGTATAGAAAGTGCGACAAGGATAGATAGCGTTCGGGGGATGAAGAAAGGGGGATGTGCTGTGAGGGGGATGGAGAGAGAGCCGGTATTGATTTTAATGACGCCCCTACCGACGCGAATTCACGAACAGGCGCGAATAATATCTACGCGCTCTGATTCCCGGACTTCGGTTTATGGGCACGCGTCGACGGGTCGCGGATTCTAGCTTCGGAATAGCTTGCTCGATTGAAGAAATTGATTGATAGACAAGGTTCGGGTTTGCATAATTTTCGCACCACAAAATTATCTATATTGCCCAACACGGAATCTAAAAATTGCTACAAAATTCTGGATTCTAAAAACATAAAATAACAGGCCGGTCTACATTTTCAAACTTGAAACTAGAACCTGTCACACTTGCCGTTGGACAACCCCCCGTCGAATACCAACGCTCATCCACTTGAAACCGATTAGCATGTTCGAATAACCATCCCCGCACCAACAGGTGCGAAAAGGGTGACCAAAAAAATCTTCTCGGAATACAAAATCACAGAACGCCCTGCATAACCCCAAAGCACACTTGTAAAACTCATCCCTCAAGCTCTCACCGCGCAGCAAGGGTAACCCGTTAAACAGCCGATTACGGGACCCCACATTTAAATACGTTCTCTCACAGGTGCCGAAAGGGTTGGTAAAAAAGTCAGTCGGTATTCATGTGGCACGCGTAGGGTCGAGGCAGTTGTCGAAAACTTGGAGTGTCCCTCGGAGGGGTTGTTCGAACATCCCCTAATCTGAATAAAGCGGCGAACCCTTCCGGGAGGTTTTTTATTCATCGCGTGTGCAGGTATTTGCATGAGCCGTGTCCACCTGTACAGGTGGTTCTATGCTCCCCTTTCTGAATGAAAGGCGAGGTAGGAAAGGGGTAAACTTGTGTGTATGGAAAATAGGTAGATTGGCGTGATGGGGCACCATTTGGCGAAGGGATCGCGGCCGGTGGTAGATCCTTAACGTCGTCTGTTGATTCAGTGGAAAGAAGCAGCTGAGTGTGAACGAGCTCGGTTACAGGTGAAATCATTTCTGCGCCGTTTAATCCGACCTCACGTGCTCCTCTGCCCGATAATTTTCGCTCGTAAAATTATGCGCTCTCCGCATCTTTGTATGTAATGGTTCCACGGATCGGGCACAATGTTCCGAGAAAATGTGTACAACCCGACGCGAGACCCTTTCGACCTTCTTCAAATTGCTGCCACATTTCCCTTTCGTTTCGCCGTGTCTTTCTTCTCGTTCCCGTACGCCACGCCGCGCCGCGCCGCGCCGTACGCAGCTTTGTTCCGGTTCGGTTTGCACGCTCGGTTCTGCCGAGGACACCCGATATAGAAGCGGCCCAGTCGATGCCTCCTGACCCCGTGACCCTCTCACAAACCCGACGACCTGTCTATACCCGCTGTACACGTGAATTGCAGGCTACCATTCGGCCACCTGCGGCTTCTGACGTCTCAACCAGCCACGGTAGTGACCCAACGAACACCTCGCTTTGCACGCGTGAACACACTCTTTGACAAAGGTGCATTATACCCTCGCCCTCGGCTCAACACCGAGAACCTGTTTGCAAGCCAGTAACGTCCTCTTCGGCGTTCACGAGGGCCTGAAATCAGTCACAACATCGTCAACTCGCGAAAAGAGAAATAATCGAGGGAACGAGTTGCCAGAGTGTGAAACTGTTGAACGATGGACCGGATGAAACGGATCTTAACGATAGGACTGTCGAGCACCGACGAGTAAGTATCGTTCTATAATAGCGAGAAGATTTTCATAATCCAGACTTTATCCAAAACTAAGTACTGGTACATATCAGTTTGTCGTAACGACAGTTTCTACTGTATTCCAAATGAAACGCGAAACCTAAATATTTCACTGAAATCGACTGCTATCGAGTTTCCTATACATTTTCTCATGCAACTAGTTAATCGATTCGGGGGAAACATTTTTTAACGCACCCCTAAAAGATGAAATTCTTGAATCGAACGAATTTCTTGAAGACCGTGTTACCGTCACAACGATTTCGTATTTCTAGAAAAAAAAAAATACCAGTAGAGAGCCTGCGAAAATCGTTTTGCTCCCCTGCGAGATGGAATTTTCGAATGGTTGAAGGGCCGTCAGCTTCAAGGAATAATAAAGACGTCCCGTTACGTGCGAAATTAGAGGTTTTGATTCTATAGAGCGACGGGAGGAAAGTTTATTTCTATCCGGGAACGTTTTAACCAGCACTCGTCGATACGTCGACGGGGTCTCTAGGGGCCAGGTGCGCCGAAACATTATTTTCCTTCGATGATTTGTTGGGACGTAAAAACTGGGTCAACCTCGATAGGGTTTCCGGGGAACTTGTAAATCAAATCTTTTTTTAAAACCCGCGGGAACTAGGCGATACACGCCAATCAAAACTCCAAAACCCCTAATAAAGTACTCTCGGCATTGTTTCACAGGACAATTGATCGCTTAGCCCAATTTTTCAAATAGTTGTGTAATGCTGCTCAACATTTTCATTCGGGAATAAAACGGTCCCAACTGAAAACAGCCTTTGCCGATTTTAGAAAAGAACACGATCGACCGCTAAAATTACATAGTTACTTTTTCACATTTTTTACCGAAACTGAAACGATCAAGTACATGCTCGAGAATCGTAAAAACTTTCTTCCCCCAAATCAGGGTGCCTCGAGTGCCCGATATACCTTATATTATTGTAGTTTTTTATCAGAATTTTTCCCCGTTGCTAACAGTATTTTCTCCCTCCCCCCGCACCCCCTTTCCTTTTCGAATTTCTCACCCACTTGCGGAAACTCGAGATGCATTCGCCAGCGATTGTTCTCCCCACTTTTTTCGCGCGGAAAAGTTCTTAAGAGCCGAGGAGAACTTTACTGGCCTGCTATTTCCACCGAAAGAGAGGTCTCCCTCTCTGATCCAGGTCGAACGGTTCGCAGTTTCAACATAACGTTCGACGAAACGGTAATTTAAAAAAAAACGAAGCTGAAGAGGAGGAAGGAAAAAATAGACAAAGCTCAAGGAATACAACATCGACTATTTTACTGTTCTCCGACCCCTGTCCCGACGTTTACGGTACCTTCATTTATGGCAACCGCCGAAACGGTGGTTCGAAAACGCTCAGGTAACGCGGCATCGATTCGCTATCACTTGTTAGCCCAATGTAATTGCTTTACTGCGAGAGGACTACGGAAAACCGAGAGGAAAACGCTTTTTTCTCGACTTTTTACGACGCTTGTATATTCTGAACGATTATCTCATCTTTTTAGACACCGACACCGATAAAAATCAATAGGCGTCGACCTTGTCTTCAGGTCCTGGGACCTTTTGGGATTGTTGACCATTCTGGTGCTAAATAAGAGAAACTTCTGCTCCGAAAAGAGCGAAACTGCCCCAATAATGGATATTATTAGGATATACAAGATGCGATTTAGAACAATATAAACAGAAGAATTTAAAAATGCTATTATAGATATATTATTTTCAAGATCCGCTGACTCACCAGTAAGTTCGACCGTTTCCGCAGTTGTTCAGCAATAATAGGCCCATAAAGCACCGGGGGTGTCCGAAAAACGGACCCAGGGGTTCAGCAGGTTACAAGGCCCGGAAAGGAGTATTCACCTGGCAATTAGGATAAATTAGTTACGCAAATCGACCTCGGAGACCGCCTACGCGTTGAAAGGACCGCCCGATTTTTGTGAAGTCACCAAGGGATGAGAGCCTGCTAAGATCGAAGGGCGGTTTTCAAAAAGCGATTAATTTCAGCAGCATCAACACCGTGAAATCGTCTTTCCGTGTGCACCATGCGTCTTTGGAACGACGCGGATTTTCGGGTATAATAATGAGGTTTCGGTTTTTCGAAAGCGTTTTTTTTTTCTCGACGCGGAGGTGCGCGATCAAAGGGAGCCGACAGGGCTGGCTCCCTATCGTGTTTCGCAATTTCGAAGCTCTTCCCGGACACCTCTGACTCCTATTTTCCGGACGGGCAGGAAAACATCCCTCCGGCACGAGAGAAACGCTCGTCTTTCTTTGGTAGAACGCCCGCGGAGGGACGATAAACAAAGTCGTCTCCTCGATTAGGGAATGCGCCGTTTTGATCTGCTTTATTGGCCTATGTTTCCCCGTGAAAGAGGAGAAAGCGACTTCAGATTGAACGATATGCAAACATAAAAATTCGCGCAAAGACGCGCAGTCTATTAATAAAACCAGAAGGCCACTAAGGCCCACTGCACACATGCGTTTTTCTAACGTGCGGCGACCGCAATTGCGGTTCAGTTGAAAGGCGTCCACTTACGTTTGTTTAACGCGCGGCGACTGCGATCTTCACTGCGTTGAAAATGGAAGTGTCCCAAAAAAGCGTAGAGTATTTGCCTATTTTGGGTGGATTCGATAAAGCAGGACACCTAAATATCTCCGTTATTTTTCATTGCACAAAAAAACTTCGTAGGACAAAGTTACACTGTTTGAAGGACCACATATAACGGTGTAAGGGAAAAGAAATTTCAAGGTCATTTTTATGAGATTTCGAGGTTATCGATGTTTTTTTTAATGGAATGATATATTTTCGGTAACGTAATGTTGTAGCTGACAAAATAACGAATTCATGCATGTAACACAATATGACCTTCAAATGACCTCCAACCCAGAAAAATGGTATAAATAAAATTCAACATGTAAGATTTATTTGATGTATTTCTGTTACGCCAAATGTCTCAATCCCCACTGGCAAAAGTTTACACGATTTACAAAGTCTCTGCCATGAAGTTCTTGATGAATTGATAGGTGAAAGGGGTGAAATTTGTGTTCTTGGAGTATTTGCACTACACATTTTTGACTAATGCCACTTCCTCGTGCGATTTGCCTCGTACTAGCATGAGGGTTTCTATTCACTGCTGCCAGAACATTAATTGTGTTTGCTTCAGTCCTTACAGTCCTCAACTTTGTACGTTTTTTATTTTCGACACTACCAGTTTCACGGAATTTATTTATCAAATTGAAGTAAACGGAAATTGATGGACAATTACGATTAGGAAATCGGTCCTTGTACAACTGCACCGGCTTCTCTTAAACACTGTCGACTTTCTCCATAAATGAAAATCATATCAATCTTATCTTCCTTCGAGTAACGCATTGTGAAACGTTCATCGATAAACTGATCGAGAAATCTTAGAAACTGTGGAAATCTGATAGCAAGAAGGTCTTCTGAGTAATTAGTAGTGGATAAACACGAGTCTGTACGAACGTATAGGTGAAGGTATATCATAATTGTCCTCCTGTCAACACCGAATCTGTTATTATGTTGTGTATTGCGATACATTTGAATGTATAGCAGCTCAAGGGATGTATTTTTGAACATTTGGCGTAACAGAAATACATCAAATGCATCTTACACGTTGAATTTTATTTATTCCATTTTTCTGGGTTGAAGGTCATATTGTGTTACATGCATGAATTCGTTATTTTGTCAGCTACAATATTACGTTAACGAAAATATGTCATTCCATTAAAAAAAACATCGATAACCTTGAAATCTCATAAAAATGACCTTGAAATTTCTTTTCCCTTACACCGTTATATGTGGCCCTTCAAACAGTGTAACTTTGTCCTACGAAGTTGTTTTATACAACGAAAAGTAACGGAGATATTTAGGTGTCCTGCTTTATCGAATTCACCCTGTATAAAGACTATTGTCGCAAACAAAGAAGACGGTATTAGGTGCATCATTTTATCGATTCGAGAGTTACACGAGGTAGATTTTATACATCCTTTGCTGATTTAAGAGAAAATCCAGAAAAATTCTTTAATTATTTTAATAACAGAGAGAATAACAGAGAGAATCGCATTACAAGATACATGGATGAGACATGCTATAACTCCAGTAGAAATGTTAGCTGTAACTCTAAGGTACGTAAATAGAATCGAGGTATAAAGATGGAAAGAGGAGAAGTGGAGTAAGGTGTCGAGATATAGATTAGGAAATATTGGAAGAGGGGTGGGAGATATTGGGAAGAAGAAAATGACAGACAGTGCAGAAGGTGTAGAGAAGAGGAAGAAATGTGGGAACATGTGCTGAAAATATGCAGGCAGGAAGAAGGAGTTCGATGTCTAATAAAGTATCACCGTTTATCTCGTTCATTTTGCGGCAGAATGACGGCCGTGTGCATCAACTGATATGCGATAATGTAATGACTAGACAGCGGATCTTTATGCATTTATAGCAAAATTGAGTATATAAAAATCGAAGTTATTGAAAAATTTTAAAAATTGAAGATGTCAATATATAATTTCTCCTCTATTAAGATCATTACGAGAAAAAGTAAAATTCAATTTAGTCTCTATTTCTTGCAATCGGTGTAGAAAATGTTCATTTTGCATAAAGATCCGCAGTCTAGTAATGACGATCGCATATGCGATTGCGACGACCGTGCGTTCCTTTGGGGAAATGCGGAAAATATTGCGCGCAAGAGCGGCGTACGTCGCCGCAATTACGGTTCAAACAAATGTGTCGCTTACTTCAGACCGCAATTGCGGTCACCGCACGGTCGCCGCACGTTAGAAAAACGCATGTGTGCAGCGGGCCTAAACAATTTCTATGCTCGCCAATTAGCCTTAGAAAATGGTGTATTTCTAGAAAAATGTCGGAGTCGTAAACCGTCGTTCAATTTTTCGCATTCAAGGAATCGTCTGCAGTCAGTTCCCAAGAACAGTGCCGATATTAGCAATTAAACACCGGCAATTACCGGAGCGCCGCGCCAGTTTTATAACGTGCGTCGCGAGCCTCGAGCGCGCATCAAGAAAGAAATCGCGCAGGGTCGTGTATGCGCACAAATTCATACAAGCTCGTACAGCTTTTCGCGCGTGCTCGCTTCGTCGTCGCAAGCGGTCCGGTTTCGCGGAAGTTTTGAATTAAAAGAAACGGAACTGGCAATTCCCGTCGTCGTTGTCATCTTCGTGGAGTTTGCGGCACGCGTGACAGAGCGCGAGAATGACTGGTAATTTTCCCGGCATTACGCATGTGAGGGAGCAAGAGACGCGTGATTATAAAATAAGCGGTTCCTTTTGTGCTAATTAGCGGATCAAGGCCGGCCACCAACGGATTCGGGGGAGTGACGTTATGCGCGCAAGCATTCGCATAATTAAGATGCTCGACTCGCGATCTGCCAATTTTAAGCCATTAAAATTCGCATACATTCCAGCAAATGTGAACAGAAATGATCTACGGTGCTGGAAAAAGAGCGAAAATACTCCTGTACATACATTCAGACTAGCTATTGAAAATTCAATCTTTTTAGTCCCTTTATCCATTTTCTTTAAATTTCAAAGTGCAAGAGTAAAATTAGGATGGTTGGTATAAAAATATTTGTATCTTCCGAACCGAGTGATTCTGCAAGCCGAAACTAATTACACAACTACTGCGTGCAACCATGTTGCCACACTAAAAAATGATGATTTTTAATAGCAGCCGTTGCGCAGGAAAAAATTCGCAATCTCCACTTCCTCCGTCGAATAATCAAGCAAACACAAACTGCCTAACGATCTGATTTTCGCCCGTTTGGCTCAGAATTTATTGCATCTTTTGAAACGTGTACTGCCTCGGATTAGAATAATTACGTGCAACTAACATTGATTCTTTTTTCATAAACACACAGTAGTACGATCGACCGAGAGCAAAACTCTCGAATAAACTGAGCATCCTGTCGTGAACGTGTTAATCAACGTTGCATGCAAACTGCAGACTACCAACCGGTACTTACTTAGTGGTTATAATTAACGACTATCACGATCAGTTATACCGGTGGATTGTGAAAATTAGTTGTAACAATAATTGCACAGATAGCAGTATGAAACAAGACGAAAATTTATCGGTCCATTGTGTAAGGATAATGCTGACGCCATTTTATTACCTACAGGAATCTCTTCGCGTTTCCCGGTAACGATCTTTAACAACTTCTTGGATAGCTATGGAACGCTGTTTCCCCCACGGTTTGCCATCTTCAAGAAGAAAAACTGCGGTTCTCATTAACCCCTTGCACTGAAACCACGTTTGCGATTTGTCGGAGTATGTTGGCGCCGAAATGCTAACGACAGAAATCAATTACACTCCCATGTACAATATTTAGCGGAATAATCAAGGCAGACGGTCGGTCTTCTTTCTGAAAAAAATTTGAGAATGTCAGGGATGTTTAACCCTTAAGTGGGCGCGCAGTAGCACTGAGTGCTCCGTTTGTAGTTTAATGTAGTATAATTTTTATTTCTGCTAGTTACGATTGCCACGCCCCCACATCACCTACGACTGTAGTGTCATCCCACTAGAGCCGATATGGTTTTCAATTATCAAATTATATTATCAGTTATAAAATTTCATAAGAAACTGATAATGAACAGTGATATACGTAGCTTTAAAGGATGGTGCACAAAGTGCTCCGCGCGGCCAGTTATGTAACAAAAATAGGCGCGCCCACTTAAGGGTTAACCACGAGAAAATGCGTATTGCAGTGTCGGGGGTCACTATTTTCAATCAACTGTTTTACCGAACCAGAGATTTCCTCTCTGACTGAATTATCGACTAATTTATGCAGTAGTAGAGCGGGTGGAGCTATCAACTGAATTTAACAAAAAAAGAGAACGTAATTTGAAGCGTCCCGAATATCGCAATTCTTCTATCGAATTTCGCGGGTTGTAAATCCGTTTTCGCGCATTCGCGACGATATCGGGGGCTAAAAAACTCGATTTTCTGGAATTAACACTTAACCCTTAAGTGGGCGCGCAATAGCACTGAGTGCTCCGTTTGTAGTTTAATGTAGTATAATTTTTATTTCTGCTAGTTACGATTAACCTACGACTGTAGTGTCATCCCACTAGAGCCGATATGGTTTTCAGTTATCCTTAGGTACTTTAAAGTTATGTACGTGTTATTTATTTGACATAAAATTTGTGATGTAGTTTTAAAGGATGGTGCACAAAGTGCTCCGCGCGCTCAGTTATGTAACAAAAATAGGCGCGCCCACTTAAGGGTTAATCCGCTTGAAGATTGGTCGGGAGGTTTGTACACATCGGTGCACGATCGAGTGACGCCGATGCTCGACCGTGAACCGCGGAGAGCTTCGAGATTAGGCAATAAAGAGGGAGGTTGTTGTTAGGATTCGCGGTATTCCGCGGTATTCCGCGGTACATACGAGCTCGTAGTGACCTCCGGGATCGTTGACGTCGGCTCTCTCGCGATTTGCCAATTGTCTAATGCTCCCTCCTTGCTTGGAATTCCATCCGAGCTGGGTTCGAGCGGTGGCCGCGGCTCTTTTTCTCCGCGCCTCGGCCCTTTTATTCCGCGGAATATTCACCGGATTAAGGTAATTGCTCGGCCGCGCTCGTCGTAGCGCCGGAACGGCAACGCGTGGGCGTAACAGTCCCAAGTGCACAGTGCATACACGCGTACACTCGCGTCCGTGCAGGCGTGAGACCGATCGGCCCTAATGCCGGACTTATGTAACTCTGTTTAGACCGACAGTGTGGCACGCGACCATCCTCGATACCATGCACAACTTGATAACTACTAGAATGCAGATCTTACGCATTTCTTAGAAATATTGGTATCGGGTTGCATATGATATTAGATAGATTCTTCTCGATCGAAATTTAAGTATATAAAGTAAATGATATCGGCGCAAGGTTCGATCATTTTTAAAAAACAACAAAAGTGCAATTATTTAAACATGTTTCTTACGTTTCGATCCCTATGTGGATCTTTTTCAAAGAATCATTTTTGCGTCTGAAAATATGCAAAAGAAAAATTAATAACGAATTAAATTTTTAAACAACAGCTGTGTAATTTCCTATGAAAATATCGGAAAAAAAATAAAATACATACTTGCTGTATCAAAAACATGAAAAGGACGAATTTACAAATTATTGAGTTACACTAAACACACTCAGGGCACATGTTGGCAGATGTGTAACTGTTCTATGATTGGTTAATCGATATCGATCAATGAGCAAACAGGCAAGAGTTGGCGGCAAATTTGAAAACGCAATATACTTTAATATTGTATTATAAAACACAATATTTAAACAATATAAAACACTATATAGAAATATGACACATAAACCTATGAAACTTTTATAATAATGAAAAATAAAAATATTTATTTTCAACATAATGCAAACCATGCTCTTGCAACCACCCAGCGTAAACCAGGTCCTTGCAAAAGCAACATTTACATATGTGTATATAATGTAAATACTTAAATCAAAATATATATGTTTTGTGAAAATTCCAAAAAACAAAACTTTTCTTTAATAAATTAGGTAGAATCTGTAATAAATTGGAAACATCATCATAAAAACATTACTGTCTCAGTAATGTCGCGTAATAGTCATGAATCTTAGGTGTTTCATATCTAAGATTAACGCTTTGTTGTTTAATCATATGAATAGTTTCCAATAATAATCTACGTTGTAAATTAGATTCCCTGTCAACAATTTTCACATTATCAAAATCAAATCTATGGTCAAATTCTAGTGAGTGTTTAGTAATATGTCTGATTTCAGAATTCAAATTTTATCAAGTGATCTTGTACATCTTTTTTAAAGGGTACTTCGTAATCTTCAATCTTAGTGAAACTTTACGGGCATGTTCGGGAACATTGAGTTTGCACAAAATTGAAATGCTCTCGGCGCAAGGTTCGATCAATATTTAGTGTTTAAAGCAAATTTGCGAGTTTGCTATTTACATTTTCGACGTTTCGATCCTAATTTGGATCATTTTCACGAAGGATGAAAAAACCGCGTCTGTAAAAAGTTTGTTATTATTTAATTATTTTTAACATATTTGAATATGGGTTAAATCACTTTACAAAATTCTGTAATAAAATCTTACATGCTTTATAAAAGTTAAAAGATGGAAAAGAATATCGCGACAACGTGTTGTTGGTTTGTTGTCACACACATATGAAACTAATCAATATTTGGCGGTTCATTCAAACCGTATAACCAGGTCAACACAACCATTTGATGAAATGTAACTCAAAAATATAATAAAAATATTTTGACAACCATCAATGAGGTTATTGACAAACAATTCGTTATGTTAAAACAATATTATAAATTTTGATGTTATAAAAACGTTTATAACAAGTCAGAGGATATGTATTTAATGAAATATATTCATCATAACTGCTACTGGTTCAGTAGAGTTGCGTAATGTTCTTGAATCTTAGGAGTTTCATACCTAAGGTTTACGCTGGGATGTTTAATCATATGAATAGTTTCCATTAATATTCTAGTATTCAAGTTGTTTTCTTTATCTATTATTTTAACATTTTTGAAGTCAAAACGATGGTCAAACTCAACTGAATGTTTTGTTAGTGCAGTATGTTGTGTTGGATTTAAATAGATGTTTCTTCTGTGTTCCTTTATTCTTGTGTCTAAAAGTTTTGAAGTTTGTCCAATATATTAATAACGGTAGTTTATCTTTTATTGGAGGAAACCAATTTTTCAAATAGTACGGTATTTTATAAATAGTTTTTACAGATAAATACTTTTTACAGACGCGGTTTTTTCATCTTTCGTGAAAATGATCCAAATTAGGATCGAAACGTCGAAAATGTAAATAGCAAACTCGCAAATTTGCTTTAAACACTAAATATTGATCGAACCTTGCGCCGAGAGCATTTCAATTTTGTATTAACCATCATACGATCGAGACTACAAGTAAACATTTACATTGAGTTTGCACTTATGAATTTTTACACATTTTTATCATCGAAATTATAGTAATTAGTCACATAGGAGCTAGGCCGATTAAGAGAATTCCTAGCTTGTTTTGTATTTCGACCTTTTTCCACAGTGTGAAAATACAATTTTCTTAATAATTATTATTCTTTTTCTACCGTTGGAGTATACACCGTAATGCACGGAACACTCGGAGGAGAAAAGGTCTTTTTATTTATTGCTTTTTGCAGCGTCGCCATTTTTACAGGCTAAAGGGCCTAAGATGGAAGGCGAGTCGTCCGCGCAAGTTAGGTCGCAGTTTTCAATACACAGTTCACCTTTTTGTTAACCGTTACTTAATAAAGTTTCACATTGTGTTATGTGCAAATATTAATTCACACTCATTATACAGTTGTTCTATGCGCGTTGGAGTTTAAATATCAAGTTCCATTTAATCTCCCAACCTCTACGATTCAAGAATTGATCACAAACTTATTAATTAAAAGGTGTTTCTATGATAAACTACTTCGGTTATCGTGCGAGCAATCCAAGAAGAATTTCTTCAACCGGTCTGCTTCCTACCTGAGTAATTACTACAGTTACGATGATAACAATATGAAGTTCGACTTTATAAATGTGTACTAGGTGTACATAAACAATTCTACAAACTTTTATTATGATATGCTGGTTAGTTTAATAAAAAAGAACTGAACGTACGTAAACACAGATAAGGAACTTCCCATTCTTAATCCTACACTTTTTTTCAAGCTCTTATTTCCTGAATAATTAATTCTTATCACCTGAATAATTCTCGAGATTTCTTAGTACATTTTAAAATTAAATTCTCCAATCGTGTTGAATCTTGAACCAACAATTCTCCCTTGGTAATATAATTCTCCGAAAGATTTCTCAGGTCATTGCGAGCAGCGCGTAGCAGTGCATAAGCAGCAGATTGAGGTACAGGATAGCGGACACCTGATTCCGAAATAGCGCGAAACAAGTTTCGGGAGAGGAATTAATCCTTCCGGTCGTTATAGTGCAACTCGTTGAGTGTGACAGCGGCTGGCAGCTGGATTGAATTGAGGCGCGTGCTATATTACGCTTGATATCGCTGTGAAACCCAACACCGCCGGCTTAGACCTCGACCCCGTGAGCCGCTACCACTGCTGGCGCTATACCACCACTCGCTGGCTCAATTACCGGCGAAGAAACGGTATATCCTGCTACCAAATGCCAGCATTTTGAATTATAGAACACCGATATCAAGTTTGTTAGTGTTAGACGTTTAAGAAATATAATGTTTATCATAAATGACCCATGCAGCACCGATTTGACTGGACAACTAAGGCCGTTTGTCCACGAAGCGTCGCGTCAGAGACGCGTACGCGACAAAATATCGCTTGCTGTACGTTTCAGTGCTGCAACCAACGTAAAATAATTGACGTGTGTCCACGAAGCGTCATCGTCGCGTAGTCGTCGCTACATTCAGTCGTCATTATGATTAGCGTACGATGCCGCAATCGTTTGTATAAACAAAGCGTAGAGCAAACTTCACGTAATTTACGAAAAGCAAAGAAAGATGTCGAGTGACGAGGATGAACGTACGTATGTATGTACGCGTACGCGTCTCTGACGCGACGCATCGTGGACAAACGGCGTTACACATACAAGAATTATCGATCAACCAGCGTCCGAAACGGTGCACAGATCAGAGTTCAAACTATGAGCAAATTCGAACCGCACGAGCGCCTAAACGGCATGGTTACCTCTTTACGAACAAAGTAGGGGTAATTAAGCGCGTGCAACCCCGCTCTCGTTCGTCATGGTAACGAGAGGTTCGTGGAAGAGATGCTAAGTGGCCGCGAGGAGGAGGAAGAAGACGATGAAGAAGAAGAAGAAGAAGAAGAAGAAGCGATCGCCTAACGTTGCGTGTGCTTTTGCGAGCGGGACGAGCAAGAAGAGGAGATGAGGAGAAGAGGAGAAGAGGCGATCGGCGAGGATGGGGATGGTAGATTCGTTGTTGTCGGTCGAAAGGCACGATAATGCCAGCCGGCCACGGTGGAATCGCATGGTAGCGTTACGCAGTTGCGTCGCGTGAGCGTGCACGCACTAGTGGGCGGTAAACATCAAAGACACGTTCGCTAGTTGAGCCACTTAACGTCCCCGAGTTTTCACATTAGCGAGGCAAAAGACCGGGCCACGGGCTTCCTCCACAGAACCCACCATACGCCCAAGAAACTTTGCATGATAATGGGATCCGCTGCCACTGACTACCGGGAAAGGGTTGCAAGGTGAAGGCTGCCTTCCGTGAAACGATTAATCCCGATTACGGTCGACTGACCAACTCTCTTGTTCCAGCCAGAACGTACCATCTGATCACTGTATCGTACGTCTTTGGAAACGTACTTCAATTTTTAAAACATCTCGTTTTTTTTCTTATTTTTTCATCCTACTCATCCATGAAATGCTTACAATCAGTCTAGTTATTAGTCAACGACCATTGCCTCGCTAACTCACTGATAGCACACTCCCTGTACCCAAACTCATTATACTTCGACCATACCCGACAAACAGGCTACACTCCCCCGGAAGCCTTCGTAAACCTGGACAGCGAAGGGTTTATTCAAAACGACAATAATGCACCTCTAATCTACCATTACAACCGAAAGCATTCGACAAAAAAATTCTATACAATAAGAACATAGAATCTAACGATCCTAACTTAAGATACATGTATAGACTAACTGCGGTAGATGTAAACGACAACCCCAGAGCAAATAAAAAGAAATACTGGTGGCTCTAGAATTGTAAACCCACCAAATCAGCAATATGTACAACTAGTCTATAATTAAATCTTAATCCTAAGCTTACAATTAGTCATAAGAACTTTGTATACACGTAACGATACCAAATTACGATTCCAAAAAAAATATGTTACCTATATACAATTGCGAATAACCTCATTTTTTTTGTTTTTTTTTTCGTGGCGCGTATTATTATTATCATTATCATCATTACTATTACTATTATCATTATTATCATCATCATTCCCCCCTGCCCTTTGTTATCACTTCTCCCCTACCCACAATTAATCGTATAGTATAGTTTTTTTTTCTCTTTATCTCGCGGCCATCTTCCTATACTGGATTCGCTACGCCAAAGATTAAGTTTCGAACACTTCAGTATCTCACTACCTCTTACCGCAATAAGTGCAATACAAAGAGACGGTCCAGACTACGCGTACTCAACACTGAGTCTTTAGTCTGCATACCCCTAGATTAAGCCACATACTCCTAATTTATACGTTTAAGGAAATCGCTACTTTCTTTCTCTTCTCTTTCTATTCTTTCTCCACTATTGTTATCGTTAAGTTTGTTTATATTTTATATTGTATATTACCTTCTTTTCCTTCCTGGCTGAGTAAACGTATATTGAAAAAAAACCATTGCCTCGCTGAAAATACCGGTTCTCGTTCGATCACCGAAGTTAAACGGCGTAGGGCGGGGGACGCACCTAGGATGGGTGACCGCTCGGTAAAAAGCCGGGAAGTGGCCCTCTGGGTGCGTTTCACGTGTTGTTGGCAAAATAGGTGGTTCGGAACCCACCTTAATAAAAAGTAGGTCCCGCTTGAAATTAGGCGATAGTTGAGGATTGGTAAAGGGAGAGGGGGTGGAATGTATTTGAAACCCTGAAGGGACCAAATATCATTACATACATACAGTCTAGTTATTAATAAGAGAAAATAACTGAATACGAAACAAGTGCTCAAACTTGAAGTACCAGGGTCTTGAAAGCCCGGCAACGTCTACTGTATAGTGGTCTCTGTACATATGTATAGTAGTCTGTTGCCTCGACGAGTTCGATTTCAGTTCCATACATTCACCGCGGCAGCTAACGAATGTTATTTCGTTATTTTATGACCGTCGCTCAGGTTTCAGGACCTCGACACACAGAGACAAATTATGCTACCCAAGGACGAATATTAACGTTCCCAGTCGATACACGTTCGACTTTCATGAAACGAGATCCACGAGTTAAAGAAGAGCGCAGCGCTCTACAGTGAATATGGCCGGCCGTGGTTCGCGTGTCGCCCTCGCATTAACAACGAGATATAAACCGTCGTCATTAAGACGCGACCGATTCCCGACGATCATTCTCAGTGAAATAGGAGTGGGGATCCCCTTGGATATGCCAGGGGGTAGCGAACCATCGAAATTGATTATTGGCAACCGATGCAAACGCGACTGTCTGCAAAAATGCGCACGTTTATCGGTCTTTACGAGACATATAGATAAAACGGTGCTGCACAGTGGACGCCATTTTGTTTAGGCTAGGAGAAGATGTCGAATACAAACTGAAAGATATTGAAATATTCGTTCCCTTTATTGTATTTATTTTTTTGGAAAACGTTTTTCGATACAACTTTTACGAGATTTCACAGTAATAGAACGCACTGGGAACGAACTTACCTCGAAATGAGTCGGTCAAAGCAAACGAGAGCAAACAATTATCCCTGTTCCGGGTTTCCTCGGCACAAAGGATGAAAGGCGGTGCACCATCGAGATAACGAAGGGAAAGGACCTGATAAGGCGAAAGTGTAGCACGCACATCGGCCACCGACCCCCGTAATTTCAATTCCCGTGTCCGGGGGAGAACGATACGTGGCTCCGCTTTTTGGAAATTAAGAGCCAAATGCGACCAACTGTCGATTCCATCGCCTGGTAGAAACTGGGGAAAATAGGGAAAAAGCGATAGAGAAAGGTCGAGGGTGAAAGTCCGTAAAAAAACTATTCTCTAAGCGGTATTCTGTACGCTTCGCGCTCGAATAAAGGTCCTGCTTTTTTTATCTCCCGTAGGTATAGGGGAGAATATTTGCATAAGCGGTGGTCGAGGATCCGTGACGAATCATCGGAGAGATTCGGTAGCGTTCGATGATCTCTGACGAGGAGGGGAGGGGGCGCGATCATGCCGTTTTCATGGAGTATTTAACCCCACTTGATTTATTGCATCAGATTTTTTGCGTATTTGTGTATGGACATGGACGCGACGGATCGTTACTCCCGAGATAAAGCATCGTATGCAGAGCGCTATTTTCGTTGCAGTGAAAATGATTTTTGTTCGAGGGTAGAAAAGAGAACGTTTATGTTTGTTACATTGAACATAATTTTCAGTAGAGAATGAACCGAAAAAATTGATAAGTGGCTATAATGAAACTGCGGATTTTTATGCAAAATAAAAATGCTCTACCTCTAAACACTACTAAATAGGGGCAACCTTTCGCAAGAAATTAGATGAATAATTTTGATACTGCCGAGACAGCAGGGACCTTACGCGGAATGTATCGGTACCGAGAGTTAATTTGTGACTCTAAATAAGGTGGCACGCACGGTGAGACCATAAATCTCCATCATCGTCCACCATTTATTTCCCGGATCCTCCAGGACTGCATAAACGGGAGGAAGATTTTTCCCAGTGCATTATCAACGCAAAAGATTAATATTCTTCTTTGCGGAAAGGACATCGCCCTCCGCGTGTGCAGTCCCAAGGCAACTTGCCCGCAGAGTTCTGCGTTTTCCTGTTTTTTCCACCCACTCTTCTCTCTTATTCGTGGCGAGTCCGATGATTTATTGCAATATTTTGACGCGAGATATATATATATATAGGAAAGATGAATTGACAGGCGAGCGTTTATGGACGAAAGTTTGCGACCCTCCTGAACCAACCGCCCCCACTTTCGACACGGTACACCCTCTCGCCCCTTAAACATGGTTCGGCGAATGGCAATTTTTTCCTAATTTGGGTATTAATCATGTCGGGCGACAGAAGTTATCGGAAAAAGAGAATTGGAGGGGGAGAATGGCGGACGATTGGGGGGTGAAAGCATTTCGGGGAAATTAATGGATCTATTTACGCCGACGGTAGTCAACGGAAACTATGGCAATCGGTGCGAGTGTCTTCTCTAGTTTTTCCTCTCGTTAACGATGCCATTCGGAGATTGTGAACGGCGCTCTGGCCGAGGGATCTAAATTTACTAATAGCGACACGATTGGGTGGGTCCTGGCTGATTTACGGAAAAATTGTGACTTTTCGAAAGACAATATGTATACAATGTTTTCTCTGTAATTTTGAACAATTGCGATTTGGTAATTGTGCATATTAGGGGCCCCGCACCGATTTCGATGATTTTTATTCTGAACAACTTTTTCCTTACATGTAATCGTCGCTCAGCCTTAGTTTTTGAGATATTTGCAAAAAACTGCAGCTACTACTACATTGAAATTTGCTTATACGTGCACGTCCGAGCTGTGCGTACGCGTCAACATGATGCGAACGCTCGTCAACTGTTTCACTAGGATTGTCGAACGATCTACAATATACCGCGTGAACTTTTTAAAATATATGATGATGAAGAATTAGGGATAAACTTCAAGAAAAGCGATTTTTTTATACTCTGGATTCTTACGTAAGAATTAGTACATATTACGACGACGGCTAACGACTGTGGATAACCCGAAAAGTTTATTTTAAGAGCGTGCGACAATGACATTTGTTTGAGTTAGGTTTGGCTAGATAACTGAAGTTGTTGTTAATCTGGAAGTGGAGTTAGTTTAATAATAAACCGTGGAGAATTATTAAGCCAAAGCTAACTCAAACTAATGTCATTTCCGCTCGTTCTTAAAATAAACTTTTCGGGTTATCCACAGTCGTTAGCCGTCGTCGTAATATGTACTAATTCTTACGTAAGAATCCAGAGTATAAAAAAATCGAGTATGGCTTTCGGAAGTTTATCCCAATTCTTCATCATCATGTTAGAAATTTGAAATTGATTTTATTCACTACAATCTCCCAATCTCACAGGTCTCTGAATTCTCAATTTTCAATTCGCAATAATCAATTCTCAACTCGCAGCAATAATCCGCTCCGGCTTTCCCGGCCCATATTTATATGTTTCGTTCACGCTCCTTCCACTGCTCTTTCGCACATCTTTCATCCAATCACTCACGCTTTACCTTTTGTTCAATCTCATTCGTTCTCATTCATTCGGCGCGCATTCTTTCCCCATTCAAACACTCTTTCTCGCTACAATCATATATTTTAAAAAGTTCACGCGGTATATAGATTGTTCGATAATCGTAGTGAAACAGTTGACGAGCGGTCGCATCATGCTGACGCATACGGACAGCACGGACGTGCACGTATAGGCAAAATTCAATGTAGTAGTAACTGCAGTTTTTCGCAAATATCTCAAAAACTTAGGCTGAGCGACGATTACATGTAAGGAAAAAGTTGTTCAGAATCTTCACCCTGACATCTTAAAAAATCATCGAAATCGGTGGGGGAGCTCCTAATATGCACAATTACCTGCGATTTTTTCATTATTTTGAAACGTCTAAAAATGTAATCGTCTTTTCTAAATGTGCTGGCCGCAATTCCCAACAGCCCGAGGATCAAGGAAGCGTTCGGCGATGGAAAAATGACGGTCGTGGGTGTAACACGCGAGCAACTCGTTCTCGCGGCTCTATGAATGGCAAATAAGGGCTCCTCGCATCGGCAGCCCTTCTCCCTACGGGGCCTGGCGTGTCCGTGGCCCGCCGAGAGCCGACTCTATCTGAATACAATGAGCCGAACCGGGCATAATGCATTCCTTAATGGTATTGCGACTCTCCGGCGACCTCTGGCCGCGAGCTTCGAGAAGGCTGGGAGTCCGCGACTCGTCCCGACACGGAGCCGGCTTCGTTTTATTAGATAATTAGCTGACGAGATGCGTGGGCGGGCCCGAGCGGCACGCTTTGCGTAATGCATCCGAGCTGCCGGGGATCGATCAATTGAAGTTCCCGCGGACCTGACCGTCTAATGGGATGCATTGCGGCGTTACAGGATCGCGGGGATCAAACGGGATCGTTGATCGAGTTAATGGGCTCGCACTGCTCGGATCGACGATCTCGCGTAATTTAAATCGCGGAAAACTTCTGACACCAGGCTCGGTTCGCGCGTTCTTGCTACATACGTAGCTGTGTTCAATCCCCCTGTATTAGTTTCTTCATAGTTGTATAAGTACTACATATAAAACGATGGCGAACACTTCGAAACATCTTTGTGTATACTTCCTCCATGAGTAAAAGCTACAAGTATCGCAACTTTCCCTCCGCGAACCCCTCAATTATCACAGCAGCAGCAGCAGCATTCCTGCTACCCCTGCGGTGCCAACATTACCAAGATTCCCATGAACCTCGAACCCACTAAAATTCTGCATCATCCCAGTTGGTCTCAGGAAGCTTTTGCGAGTCTGGCACGCGGCGTGTCGGCTGTGAGAAAGTTGGCAGGACTCCGGGGACACCGTTCACCGGTTCACGCGGCCCGGCCTCGCAAAGAGAGAAAAACTCGCGTAGGAAGGTCGGGTATTGAGAACGGGGGTCGTCGTCGTCGTCGTCGTTGATGGAGGGAGTCTGCAGAGAGGAGGACGACGGGGGCTATTAGCTGGCAGATTAGCAGTTAAAATTGAAATTTGCACGGACAGTTCGATGCGCGCGGCGCGGCGCGGCGGCGAGCGTCTGAAGCCGCCCGAAAACGATCTCTCTCTCTCTTTCTCCGTTCTTCCTTCTGTTGGTCAGCGAAGATTGAAGAACCGAATCTGCTACGCATCGAGTTCGACGAGTTCTCTCGTCGCTGCTACGTTCTTGCCCTCGTCCTCCTACCAACCCCGGCTTCAGGTATGAAATGAGGTATGGTTACGAGGCCCATATACCACGGCGAACGATCATGGTTGCTAATTTAAGACTTCTCCCGCGGGATCCTCTTGGCCCGCGTTTGCATCCGTCCGCTCTCTTTTTCTCTTACTCTTTCTCTTTTTTATTGCTTCGAGTTTCCCGTCGATACGGCCGCGATTTGTATCCCTGATGAAAGCGGAATCCACGGCGCACACGATCGTTTAATCAATGAAAAATTATATGCTGCGGTAACCGTTCAAATGTTTTGAGTAAAATAAAAAGATTAATCAAATAATCCGTAATGTCGGCGCTACAGGTTCGATCCAATTTTAACCTTCAAGCAATTTTGCAATTAAATGTTTCTCAACGTTTCGATCCTAATGTGGATCATTCTCAAGGGAGAAATTTTGCGTCTGTAAAATGTTGCGGGCTTTAGTATAACTTTAATAATTCTGAATTACCAGTTAACTTGAACTTACTTGCTTAATTAAACTGATTCTATAAATTCATTGTTGGTAAAAATTTCTTTAAAGAAGGTACATGTTTAACACTCCACCGAGCAAAAATAATTCGTACTAGAATATACAAAAAAAAGGTACTAGATTTGAAAAAAAGTACTAGATTTTGAAGTCTTTACGTTTCATTCTAATTAGGGGCATTGTATACTATACATATATACCGCATATATGCCTATGTACCTTAATATTTCAGATAAACTCGATATAAAATTGGTAAATTCTATTTTATTCTATTATCAGGAAAAAAGAGTTCGTGAAGTAGAGGCGGCAAAGGAGGAAGGAAGAGGGAACAAGTCCCGAGAACGATTAAACGATATTTTATTAAAACTTTCGATAGGCTGTTCAACAGAAGACTGAGAGCACTCCGTACGCCGTTTCCTACGAAGCCTCGGCCGATCGTTTTTTTACAAACGCGAAATTCTTTTATTTAAAAAGAAGTTTGTCATTCACGGGAGTTAACTGTCACTCACGGATACACATACACTCTATCCTACATTTAAAAGAAATTTTTTTATCTACCTTTTCTGTTTTTTTTTTCATTTTCTCTTCTTAGTTTTTGTAAACATCTACTTTAAGATAAAATTAGTATTTTAGGAGAAATTAGTACTATTTAATTGTAACGGACCGATTTCGCAATGCCCTGTTGCTCAAGAGTGGAATAATGTCAAGTGAAATAATGAGACGCGAAATCGGGTTGAACTGGAGTTTATTCTCAAATTTATTCTGTTTTTTTTAGTCTAATTATAATATTAAATAATAATTCTGTTTGCGAGACTTCGCGCGACGGCCTAGTTCGTACGAGGGCTCGGTTCCCGCGAAACAAGACATGAGTAAACCCCATGGATATAGGAATAAATATATATTTACAGGCGAAAATTCTCGTATGTGTTCATATCATGGATATATATTCCTATATTCATGGTTCATATGCTTACTGCAACGCCTATGAACACACAACTTTCGGTGCGGAATACATCCTGCGAGAGATTCCGCATGCGAGTTATTATTATTCGGAAGCACCACAAAAGTATTAGCTCTGTTGGTGAACGTACTAGAACACTAAAAAATAAAAGATACTAGATCCAGTACGAACGTACTAGCAAGAAGGCAGGAGAACCAAAACATATGACGAAACAGAGCAACGATGTAAAAACGTCTCGACCAATCAGAACTCACAGATCCATATTTCTAAACTTAATATTTGGCGGTAAATATGAATCAAGTTTTCCCTTATAGTTGTTATGATAAGTGAATAATTAGCATTCTGTGTGTGAGAACATTAAAGGTTACATGTTGTGTGATTGGAAATGAATAAAAGATTAATGTAAAAGAAGAGCCGAGTGTACGTTATGCTCTTTCGCTGTCCACCAGAGCCTCGCGAGACAAAACGATCCGAAACCGGTCATTCCGACCTGCTAGGTTTAGCGTTAAATATTGAATCGGTCCGTGATCAGAGTCGAATTATCTTCGTATTATCCGCGATTAATTCCGGAAAGAGGAACAAGGGGAGAAGTCGTTAAACGCGGGCCGATCGACTTCCAAACAGCCGATACCCGATTCGCGTTACCCCCTTTCGTCACGGGCCGGGATCTTCCTAAGAAGAAAAAGGGTCGAACGGTGCGGAGGGAGCGAGAGAAAGAGAGACGGACAAGTTTCGAGAGGGGCTCGCAATTAAAACCGCCGTTCGCAATAAAGAACGGGGGCCGGGAACTCGTTGTACGATCGACAACCGAGCTTCGCGTTAGGCCCTTTTAGTCACGGTTCGTGGTACGCGGCGGCGCCAATGAAACAACAGATAACTTGCAAATTTCAACGTCGGACGCGTAAACGATCCCACGCGTCTGCCCGCCAATTTACGACGGCCCTGCCACGAACTCTTCGAATTCGCACGATTTACCCTCTTAACCACTTTGTTCTCATGGACGTGTTATCACGCGACGCCGATACCGTTCGTATAAGGTCACAGACGCGTTAAGACGCGACACCCATACTGTTCGTACAGATCACAGACGCGTTATCACGCGTCGCAATACCGCTTCCTAGGTGCCACGGACGTGTAAACACGCGAAATCATATCGTTCGTTCGATGCTCCACACGACATATCTCGCGTGCTTCTTTATTAGATTAAGTGCTTTAATTCGAAAAATGATTAATTCTGGGAACGCTGTAGGTAAAGAAAAACATTGATTTCAGGATATTTTTTATTTATTGTTTCTGTGTATGATATAATTCAAAACATGGAACTGCACATAACGCAACATCACAATTTACACAATAGAAATTGTTAAAGTAAAACATTTAGACAAAGAAAAACTCAGAATTCTTGCAGTGTTGTAGAATTGTTGCAATGTCGCAAAGTCGTTCGATGCACTGGGTCGAGGGTGACGATCGACGGAGGAATGACGATCGGAAAAAAGACGATCGGCATGAGACGCGAGTGGGTAGGACGTGGTTTGTACGTCGCCCCGAAGTTTAGTTCGATGTAAGATTCGGTATCGGCAGGACACTCCTGGTTCAATTTTATATCACGCTTTAATAAAGATTAAGTTGTTATAAAGGGACTTATTTCAGTGAGTTGTAAGTTTATTACGAGGAACTCCACTCCAATCATATCCTTTAACAGAAATAACCGGTGTCCTCAGACGGACCAAAGACAAGCCCGCGTGTTTACACGTCCGTGGCACCTAGGAAGCGGTATTCCGTCGCGTGATAACGCGTCTGTGATCTGTACGAACAGTATCGGCGTCGCGTGATAACGCGTCTGTGATCTGTACGAACAGTATCGGCGTCTCGTCATAACACGTCAGTGAGAACGAAGTGGTTAAATCGGTTCGCAATTCCTTCGGAAGATTTTGTTGAATACGTGCCAGACATATTGTTCGATGCGCGTACTTCGATATTACGATTTTTGGGGCTAACTGCATGTTTCGTCGCAAAGGAACCAAATTCCGAACGAGACACACGGTCTCTCTCTCTCTCCACTCGAAAGTTGCCAACCGTGGAGAGAGACGAGTCATCAAGGGTGCGTTGAGCCGGTAATGCAACGTTCGGCAGAACCCAATCAACGCATCGCCTTGCGTTACCCAATGAACTACATTGTCCATTGACTATGAAGGAGCTCGCTTCACGATGAAGAAAGTTCCCTGCAGAAACAAATGACTATCGATGTCGAAATCGCTTGTCTTTTGTTCGAATTCAAGTGTTTCGTTCATTTGACGAACGAACAAAACACGGCTATCCGAGCCTCGTTTTCTTAGACCATATATACCTATAGACCCGGTGCAGATAAGTCTGCCTTGTTCCAAGATTAAACCGGCTAGCAGACAACTTTGGAGGGCAAAGTGCTATAGTATGTTGAGAAATCACAGTGCCACGATGCTAAAGTGGTAGAGGGGAAAGGGGAGTCATTGCTGTATCTTATGTTAAATATGGCTAACTCATTTTTTTTTTGTTGATTATAATTTGGGATAAGTTGAATTTTAATGTAGAAGTTGATAATATGAAATCTGTATTCATTTCCTCACAACTTACTTTATTTAAAAAAAGAATAGTAAGAACAATATACATGTATATGGCGAATACACTACACATATTATATATAATATACGCAAGGTAATATAAAATAATAATGATAATATCAATAATATTTATTAACGGGTAATACATACAATGTATATAATACATATAACATATATAGTACGTATAATACATATGATACAATGTGAATATTCCTAATTATTGATTACAAAATAAAATAGTTTTCGTTATCTTATTTCCACTGGCAACTACTGGTAATGCTTCTACCGCGATACGTGCTCCGTCTCATTCACTATCCACCATTTTGAATTATCTCAAAACGAGGCTGGAGGGTACCAGATAATTTTAGATCTCGGAACATCGCATCGTATGCACATACTATACCTATGCCGGGTCTATAGATATATATGGTCTAAGCTCGTTTTGTTCGGCCAGTCTCGTCAGAAAAGTCAACCGGACAACATCGTTCCTAATCTCTGGGAAAACGTCGCGCATTCCCTGCATACGTCGTTATAAATCTCTGGGAAAACGTCGCGCATTCCCCGCGTATAAGGCAGGTCCTGTCTGTCAAGCCTTACTGACGAGTCCTCTGACAGGTCCGGGACGAAACGCGTTTTCTTCGATCGTGGTAATACGTTCAACCGATTTTCAAACAGGCTGTCCAATATTAGTTTGGCGGGCAGCAAAGCGGCGGTTTTGGAGATCGACGCATCAAGGTGTGAACCAGGATGCGTACCGCAGACTAACCCTAACCCAAACCCGGTTAACCGAGCGAGGTTTCTGTAACCCATACTAACCCGGAGAGAGCGGGTGGTAATTGTGCATAATAGGGGTACCCCCCACCGATTTCGATGATTTTTGAATATATTTCTCTTGTTCTTTCGATCGTAATTAAATTAATATAGAAATAGCAATAATTCTCGGCGCAAGGTTCGATCAATATTAATTTAAAGCAAATTTGGGATTTTGCTAATTACACTTTCGACGTTTCGGTCCTAGTTTGGACCATTTTTCCAGAAAGATGGAAAAAGACCGCGTATGCTTTAAAACATAGTAAAGACGACGGAGAAGAACACGACAACGTGTTGTTGATTAGTTGTCACACATGATACTGAAAGTCTACGTCGAAAGTGTAATTAGCAAAATCGCAAATTTGCTTTAAATTAATATTGATCGAACCTTGCGCCGAGAATTATTGCTATTTCTATATTTTTGAATATGTTGTAAAACTCAATATTCTGAACAACTTTTTCCTTACATGTAATCGTCGCTCAGCCTTAGTTTTTGAGATATTTGCGAAAAACTGCAGCTACTACTTCATTGAAATTTGCTTATACGTGCACGTCCGAGCTGTGCGTATGCGTCAGCATGATGCGATCGCTCGTCAACTGTTTCACTAGGATTGTCGAACGATCTACAATATACCGTGTAAACTTTTTCAAACGGCTAACGACTGTGGATAACCCGAAAAGTTTATTTTAAGAGCGTGCGACAATGACATTTGTTTGAAGGTTTGGCTAGATAACTGAAGTTGTTGTTAATCTGGAAGTGGAGTTAGTTTAATAATAAACTGTGGGGAATTATTAAGCCAAACCTAACTCAAACTAATGTCATTTCCGCTCGTTCTTAAAATAAACTTTTCGGGTTATCCACAGTCGTTAGCCGTCGTCGTAATATGTACTAATTCTTACGTTAGAATCCAGAGTATAAAAAAATCGGAGGTATGGGCTATTCGGAAGTTTATCCCTAATTCTTCATCATCATATATTTTAAAAAGTTCACGCGGTATATAGATTGTTCGATAATCGTAGTGAAACAGTTGACGAGCGGTCGCATCATACTGACGCATACGGACAGCACGGACGTGCACGTATAGGCAAAATTCAATGTAGTAGTAACTGCAGTTTTTGGCAAATATCTCAAAAATTAAGGTTGAGCGACGATTACATGTAAGGAAAAAGTTGTTCAGAATATTGAGTTTTACAACATATTCAAAAATCATCGAAATCGGTGTGGGGTACCCCTATTATGCACAATTACCGAGCGGGTTTTAGAGCCTAGAGAGAGCGGGTTAACCCGCACGGAGCGGGTTTCAGAGTCTAGAGACAGCGTGTTAACTCGCTACCGAATGGGTTACTAGTGAGATAAGACAGTTCACTTCAGAGTTCAGAGATATACGAATATATGTACATATATTATGGATAAAAAGAGATTCCTCTTGTATTGCAATTTCTTGTTTTGCAAAAACCGAAAAATACCGGCATTTATTTAGGTTTCGACAGAGGCAGCATATCTTACCTTACCCTTCCGAGGGTTAACTATTTTGGACTTTCCCATTTCGGCATTATGTCTTGTTTCGAAACAGCATACTGTCGAGCGGACAGTCCTTGAATTTTGGATGGCGACCGTAGCAGGCGATAAAATAATAAAGCGCTTCAGACCTAATAAAGCATACTGACAAGGGAACATATTCAGTCGGTACAAGCCAATTTTTATGAGACTTATGCGAGATATAGTTCTTTAATTTTTTTTCCAATTTTCATCGAAAATTTACATTAAAAAGTTACAACTATGGTATCCATAATCCTACAGTAGTCTTGTGTAACCGGGTTAACCCTAACCCAAGTAACCCGTCTAACCGGGTTACAGAAGAATTCGAACCGGGTTAGGCGGGTTACTCGGGTTACGAAACCCGAACCGGGTTCGGGTTAGGATTCGCATCCCTGGTGTGAACCGCGTCATTTACGAGACCGTAACCGAACACTGCATGTTCGGTAGCAAAAATGCGAGTTGAGAACGAGTCGAGGAACAACATTACCAAGTGAAAGTTATATCGAACGGTCCCGTGGCCGCGAAGGAGAAGGTTCACCGTTGCTGATGTCTTCCTGTCACATCTCATTACCATAATACGGGTCCGTAATTATGACAATTAGCATGGTGATTAAGAAAATTGCCATTCTTGTTTCCGCGCGCAGAAACCCGATGGCGGTTCTGTTGTGTATACTGCTTCGTGCAACCGAACGAACGCTCATTCTTTCGTTGTTCATCGCTGCCTTCATCCTTCTGCTGTTTTCCTCTCTGTCGGTTCCTGACTTCGTTCTGCCACACCGCGGCTTTGCATTCAATTAAAGCTTAATTAGTCAAGTCGACTTCCTAATGACGCCGCCTTTCCTCTCTCGCGGGGACAACACAAAACAACGAAAAACACTGTCGTGCTATTGTTCCGCGAGATACGGTCGAATATTCTCCTTTGATTGGTCGTTGGTTCACTTGTTTCCTACCCGCGGATATTATTTTAACTGTAGATATACTGTACAGGGTGTACAAAAAGTAATGAACATCCGTCGTAAGGGTGAATATGTATGTCGATCATGCTTGTTATACACCCTGTACATTAAACAAGATGACCGTCCGAATGAAGAATTTAACAATATAAAATAATAGTAGTAGATAAATTCTTCTCGATCGAAATTTAAGTATATAACGTAAATGATATCGGCGCAAGGTTCGATCATTTAAAAAAAAAAGCAGATTATCACAGATTCTACCTAATTCACTAAAGATAAAAAAATTTTGTTCTTAGAGTTTTCACAAAACATATATGGTTTGGTTTTAGTATTTACATTATATACACGTATGTAAATTCTGTTCTTGCAAAGACTTGGTTTACACTGGGTGTTTGCAAGAGCATGGTTTGCATTATGTTTGAAAATAAATATTGTCATTTTTCTTTAGTATAAGGTTTTATGTGTCATATTTCCATATAGTGTTTTATATTGTTTTAAGTATTGTGTTGTATAATACAATATTAAAGTATATTGTGTTTTCAAATTTGCCGCCAATTCTTGCCTGTTTGCTCATTGATCGATATCGATTAACCAATCATAGAACGTCAACCTTATATATGTCATAGTCTCTGGTTTGCTTTTGAACGCAAATAGTCTCAGTTTCAAATCTGCCAACATGTGACCTAAGTGTGTTTAGTGTAACTCAATAATTTGTAATTTTGTCCTTTTCATGTTTTTGATACAGCAAGTATGTATTTTATTTTGTTTCCGATATTTTCATAGGAAATTACATAGCTGTTGTTTATAAAAAAATTTAATTCGTTATTAATCTTTCGTTTGCATATTTTCAGACGCAAAAATGATTCTTTGAAAAAGATCCACATAGGGATCGGAACGTAAGAAACATGTTTAAATAATTGCACATTTGTTGTTTTTTTTTTTAAATGATTGAACCTTGCGCCGATATCATTTACGTTATATAAAATAATAGAATAGAAAAATGGATAGAATTATTATTTTATATTTTTGAAGTTCTTTCTCTATTCTGCTTTCTACAAAATGATCTAGAAACATACTGTTTCCATGAAGATTTAACCGAACACTCGAGCATGATTTATAAAGATTGGAATTAAACATTGGATCGCTTTGCAGACTCGTGGCTGATGTAAATGCATGAAAACGCACAGTTTGCTTGCGTCAAATAATGAAACGCACCGCAAAACGCGTTTGGCTGCGAGGAGTTAATATTTTATAGATTAATGGCATAATGAATTAAATATATCTGTTCCGTAGAGCGTAAGAATTTCAACGGAGTACGAGATTCGAAATACCAGAGAGATAATTGCTCCGGTTGTAATATATTTTCCATCTACGACACGCGTGATAACCGGAGTTATTCAACTCTGTTTGATGAATCTCGGCGCGCGGCTGTTTATTTTCTCGAACGCATTGCTTGTATAATGATATATTAAAAACAGCATCTAGATAACGTTTAATTGAAATGGTATCATTACGGGTAACCATCGTACGTGTCTTTGCGCAGTCACGCACGGTGCAACGGATGCATTCCTCGACGATACGCACGCCAGCGAACGTCATGGTGTCGTTCTTGGTTCCCATGGGCCTGACTCGATACCCTAAAAACGCTGTCACGTGCTCGAACGCGGCCGGACAATGACTCGATGATGTTCAGTGCGCGTGGACTCGATAAATTTCCGTGGGTGGCTCGATTTTCGAAGCGAACAATTGGTGCGTTCGAGCCAACGAATTTAGATCAATTTTAATTGGGAATTTGTATGTACGTAATGATATTTGGTCCCCCCAGGGTTTCAAATCCATTCCACCACTTCTCCCTTTACCAATCCTCAACTATCGCCTAATTTCCAATTTCAGCGGGACCTACTTTTTATTAAGGTGGGTTCCGAACCACCTATTTTGTCAACAACACGTGAAACGCACCGAGAGGGTCACTTTCCCGGCTTTTTACCGAGCGGTCACCCATCCTAGTGCGTCCCCCGCCCTACGCCGCTTTACTTCGGTGATCGAACGAGAACCGGTGTTTTCAGCGAGGCAATGGTCGTTGACAATTGGGAATTTGTAGAATTTGCGAATTTTGCCGCAGACGGTTTTTTTTTCGAGGCTCTATCGAATAGAGAAGAAAGATTAATTTACCGTTTGGTGGTGATCAGGGCAAATTAACCCAGTGGAATGGCAATCGCGAAGGCGGCTAGGAGCATCGCGATTCATCGTCGGCGTCGGCGCGCGTTTGCATCAATCGCGTCATATAAATTCGTATTGACCGGCAAGCTTAATGGCAAGCGTCGCGCTGAATATACGGCCCGCGGGGCCCACACACCGTGCACACACTTGCCGCAATTTTATCGTCGGGAAAGAAGCCACTGTGCATAAACGATCGGCCGCTGCTCACTGACCTCGTACACCTGGCTGACCATCAAGCTAGACGCACTGTCGAGCGGCAGCAAGAGTCGGCACGCTCGCCGCGTCTTCCTGTGTCAGGATATTGCGATCGGCAAAAGGAGCCGGTGCGATGTGTCGGTCACGAACCACGAAAACGAGCTTATTAACGCCGACCTCCGATCCGTCGCGATAAACATCCTTTAAAGAACTTGACAATAAACTTTCACCCGTGGAGTAAATTTCAATTGAATCTTCTCTAGTCTAAAATTATGCGAGTTTGAATAACCTTTTTGAGATATTTAATATTTTACTGTCACGAAGCGAATCTGAACAACGACACTTTTACAAAACGACAATGATCAGAACTCTTTTGAGGTTTGCGAAGGTAGACTGTATACATATATGTATAGGTCCTGTTTTGACAGAGCATCGATCATTTGCTAACTCATTAAACCTTTCGCTACATTTGCTTCGTATATGTGGTAGACAGTTTGAACACAGTGTCGAGGAAATCTACGAAGATCCGTAAAGGTCAATGGTGCAGTTTCTACAATGACACTGATAATTTCCTAGCCCATTAAACCTTTCGCCAGAGTTATCTCGTATAGTAGACGCTAGAATCACTAGTGTCTAGAAAAATTTTAAGATCTACAAAATGTTCTTTATTAGGTGAACACCGTTTCTCCTTTCTTCGCGATAACGCCGATCTAGTACTCTTCCTTACCGATCCATTTACGATGCTGCTTTCTCTAAGCGCTCGACCCGCCATCTGAACTTTTCTAACCTGCAAATGGCTGCTACCCTTAGACCATATATACTAATAGACCCAGCATAGGTATAGTATGTGTATAGGAAAACCTTAGACCATATTTACTAATAGACCCGGCATAGGTATAGTATGTGTATAGGAAAACCTTAGACCATATTTACTTATAGACATAGCATAGGTATAGTATGTGTATAGGAAAACCGAGAGTTGAGCGTGGCAAAGATCGTGGTAAAAGCTGACGTCACAAGATAGTTCTTAAGATAATTTCAAAATGGCTGACACGGCTGACCGACGCCGACCAACGCCGACGCTATACAAATAAAAATTGTCTACATCGATAGCAAGAAATATAAACTAAATTGAATGTTATTTCTTCCCTTAATGATTGTAATAGAGCAGAAATCATATATTGTCGTTTTCAATTTTAAAAAGTTCTTTAATTCATACTTCATTGTAATACCTTAATAAAACATATAGAATAAACATTTGTATCTCAAACATACTTTATATAATGATTATTTCTTTGAAATTATCGTGTCCATTCTTTCCGGGTATACCCCCCTCACCTTCATAAGCCAAGCATAGGCTGTCGATGAGCATAGCTTGTAGATCTTTTGAAAATGTGACGTCACAGTGTCTTTCAGCTGATTTAATCTCTCGGACAGGGAAAATTATCTACGTCGTGTCTATAGGTATACTGGGTGAATTCGATAAAGCAGGACACCTAAATATCTCCGTTACTTTTCGTTGTACAAAAAAACTTCGACAAAGTTACACTGTTTGAAGGGCCACATATAACAGTGTAAGGGAAAAAAAAATTTCAAGGTCATTTTTATGAGATTTCAAGGTTATCGATGTTTTTTTTAAATGGAATGATATATTTTCGTTAACGTAATGTTGTAGCTGACAAAATAACGAATTCATGCATGTAACACAATATGACCTTCAAATGACCTTCAACCCAGAAAAATGGTATAAATAAAATTCAACGTGTAAGATTCATTTCATGTATTTCTGTTACGCCAAATGTTCAAAAATACATCCCTTGAGCTGCTGTACATTCAAATGTATCGCGATACACAACATAATAACAGATTCGGTGTTGACAGGAGGACAATTATGATATACCTTCACCTAAACGTTCGTACAGAATCGTGTTTATCCACTACTAATTACTCAGAAGACCTTCTTGCTATCAGATTTCCACAGTTTCTAAGATTTCTCGATCAGTTCATCGATGAATGTTTCACAATGCGTTACTCGAAGGAAGATAAGATTGATATGATTTTCATTTATAGAGAAAATCGACAGTGTTTAAGAGAAGTCGTGCAGTTGTACAAGGACCGATTTCCTAATCGTAATTGTCCATCAGTTTCCGTTTACTCCAACTTGATAAATAAATTCCGTGAAACTGGTAGTGCCGAAAATAAAAAACGTGCAAAGGTGAGGACTGTAAGGAATGAAGCAAACACAATTAATGTTCTGGCAGCAGTGAATACAAACCCTCATGCTAGTACGAGGCAAATCGCACGAGGAAGTGGCATTAGTCAAAACTGTGTAGTGCAAATACTCCAGGAACACAAATTTCACCCCTTTCACCTATCAGTTCATCAAGGACTTCATGGTAGAGACTTTGTAAATTGTGTAAACTTTTGCCAGTGGGGATTGAGACATTTGGCGTAACAGAAATATATCAAATGAATCTTACATGTTGAATTTTATTTATACCATTCTTCTGGATTGAAAGTCATATGAAGGTCATATTGTGTCACATGCATGAATTCGTTATTTTGTCAGCTACAACATTACGTTAACGAAAATATGTCATTCCATTTAAAAAAATATCGATAACCTTGAAATCTCATAAAAATGACCTCGAAATTTTTTTCCCTTACACCGTTATATAACCTTCAAACAGTGTAACTTTGTCCTACGAAGTTTTTTTGTACAACGAAAAGTAACGCAGATATTTAGGTGTCCTGCTTTACCGAATTCACCCTGTATATGGTCTAAGCTGCTACCGAAATCTTTGTTAATTGCTCCGTGAATATACGCATCCCTGAACCGAAAGGTACGAGCTGTCGAGGGATTTCAGATTGAAGCTAAAGGGTACTCTCCTGCTCATCCAAGCCACCGTCGGAGGGTGTCGGTCGGTTGTCGGGCAAGAAATAGCAGAAACAGCGAGCAGCTCGGCGCGTTTGCATGCGAGAGCGAGCATTCTGAGAATTTCTCGCATCGTCTGTGCGACGTGTACGCCACCGTGTAAGTTTGCATGTACGCTTGTAATATCGGCAACGAAATCTCTTTCTCCTCGCGGCCTCCTACGAGAGACAGGTACACGCGGAGGTACAACAGAGTGTATTCACCTGGCGGCGTCGTTACCTGACACATACTTGGTACCTAATCACGGGATTGTCTGGGCATCTCTTTATGCTGATTCAACGAATCGTCAAGATGAGCAATCAAGATCGCCGAGGAAGATCCATATTCACGAAGAATATGAACCTCGATCCACGACTACTCGCTACCGTAAGTACACTTTCCACCGGCGCGGTACGGCGCGAGCAGATTCTTATGCAAATAGAGAATTTTTATGAACGGATTCGCGAACGACGGGAATCGGATAGAAAATTTTTATATTCTATTATTGTTCTCGTTATCGCGATGCGATGAGAAATACACTGTTTTCCGTAGTTACGCCATGGAACTGTTTATTTTATTGTGATCCGTGCGAGTGGCGCACGTGAAGCCGCATTCTAATTATACGTAATTAGTCCAATTTGCAACTGGGTTTCTTCTTCGTAACGAGAATGCCCAGCAAACTCGTCGGAACTGCTTTGTCCGGTTGAAATTCGCGACTGTAGCCAGTGTTAATGGATTTTGTAATTTCTATCGGATTTCTGTTGCGATCCGAGAACAAACTTTAACAACTTATTTACTTTTTGCTATGCTGCACGCCAAAAAGTAATAGAAAATTTTTCCAGAGAAAGAAATGTTCAAGTATTAGTGAATTTTTCAGTCTTCTCGCAAAAATGCCCCGCCAAAGGAGCAGCGCCACTTTGCAGATATTAAGGAGAGTGCACGGTCCGTTAACATCGATAAGAATAATGGAGCTCGCGAGGCGCGAACGCGAACCGCATTTGAATCCTCGTAAATTTGTTTAGCCCTGCTTTCGCGTGGGCGGCACGTCCCCTTCGCCGCGTGCACGTTTTAAAGAAAACGCGGCGACAAAACGCTTTGCAGAATCAGAGTGCAGCCCGGCCAAGATAGAATAGGGTAATTTGGGGTTGCTACGTCCGCGGAATGTGAAACGAGGTCAGCTTGCCCCGCGTCTCTCTTTGCCTTTCGGCTTCCTTTGCCCCGCGCACGGCCAATTTCACCATTGCGAAAGGACCGGGCACAATGCCTCTGCCATGCCGTTGCCTTCGGAGATGCGGAAGAACGGCTGCCATATGTGTACCGACAGCTACACGTCGCTTTCTGTCTCCTTTGCGATTATTTTCCCAGTCGGTGACGTCCCCTTCCTCTCGACTCATCTAGATATACTGACATTTATTTATGTTCGTCATACGAACTTTTAAAGTTTGCAAAATGTTTCGCCGAATCATGAAATGTTCACCGTTGCATAATATATTAGGTTGGGGAAAAAGAAACCCATTATTTTTTTGGTAGATGGCTGTAGTGATCGATATCTCGTAAAGTATCGATCAAACAATTTCAGATTTATGCTCGTTGTTAAGGTGACATTCACACTAAAAAAATTCTTTTGCTGTTTTTTGTTTGGTCCATTCAGTTGTGAGTTACAGGGTGTTAAAAATGAAAGTCAACAAAGAGAAAATTCGGTACATTTTACAGTTTTTCTTTGAAAAAACTCAAGACTTCTATGAGAGAGGCATTATGAAGCTACCTTTAAAATGGCAACAAATTATAGAACAAAACGATGCATATTTGACTCAAATTGGACAATCCGAAACATGTCAAATAAAGTCTTGAAGTTCACGCAAAAATAATGGATTTCTTTTTCCCCAACCAATATTTGAAAAATCAGGAGAAGATATGGTAAATATAGCTAAGAGGGGACCCATCTCGGATCACTTTGACCTTCACATATGTTGTCAAGAACAACATTCTGAACAACTTTTGTCAATATAACTATCCGCCGCTCGGACTTAATTTCCGAGATAATTACGAAAAAGGCGACAAACGCATTGATGCATTTTTAACATAATGAGCAGTGTGTATCCATGAAATAATCTAGAAATGTAATTAAAATTATTATTTTGCATACTTATTGACTATTTTAAGTTCTCCTTATATGTAAATGTATAAGGAGAGTGAGATAATACTCCTGGATTTTTGTATGCGTATGTTCTATTCGCATAATCTTTGCATTGTGGCTGTCATCCAGAATTTGATCTAGTGATGGAAAAATCATGCAAATAGAATGAGTTTTAGTGTGGTTAGGATTGGGTTAGATTAGTCTTAATTACTAGATCAAATTCTAGATGACCGTTACAATACAAAGATTATGCGAATAGAATGAGTTGTGGTTAGGCTTGTGGAGGAGGCGTAGATTAATGGCGGCCGGCCCGACCACCCATACGAAAATCGGAAATATGCGTACGCAATACAGAAAATCAGAAAATTCAATTCAGTACTAGCAATAGTTGTTTGCAATTTTCTCAAAAATTATAATCAAACGACGGATAAATATAATGATAAAAGTTGTTCAGAATGTTGTCCTTGACAACTTATTGAAGGTCAAAGTGATCCGAAGTGGGTCCCCTCTTAGCTATATTTACCGAAGATATATTGTATTATTTAACTATAACCCAGTCTAGCCAAAAATATGAAAGAAGGGGACCCTTCGTATTTCGATAGGGCTGTGTCGGCAGCGTAGCCGCGTTTTTATTCCATCTGCAATTAACGTTGTAATTAAGTCAATTCGTTTAATTTGTCGGTTTGTTTCCAGAAAGAAGGGCACTGCAATAATTCGTTGCGGCCTCCGTTTGCCGGGCATTTCTACGAAGAATAGCCAATTTGTGTTTAATTATTTAAATAAATGTATGCCGTGACGGTGGACGTTCGTTACCAGGCAAATGGGCGAAACGGTAACACGCGATGGCCAGGGCTTAGCTCCGGCGATTCTTTGTAACCGCTTGCGCCGCTTGCGGAGCCCGGCCTATTAGCATTGCTCATGATTCCGCCGATAGTAACAGGCTTTTCTCGGAAATCTCGTCTTTCCCCTTCGCCTTCAACTCTTCCCTACCCGTCATATTTCGTATATGTGTACTAGTTGGTGGAACAGACTTGCCACTCCGTTCGAGTTCGCTAATCTGCTCGATCCTTTCCTCGATCGCGTCATGGCGCATTCAGGCACCCTTCCAACTAGGTTTCTTTGTTTCGAACGATCTTTACTAACTGTACGTCATTTATGGGGCCACATTTCGTAAAATAAACTTTACTTTATTAAATAATCTAGAAACGTAATTAAAATTATTATTGTTGGGACGCAACGTAATGTGAGACCCAGAAAATAGGTCTCTGCGACGAATCCGACACCAAAAACACAAGACTTCGACCACCCGACGCGAATACACAAATTAGGTGAAGAGTCGAAGGCTCTTGAGTCCGAAACGACGGGACTCGTCCGATTTCTTGGGCGATTTTCCGGCGCCTTAACAATAACAATTGTAGACAGCGTCTGGACAATTTTCTACATTTCACCCCCAATTTTCTCCCACTTTGCTTTACCATCTCCACAGTTTCCACAGTTTATAAAAAGGGTCGTCGGTGAGTCTCCAGTCAGCTCCAGTTAAATCTCTAAAAGTTCACATCTTTGTACAGTCTCTAAATACAAGTTGTTGTTATTTACATATTCAAACATTTATTTAAAAACACCTCAACCCTTCAAACGACCTAGCGCGGTTTTAAGTAACCAAGCCAGGAGTGACAGATGTGAGGAAGGTCAATACACCGACTTTTCCGTTTACGCACGCACATATACAATTATTTTGCATACTTATTAACTATTTTAAGTTCACCTTATATGTGAATGTACAGTAATTCATCCATAACTGTCTAAAATGTCTAAACGATAACTGTCTAGTCGCCTACCCATTCCACTGAGGGGCATACCCCGTGAGGGGCCTTGAAACTCAGTAGGCCTCGGCTGCCGAGCAATGTAACCCGATACCGGATCGGGTATATCGGTGTGAGACCACTACTAATCCAATGACAAAACTTCCTTACTTTTCATTACTTTCTTATGAAACTTTCACCAATATATTCGTGGCATTTTTCTAATGAAAATGATACCAAATATGAAATAATTCCGATGATATTTACCCGTGTAATGGACGATGAAAGTTTCGGATGCAAGGAAGGACAGCGTATGGGAAAGAGAGACGTGGATAGTCGCAGTCGCCGGCATAGTTCAAAGGACCGCGTGTCCTCGCAAAGTAATGCCAATAAAAAAACTTTTTTATTATTACTTATTTTTTTACGAGACTTTCACTAATATATTTGTGGCAATTTTCTGATTAAAATGATACCAAACACGACAGAATTCGGATCATATACAGATATGTATATGGTCATTTATAATTCAAGTCATTTCTCTTGACCGGGACAATTCGCGAATCTTACACGGATAAATATCATCGGAATTATATCATATTTGGTATAATTTTCATTAGAAAAAATGCCACGAATACATTGGTGAAAGTTCTATAAAAAAATAATAAAAAATAAAGAAGTTTTGTCATTGGATTAGTAGTGATTCACACCGATACACCCGACCCGGTATCGGATTTCACTGCTTGGCGGCCGAGGCCTCTCGAGCTTCGGTGTCCTGTTCTACGTTCGTAAAAAGTCAAAGAATAGTATCCCTTCACGATAATTGTCTTTGGCCAGACCCGTGGTATAGACAGTTATGGATGAATTACTGTATAAGGAGAGTGAGATACTACTCCCGGATTTTCATATGCGTGGTCGGACCTCTCAGTCTCCTCCACAAACCTAACCACAACTCATTCTATTCGCATAATCTTTGCATTGTAGCTGTCATGCAGAATTTGATCTAGTGATGGAAAAATCATGCAAATAGAATGAGTTGTTGTGTGGTTTGGGTTAGTCTTAATTACTAGATCAAATTCTAGATGACCGTTACAATTTACCGTGAACTTTTTCCACGTATCCGACGCTCAAGAAATTTCCGTTTTCAAGGGAAACGGACGAGCAGGGTATTGCTTTCCGAGGCGATCTGATAAGGTTCGTTATCTCGTGCGCGCATCAAACAGCCGCCACGAAAAAAAAAAGAAGAGCACGCCGAGTCGCGAGAAAGTTTTTTACGGTCTGACAAACGACGGAATTCCAGTTGGTGTCACCGGGGGGAACGCATCCGGGGCCTAGCGGCTAATGCTTCGATTGGTCTAAAAACGCGCGTCTCGATCCTTGTTTCTCCGTCGCGTCGCTCGTGTGCACCGTATGACGCGTGAAACCACGATCAATATGCGTAATAAACAGCGACGCACGACGACGATCTAGAAATGCCACCCGACAGTACACGGACGATGCAAATGAAAGCTGAAAGTCGTTTCCTAATGTCTGCCGCGCCTCGCATGCCAGGCACGGAACGTGTCGCCTACCCGCAATCATACGGTCGTTGTGTTCTCGCGAACGGGATCCAGGTAAATACAATGTAGAATCTTGGACGTATGCAACTAGGAAATTTTCTTTCTCTTGTAGTATTTTCTTATGTTTTTCTCGATATACGATAAATGCGCTGTTCGCGGAATATCGTGATCAATTTAATTTTTTGTCTCTTTGGGGATCATTTCTAATCGATAAACTAAGTGCATCGGAACAAACAGGTGATTACTTCGCTGTGTTATTTTGTAAATTTCCATCGGACGAAATAATTGCTCGGATAAACGGTGGTTTGCTCGTGTCATTAAACGAGGCGGTAAGCATCGTGGCCGTTCGCCCGCGGCGTTATGCAAATGCGAGGATAAACGGGTGTTTGCGTACCCTGCCGGGCCCCCGGAAAAGCGTAATTCATTATGCGACACGCAAAGTTTATGCGAACGCATGATCCGCGCGCGTTCGAGCGCGCAGCAACCGGCTCGGTTCGGCTCTGCTCGGCTTGACTCGGCTCGTTCGGTTCATGCGGATAATGACGGTGCGAAACCGGCGGGGAATCGGCGCGATGCAAACGTTAACGATAATAACAATAATTATCCTATGGATTCGCGCGTTCCCCCCTTCCATCGCCCCGTGGATCTCTTTCTTTTTCACCGCGTTTCTTTTGATTATTCGCTCGATGATCTCAGGTGCGCGTGTATGCACGCCGCGTCTCCCTCCCTCTTTCTTATCCTCTCGATTGTCGGCGTGAAAGTCGGGACGAGATTAAAATGTATATCCGCTTAATTTTATGCCGTATCACGCGACCGCGCAGTCGCACACTCTTGAAGGGTGCATCCTCGATTGTAAGTCGCCGAACACCCGTCTGTAGCAAATATTCCGTTTAACAGTGCGTCAGGTATTTGAGGGAACACTGCGTTAACCATAATTTTCTTCACACCTACAAGTATCAAAATTGTATAATCGCAGATTCGTTTATATTAGGTGTACCGGAAAGTAATGTCAATATTTACTTATTATTTATTAACTCAATGTGTACTACAAAGTCGCGCCAAGACATTTTAAGGTTAAAGTAACTTGTTTACTTGTAAATAATTAAATCTTAAATTTTTTTTGCTGTTTTCGGTGAACTTTTCAACCAAATACCAGAAGAGGTACATATCCGGCATTGTATGCTTTTTCAGTTCCACAAAAATATTTGCGATGTTTATCCAAGTGAATTAGACGTTCGTATATTTAGTATTTTTAATTTCATTAAAAAAATTTTTTTTTATTTCCTTTTTTTTATTATTTGCACATTAGATGGCAAAAGGTTGTTGAGAACGAGGATGAAACATCATTGATTAATAATAAAAACTTGTTAAAAATGTATTTGTTTGTATTTAATGTAAAGAAACGACATTACTTTCCAGTCCACCTAATATTTGACGCTATGCATTTAAAAATATTTATCGCTTATTAAAATTATTAAAGAATTAAATATTAAATTATTAAAGAATGAAAGAAAGAAACTTTCCATATTCACCGTATTGGAAATTCACAGTGTATCAATTGTTTCTTCCGCTAAGGGGTGGGGGATAGATTGAAGATTAATTACAACTGCTCGAAAAGACGAGTTTTCTCTGAGAACTGTCAATCAAAATCCTCCATTAAAAATAGTCTAGTTTCAGGCGGCCATTTCCCAAGAGAGCGCAGAGCCAGATACAAATTACAATGCACCATTGAACCCCGATGCAGAAGGTAGAAAGGTCATTTCTCGTGGTGTTGCATTAATTCCTTTTCTTTTTCACAATACCTATAATTACGAGAGGAAAACAGGTCGATTACGGTACCCTCTTCCCGAAAGAATTCTCTCGTGGCCAATAACGTCTCCCGCGGATCAACAATGACTTCTCGTGTGCGAATCCTCGCGATAAATCTGTCTCTTGGTTGCGGAGGACGCACGCACCACGGCCTCGTTAATAAACAAAGATGCAATTACCTGTCGACTCGGATCTACCACCGTGTGTATGTCCCCTCGTTCTCGTCGAAATTCTCCAACACTGGGCGCAATAAGATCTCGCAGATTTTCCGTTTCTAATTACCGGTGGATCGTTGTTATAAAACGCTGGTTGCTTGGCATGTACATTTGATTTGCTATATTAACCGAGGAGAGATCATCACGAGGAAAAGCGTTGATCAATTTTTGTTTGTCTTAATTTTTTGGCGATCGACTCGAACGACGCACAGTGGTTCGAAATCGCCAAAACGTGGCCAAAAACACTTTTTCAACTTCGTCCAAAATTAATGAAATTTATGCCAATAGCTTCTTAAATGTTCAAACTAAGTTGTACCACAAATATAAATTGCTAAAAATCACCCATTATTGTTCCAGAACAGTTTGAAAACAAGCAAAAATGCAATTCTAAGATAGACTGCATTTCTTCCCGAAATTGACGATGTTTGTCTCATCATACTTTTTTATGAGTAATATTTATACAAAAACTAACTACATAGTGTTAAAGAGCGTTCTTTCGGCTATGTGTATGTGTAACTTTTAACATTATATATATATTTTACAACTTTGAAAATTGTCTCTTTCTAAACACCTACTTTCCAGTCTTTTTTTTTCTTTAGTGACGATTACAAAGCGAACGTTACGCAGTTTCACGATGAATTTTGCATGTACGTATTTGTTAAAGCCTCCTTAAGAGCGCTACATAAAAATATCTTGCGCATGCTTGCGCACTTCAAAGTTACAACAATAAATAGGCAACGCGCTGGTAAAATTCTCTCTTCCCAAATACCGACTTTCCGGTCTTTTTTTTACTTTAATGCCGATTACAAAGCGAAAGTCACGCAGTTTCACGATGAATTTTGCATGTACGTATTTGTTAAAGCCTCCTTAAGAGCGCTACATAAAAATATCTTGCGCATACTTGCGCACTTCAAAGTTACAACAATAAAATAGGTAACACAAGCAGTACTCCAATTTAGATAAAAATTAATACTCCGGGCTTTTTCTAGTCGCTGATTATGAATCTGATGTCAAAATTAAAAATTATAATAATTTTTTTTAAAACGCAAAAATAAAGAATTTGATGTATCCGTTTATTGTATTTGAATCAGATTCATAATTAGCAACTCCAAAAATACGGGAATACTAGATTTCAAGCTAATCGGACAATTTTTTTAAGCAACACATCTGCCATATTGGATCCGCCAGTTTGTTTTTTGAAATTTTGAAATCAGATTCATAATCAGCAATCCGAAAACCCATAGAATACCAATTTTCAACTAAATCGGAGAATGTCTTCGATTTTTGGCCACGTTTCGGCGATTTCGAACCACTGTGCGACGTGGTAATTTGACCGTAGCGATAATTGGGAGCGCATCTTCGAGTCGGAAATTTCCCGCAGGTTTTTTGAATCGGGTAAGTCTTTCAGTCTAACAAAAGTTGCATCCAGCTGCGTGATAAACTAATTACCGCATTCGCTAATGGCAGAGACGGCGTGGTTTCCGTTCACATCGCGTCCCGATCACAGCGCATTCCAACCCGAATAATCAGGACAGGAGGAGAGGCTCGCTCGCGCATGCAACTCTAATTATCAACAAAGATAAAGAAAAAGACCGGGAGAGAATAAAGCTATCGAATAATATTCACGAACAACAGGATATATCATTACGGAGCGGGAATTGCCGAGGCAGGTGTTCGGAAACAATCGTGCAAAACAGCCGGGACGCCGCGCCGTACCGGCGTACGCGAGCGTTATCTGTAAAATATGATATTTATTAAATGCACGCGAGCATGAGCGAGCTTGGATGAGTTACAAGTTTCTAATACCCGACGAGCACGTTCATTATTCTTAATTATTCGCTGGGTTCGGAACACGGTATGTTTTATTGTGCTCTCTTGTGTGAGCGGGACTCGCGGGGATTATCGACGGTGTAGAAGGAAGAAAGCGTTCGAGGTCGTCGTAATCGGCTTATTTTCACGGCTTCCGCCTTTTTCACACTTAATAAGCCGGCACGCACTGGCTGGTTTACCTTATTCTCATGGAAAACGCGACGCAACGCGACCCGACCCGCCAGATCGCGATCTGCGTCCAGGGGTTGCAACAAAGTAACTATCCGCGAGGAAACATCGGAAAATATTCTTCTTAGTCTCGCATTGCAGAGTAAGGACTCCGCGTTGCCTCCACCGCTCCCCACCATCATTGAAATCGTGGAATCGTGCCAACGGAGGAGAAATTATGCATATTTTAATGAGCACGGTGTATAAAGGCGATAGGCGCATTCTTGCTGCACGTTTAATTTGTATTTATGAACAGAGATTACATTAACACTTTTATTCATGAGCCGGGCGCGTTATCTATCTCGATCTAATAGAGAAGTATTATATTAATTATATTAATTATATACCGCAGAGAAAATTAAATTTAAATTCGCTCTTTCCAGGAATTGAGTGACGGACGAAAATAAGCGGGCGGGGAGATCGAGAACGATGCAGGATTTTTGCACGTTTTTGCGATTCGATGTTCAGCTGATCGAGAATCGATTGTTATTATTACGGTTTATTGATTAGCCAGTCTGAAAGCATCGATCGGCTCGCAGCGCAGCGTTCGGAGTTATGCGAAAAACCTTTCGAATGAAATCGCTATCGTATTAAGAGCCATTAACACCCAATTAATCGTGTATATCGCGGAACGAATCTCCTAATGAGCTGAAGTTTCAGAAACCGTGAAGGATGCAACGATGCGCGCATTCCTCGATGCATTTGCTTGGATCGAGTGCGACCGAGCGGCAACAGATTCTTTGCGGTTGCATTTTTACAATGAGCCGCGATCGACGAAGAAACGCGATTTCGTTGGATCTCCAATGGCGAATCGAGCACTCGTTTCTGCAGTTTCTATTCCGGTGCATCGCGTTTTTCTTGTTGCGAGTGCATCGGCAAATTGCGATCGAATTACAGACTGGTACACGGACTGGTTCTACCGGAACATTTAGACGTTTGTAACGATGTTTGAAACGACTTTGTAACGCCACAGTTAGAGGAATTAGCAGTGCCATAGATCTTTCGTTTCTCGAGAACGCGGGTCGTATATTATGACAAATGTAATTAGTGCCGTGTATTAATACTGCAATTAGCTACCGGCTCACGTACTCGATACAAGAACTACGCAGTTATTTTTGATATTCAGATAATAATACAAATTTTATGCCATCATTATTATTCAGAAAATGGTCAACGACCATTGCCTCGCTGAAAACACCGGTTCTCGTTCAGAACTCGAAACTATCTTCACTATCTCCACTAAATAAAAAGCTAATCTACATAATGATATTGAGACCAACCATAACTTATGCAGCTGCAGCATGGTGTAGTGCAGCACCAACCAATATAAAACCACTACAAGTATACCAAAACAAGTGTCTTAGACTAGTACTATCAGAGGACAGCTACGCGAGAATCAAGGACATGCACCAAAAACCAGGAATACCGGAAATATTAGATTATATTAAAAAGATAGCAGAAAACTTCTATAAGACCCAAACAAACAGTAACCCACTCCTAATAAAAGTAACAGAAACAAGAAGCCACAACACACAATTCAAAATAAAACATAAACGCCCGTATCAAGCTCTAAAGATATTCCACGAGTACAACTGATATTAGAAATACAAACGATAACAGAAATACAAAAGTATTTCATTCCTAAAGCGTAAATATAAAATCTAAAATCTATAAAATCTAGTATTAAGTGCTGTAGGTAGGTTTTCACAATAAACGTTTCCTATACCTAAGATAAGATACCAATGACATAATGTACAAAACCAACAGCGTGCAATACATAAATTAATTTATAACTATTTGTAAACGAATCCTCGTAATAGAAAGAAAGGAGCAGGTAAACCGTAAAGGTAGGAACTGCGCGGAACGACACATGATACCTGTTATGCATGTTTACATATATAGAGTGTTACTATATGTATGAGGATGTACAAATAATTGTAATAAATATTATTTTACAAAAAAAAAGGTTCGATCACCGAAGTTAAGCGGCGTACGGCGGGGGACGCACTAGGATGGGTGACCGCTGGGTAAAAAGCTGGGAAGTGGCCCTCTGGGTGCGTTTCACGTGTTGTTGGTAGTGATGGGCATTATCGACTAAATTCAACTATCGACTAATTACTAGTTATATCGAATATTTAGTCGATAGTTTTTAGTTGACCGAAATTTTGTTTTAGTAGTTACGTCTAGATTGCGGGCTATAGTCTATGCCTATGTATAGGTCAGTATAGGTCTCATCTCATCCACGGTATACTAATTCTAGCTGTACAAAAATAATTTTTTCTCATTTATTGGAAAACATATTTAATTGAGAAAATATCTTATTAGACATACTGAACAATGAATGATTCTAACAATTATATCTCATTATTTCCATTTTTTTACCCATTAACGACTATTATATATATATATATAATAATAAATAAATAAATGGTAATAATAAAGAAATAAATGGTAGGGTAGTAAAGATATAGTAAATCTCATGATTGAATTGATAGCTCCACCCGTGCTCCACCCGCTCTTCCACTGCATAAATCAGTCGATAATTCAGTCGACTGAAATAGTAACCACCACCACAGCAGAATTCATTCGATAGTTTAGTAACCCCCACCACAGCAAAATTCATTCGATAGTTTAGTAACCCCCACCACGACAAAATTCATTCGATAGTTTAGTAACCCTCACCACGGCTAAATTTATTCGATAGTTTAGTTACTGGTTGCTGCCGTTACTGGTTTATTCTTCTCTCTATGAATACATAAAGATGGTGCTGTAAACAGTTGACTGGAAATAGTAACGCCCACCACTGCAAAATTCATTCGATAGTTTAGTAAAACTAGTCGAATGAAAATAGTAACAGCTACTATCGAATTATTCGATAGTTTTTTAGTCGATAATGCCCATCGCTAGTTGTTGGCAAAATAGGTGGTTCGGAGTCCACCTTAATAAAAAGTAGGTCCCGCTTGAAATTAGGCGATAGTGAGGATTGGTAAAGGGAGAGGTTGGTGGAATGGATTTGAAACCCTGAGGGGACCAAGTATTACATACATATTATTCAGAAAATATTCTACCCGAGTACCTTCGATTATCCCATTTCCCCGGTTACTCCACTTTAAAAATCGTTCCTTCTCCTCGGTAATTGAATAATCACGAGCTAATTGCTTCTCGATAATTTTCCGCAGCGTTAGCAACGAGATCCGGGGCAGACGATCATTACAGCGATTAGGGCGATGAAAATGATTGTTAATCTCGGTACATCGTAAGCGGTACAGCGTATTGGAATCGTGGTCGGCCACTTCAAAGTGCGATTCCCGTGCGCGGACGCGGTGAAATATCGACGGCGACGCTCGAACTTTCGCGGCCGGGCTCTCCCGCGGAAGCCAATTTATTTATTTATTCCGGCTCATGACTGCGAATAGATTCGACGCGTCGGAGAACTAGGAAAACCGTTTTCGATCCACTCTCATTTTCCCCGGTCTGCTTTCCCCGCGCGGGAAAGTCCTGCTCCACCTCCCCTCCCCCCGCCGAACACTATTCGCGTTCTGCGCGCTCCTTTTTCGCTTGTTCTCTCGTTGCAACATCGTGTGGGACTATTACCGCAACATTCTCTGTCTTTTAGAATCGCTTCTTTCCGCTCGGTCTTAATTGATTCATGCTTCTAGTACTCTGTTGCCCTCGAAGTAGGCCGCAATTAGGGGTGCCGTCGGGGTACACTAATCGAATTGATTTTTCCAGGTGTGGAATTATTTACGCTCTATCAACTGGGGACTATTAATAGCCTCGTCAACTTGGGGTGAGTTCTTGTTTCGTGATTTTGATTGCAGAATTAAAGAATTCATTAAAAATATTCGAAACGTGAAATGGACGACTCTATCATATTTTGAAATTGCTATATTAATAAGCTCCTCTTAAGGGTTGCACGTGGCAGTCGCAATTTTCGCAGGCATCGTTATATTTTCCGGCATTTACACGAAAATACTGCAGCTTTCGGAAGCCACTTCTGCAAAACGTTCCCCCGTTTTTTCCATTCTACGTTAAAGACATCGTTATTGCGCGTTTCCGGGCATTTAAAAGATTCTTCGCGGGCGCTTTAAGGTTCATTCCAGCGCGTGATTTATTTCGTTAACGTAATTGCAACATAAAAGTAAAAAAAGGGCTGGTCTCTCGCTGGGGGTCCAAAAAAATGGAGGATTCCTCTCTCTCTCTCGGTTCTCTTGGAAAATAATCTCATAGCACTGCTCCCACACTGTTGCTTCCTTTCCCTTCTCGCGCGACGGATACATGTAGCAGCTTTGTTGCAATTACACCCACGCTTCGTTACCGGTTTACGTGCGGACCGTTGGAAAACATTTCTCACCTTTACAATAATCCCGCGAGCACACCAGAAATTATACAGTACGTGTACATACACCGTACACATGTATTTGAGAGTAAAAAAATTTGTATTTTTCAAAATTGCAATGATGTACATAAACAAATATTACCACGCGAGTTTCATAATAAGAAAAATTGCAATGATTCGAAACATTGTTGCAAGGAAGCTAGCAGTAAAACGTCCCCTTCTTTTTGACCACCGTGTCCTTTTTTCGCTCGTAAAGAAAGTTTCGTGATTCCAACGACGAGCATCAACGTTTATTTCAGTCCCCGTCGAAACCGAGCGTTGTGCATGCAAATCCGCCTAAATGTCCCCGCGACGGCTGAATGGAAATGAGTTCTGCCGGTGGAAGCCGCCTGCAAAATATATTATTATGCATTCAAGGCGTAATTCGTTGAAAACCGGGAGGAGCGATCATCGCCTGGTGACTGCGATCGACGCCTGTCCGGCCATTCGATCGATCACGCATTCATGCACGATCGACGCGATCGAAACCTCTCTCTCTCTCTCTCTCTCTCTCTCCCACCTTCTCCTTCCCCTCTCTTTCATTATGTCGATCCTGCCAAAGTGTATTTTTGGCGCCGGACGTAATGTCTGGCTTCATAGCGTGTCTCTGCGGATTATTTAGTCTAGGATGTTTCAAACGATCTTTGCAATTTTTGTGTTATAAAACTAGCTTTTATTATGAAACTCACGCGATTTATCTATGCTTGAGCCAAATCCGGGAATTTTTAGACGAACGAAGAATCAAAATTCGCGCAGCCGTAAGTGATCGAGTGTTCCCAAAAATGCACTTCTGTTTTACGAGCATTTCTGAAAGACAGAAAACAGTTTCAGTGATCATCCTGTCGAGTTGAGATCGAGATCGAGAGGTTGGTGGTTTCGATGACCGATCGGAGGGAAATAAAGAGTCGGTTAGCTGTAATTGCCCAATCGTTCGGTCGCCCTGCTATCGTGCACGTACATCTCGTCACGAAACACGACTGCTCCGCGGTCAACGATCGTGTAGCGAAGTCGTTTGCATGTGCAACGCGGTAATTAAGTGCAGCCGCTAATTACTGACCTTTTTTGCGGAGTTTCCACGCGACCGCCGCGCGCCGCGCCGCGCCGGTGTCCGAGTTCTGTTTGCCAAACCGATCCTCCGTCGTTGAACCCCTGTCAACGGACAGTGTCGTACGAGCAGCATAATTACCCTCGAATGCACGCATTTAACTTTCGCTGAACGTTACACTTCACATTGAATCGCTTCTATCTCTCCTCCTGGCAGCTTAACACGTTGACTGCCATGTCACCCATATGTGGGTGACGCAACTATTTGTCCAAGTTTTAAAATGAATTTTTACGCTAATATATTAATCGTACCAAATTTTATTAGGATCTGTAAAATGCCAGAAAGTTGGAGGACTACTCCATGTCATACATATAATTTTTTTCAATTTTTATTTCATTAAATAACCTACATTGATTTGATGGAATTTTTTAGGTTTCTAGTTTGGCAGTCAAAGTGTTAAACTAAATTTAAATTGAACCATCGTAATCCTCGACAAATTTTACATATGAAACAGGAGTTTCTACTCACGAATGTGGTAGCTAGCAGAGATTTGCTACAGAAAATCCCATGTTGAAATATGTAAATAATGATATATTTGCACATTTAATCGCGCCTATCTCTCCTCCTAGCAGATTAAACTAAATTCAAATTGAACCATCGTGTTATCCATGTAAAATTTCACATAAGAAACGAGTGTATCTCCTCACGAATGTAGTGGCTAACAGAGATTTGCTGCACAAAAACACATGTTAATTACGTAAATAATGACACATTTGCACATGGCATCGCGCCTATCTCTGCTCCTGGCAGCTTAAACTAAATTTAAATTGAAGCATCCTAATCCTCGTAAAATTTCACATAAGAAACAAGTGTATCTACTCACGACTGTGATAGCGAGCAGAGATTTGCTACAGAAAATCCCATGTTGAATATATAAATAATGACACATTTGCACATTGAATCGCGCCTATCTCTCCTCCTGGCAGATTAAACTAAATTCAAATTGAACCATCGTGTAATCCATGTAAAATTTCACATAAGAAACAAGTGTATCTACTCACGAATGTGGTGGCTAACAGATATTTGCTGCACAAAAACACATGTTAATTACGTAAATAATGACACATTTGCACATGGCATCGCGCCTATCTCTGCTCCTGGCAGCTTAAACTAAATTTAAATTGAAGCATCCTAATCCTCGTAAAATTTCACATAAGAAACAAGTGTATCTACTCACGACTGTGATAGCGAGCAGAGATTTGCTACAGAAAATCCCATGTTGAAATATGTAAATAATAATACATTTGCACATTGAATCGCGCCTATCTCTCCTCCTGGCAGATTAAACTAAATTCAAATTGAACCATCGTGTTATCCATGTAAAATTTCACATAAGAAACGAGTGTATCTACTCACGAATGTGGTGGCTAACAGATATTTGCTGCACAAAAACACATGTTAATTACGTAAATAATGACACATTTGCACATGGCGTCGCGCCTATCTCTGCTCCTGGCAGCATAAACTTTTAAATTGAACATTTCCACGTTTTCGTGTCCCAAGGATTACTTTGCAAAAGCGACACCTCTTGTTGGTGAACGTTTTAACGTTAAAGATTTTTCCTCTCAAAGCATACTGCGGGGTGTACAAAAAGTGCAGCAGTTGTTCCGAGGCTCGATGCGAAAGCGATAAGCGATACAATATTTATAACGTCTGAATAACGCGAACTTTCGCATCGGATTTCCATTCCGCTCGAGATCGGCACAATGCAAATGAAAATAATGAAATAGTAGTTATTTACGGTAGGCCTGAGCCGCAACGGCCGATTACCATAAAAGTAATAACAGCGAGCAGTAAAGAAGCATGACGGAATGAAAGCAATATAAACAAGAACCGCGTAAGCGCAGAAGGAAACGAAAGAATAACCCATTCCGCTAACAATACCACAACTTTCGAGTTCACCAGTCCCAGTTTCGGGCCAGCAATTTCTAATTAGAGAACACGGACACGTGATGTATGTCAGTTCCACAGAAACGTAGAGGCCTTCGCGGAAGGGGTACCTGGCCGCGCCACGATCGCCTAATCGTCGGCAAAACTTCATTTGCATAGTTATGCAAACGTTGGGAACTAGCGAAACGGTTCTGTTCCTCGTACCGTTCCACGTTTATTTTGCCCGTGAGCACGATCGTCAATCGCTATAATGTACCGTAGCATGCAAAACCGTTCATACGGCTCGCAATTGATCGAACGTGGTTCCATTGAGTTTTAATAGTTTTGTCTAATCGACTGTTGCGTGGATTTTTTTAGTTACACCATGAAAACTGACAGCGAGTCGACGAAAGTTTAGGAAACAGAGGCACCGTAAAAAATGTAGGGCCTAGTCGATGCCGAGGAACCTGGAGGATCCTGAAGATAGCCTGGGGCGTCGCGATACCGGCGTCGGAAGCCTCGACGAATAAAACCGTATTATTAGGGCTCGAGAGAGCAGCGGGGAACCACCCGCAACCGGCTTCCAGGGACTCCGATTAATCGAGATCCGCATCCTTCTATCTTTTCCCTTCCTCTCTTTCTTCTATCTTTTCCCTTTCCCTCGTTTCTAGGCTGCCCGGTTTCCAACGCAGCCATAAACATCCTAGAGAAGCGTCTCTCGCGGCGCCGGATCTCTGTTATTAAACGCATATCAATCAGCTGGTGCGACGGAGAGATAGAGATAGGGAGAGACGTTCGTAGCCCCGATCAGGAAGAGGAGGCTTTTGATGCGCTTTTAAACGCGTCCCGGTTGATTTATCGGCCTCTGCCCCCTTCGATTCGGTGCTCCTCGGACCTCTTCTGGGTCCTTGGGCCGCGAAATCGCTCCATTAATTCGTCACGGCGCGGCGCTCTGGATCCTCTGTTGCTCTTCGAGTTAGACTCGTGGTTTACGAGTTTCGTGCGTTTATCTCGTAATTGGACGGAGGATCTTTATGCAACATGGAAATTGTCTTCATCCGTTCCAACGTGTTGGAGTCGGATAGACAGCTCTTTCTTCCTTTAATCGTTTCAATGCCTTGGAAATAATAGATATATCCCACAATCCTTTCAATTTTTGCAACGGTTTAGATCTCGCCCGCTCGGTTTTCTTATGGATGAGACAATTACTTGTTAGGCACCTCTCGGGTGATAATCCTTTTGACCCTTCAGGATGTTTAGGTGTCGGAATGATTGGAGATATTGATTCCACGAAGGGTTTCAGATAGCGCGCTATCTGGATCCATGGAATCAATTTAGAGATTTTACTTTCACGAAGGGTTTCGGATAACAGTTTATCGAAACCCCCTTAGTAATAAATTATTAAACAAAGAACCACACATGGGCCCCCACCTCTGTAGGACCGATTTTGGGGGTATATAAGGGACCTAGGCCCTCCTCAAAATCGGGTGACGTACGCGTTTTCAAGTCATTAGACCTTCGTTCGCGACACGATCAAGTCTTAGCAAGACCAGGCCTAATCCTCGTCAAGCAACAGTTATTTTTTCTTAGACTTCAGTACGTATACTGCGAATTCCACGATAGAGCACCCCCGCATTTCTCGGTGCGTAAAAACTGAGAGTTTAAGTAGATCCGCGATATAAATGCACAAACATTTGTAGCCCAAATCAATTTAGAATATATTGTTTGCTACCTTGTTTTATATCAAAAGTTGCATTCCAATTCTTTATCCTATTCGAGTCGCGACGTTGGTATTCCGCGACGATACATCCCTGCCGCTCGGGGTGTATCAATTTATATACGAGTCGAGTCGAGAAGACCTCACAGCCCCCTTATTCCATAGCGGTTACCCGGTGGTGAAACAGACACCGAACAATCCGCTAATCCTACCAAATCTACAGTGGCTCCCCGGTGGTGAAATAGACATCGGCCAGTCCTCTGTTCCCTTAAAACACGTAGCGACCAGATGACTGAATAATCATCGCACAGTGCGTGTTCCTATCTAGGTGGTTCCCCGGTGGTGAAACAGACATCGGCCAGTCCACATCCTCAAACCACCAATCCTCGGCTCACGCCAAACCTTAGCGTAACCCTCGGCTCGTAACATTTTAAACGGAATTTTGAAAAACAATGTATATTATTTCATCAGATTTCTCCACTTTTTGTTTTATGAAGCTAAAAGCTCGGCTCGTAACATACTCGATAATACAAATTACACAACAAGAGAGTCGAACGAGTGTACAAAACAATTTTTTAATCATAAAATTCTGTATTTTACAGAGAAAGATTCTGGAGGACTCTAAGGCCCCAAAGGAGAGTTTTCGGGGTCCATCGCGTCGGCGTAGGACGTCGGACAACGGGTCCTTTAGGACGAAGGTGCGCGCGGCTGGTGTCCCAGCAGGGACAGAGAAAGGCGCGTCGTGTGGCTCGGATCGTTATCGGATTCGATCCAGCTTCCTGATAGTTAATTAACGAGTTCATTATGCACCCTTGCCCTCCGCCGGGGCCCGCTTCTTTTCAGGGTATACCGTGTGCTAGCCAGCCGAGGAGAGGATCTGGGCCCGAAGTGAGGCATTACGGAGATCCTCGGTAGATAGCGACGGGCCCGGTGGGTGGCGCTATTTTATTGCATCACGACTCCAACGGGGACCGCGGATACTGCACCGGGCCACGACGATGCACTTTCAGAACTTACAGAGACGCTCGTGAATCTTTGCCCGGCCTCGCCTCCGTATTCATCGGCCTGTATGCAGCATTAACCCCTTGCGAAACACTCTGACCGGATACACGGTAAGTCTCATAACCAGACTGCAAATCTACACGCAAATTATAAATTTTCTGTACATATGCATTCTCGAAAATATAAATTGTATTTGTATATTTAAATTCATTTTCAAACGCATTTCTCTTTTTAATTTCGATTCGAAATACTGTTTGACCCAGCGGTGAACCATTCCGAGCCACTTTTTACACATTCAAGAAATTCAGGAGAAAGGAGAAAAGCCATAAAATTGTTTTATGCTCCGATTATTGCTAAATATAAAATACCGTTTTAGAATAATTCCATTTCAACCGTGGGTGTCGGAAAGATAGCTTGTCTTATATTTTTTTATAATCTTTAATAGCTGTTCAAAAAACAGTGTATTCGTGAACGCAGACGACCGACTCTTCTTTTGATTTTAAACAAGCGAATAATGTAAACATTTTTGCAAATTATCTGAAATATTCATACTGAAATATTCATACCGAATATTCTCAACATTATGCATCGTGTGGTTAAATTTGTACTAGAGACGGCTTAACCAAAGATTACGATCAAATTAAAGAATGGTCGAGCAACTCTATCAACGTCAAAGCAACTAGCGCACAAAAGACACTAAAAAATAGCATACACTAGTTTTCCGCACCAATTACTTCGAAAATATACAATTCGACTAGCAGCTTAGCCACTCCGACGTTTTTCAGCTCGTTAATTAGAATATTTAAAGACTGAAAGACAACGGTTCCGAAGGATGCGCAGTAACTGCATCTAGATTAGTCTAATCTAATGGAAACCAGCCGAACCGTGCTAACCGAGTTTTCTTTTTTCATTGCAGAAATTCAAGGATCCTTGGCTCTGTTTTTAGCATTTGCGAATTCATTGAGCTAGTTCTCTCCCACTTGAATTATTTATCTTACTTTCAAAGATTCTGCCACATGCTATTATAGTTAAAAATTACCTTTAAGACCACTGTTCGACTCACCGGGTTGTACGCTCTCCACCTTTTGGTTCGATGTAAAGTTCGGTTCGCCGTAAAATCTGTCAGTCGCAAGATTTACTCATGCCCGGGACGAGGGTAAAACGGTACCATTAACGCCCTGTTTGCGCATACCTAATAACCCAGATTACCCGGGCCCGGTAATCACTTTGCGTTAAAGACGCGCTAAAACCCGGCCCGGCCTCGAATTCTTCAAGAACCACGAACAGAGAAGTTTCTAGGCGGTGTGTGTGTGTGTGTGTGTGTGTGTGTGTGTGTGTGTCCGGGGCCCACCCCCATCCCTTAGGCTACCTCTGATCTTCCGCCTCTATTTAATTTCCTGGAAAACACCGCGGCGGTTTCTGGGTGCAGAGAGCCATCAATCACCGAGGCTGACATCCAAGCTGTAATTTGGCTAACCCGGTGCGCAGCCCTTCTTTTCGCCCTTTTACCCGATGCCTTCGCACCCTGCGAACACTATCCGCTTCTTGTCCCACTCTTGGAGTCTTCCGCCTCGTACTTGTAGTCCTGGAGACTCCTACGAGGATCTCTGTACCTTTAACTCTGTTTAATTTTTATTAATTCAGAAAAATAGAATTTGTAATATAAACACGGAGTTCATAATTGAACAAGGTTCGAACTTTACTGAAATAATAATATACTTTTCCCGGTTGAACAAAACCTCGACGGATTACGAGGAAAAGCCGAAGCAAGACGCAATAGATTTATTCAATGAAAAGGAAATAATACATAAATTTCATCCTACGAAAGCTCAACACATAAAACGCATTTAACACGTTCGTCGCCGCGTCACACAAATATAATTTCAATATGGGTGACTCTTCTTGTTCAAGTTAAATACGATTTTCAGTTGGATTTTTTAAAAGGAATTTAATGGAATAAGCACTGAAATATAAATATGGGATATACAACATAAAAATATTAAAAATATACACATTATACTATACTTTTCATTAATTTATATTTTGGATAAAATATTACACTATACTATGTCGCATGGTATTCGTTAAAACATTTTTTCGGATTTGGGCCCCGCAAGAAACTCAGTCGAATCGCGCTGGGCGACGAACGTGTTAAAACAACTAACGCAGTTTTAGGGAATCAACGATTTGACAAATTATCTCCTGAATGGCCATTCTAATTTAAAACTAAGAGAGCACTCTTACCGTTTACCACCAGGTCTCAACGCGCAGTGATCCACACCAGAGTTCCACTGGAACTCGCTGTACTATTGCCAGCTTGCCCTTAGGACAATACTTCGCTGGCAGCACTACGGTGACCCTTGCGATCCGTCCCAGCTTCGGTATGCACTGCAAAGGAGCTTCAACGCTTCCAATGCCCTAGACTCTCAAACGTGCAACCGGCCTGATAGAATCCAAGTCTTGCCGAACCGAGTGCACAAGGACCTAACGTCCAAATCCATTATTACCCGGGATCACTCGCGGAACACTCAAAGCTGACACAACACTCAAATCTACAACATTATCGCGGAAAACCCTCGCGTCGTCTCACACATTCCGTCAATCGCTCATATTGTTCATTCGCAACCGTCTCCACAACGACGCCCACTTGTCAATCGCGACCACCGTGAATCGCGAGAATCGTTACCAATTCTCCTGGAAAATACACCCTTGAACATTCGTGAAAATACGTGGTACCAACATGACGGATGTCCGGCCCATTCTTCCTGTGTCGTAACACAATTCTTAAATAACAAGTTTCCAAATCGTTGGATTGGATGTAACGGACCCGTATTATGGTCAGCTCGCTCACCAGACCTTACACCCCTTGATTTTTATCTATGGGGAAAACTGAAAGGCGATGTTTATAGTGAACCACCAACGACTATAGACGACATGAAAGAAAGAATCGTCCAGGCTTGTGCGTCGATTTCCTCAGAAATGAATTACACAGCAGTACGTTCTGTAACTTCACGGCTGAATGAATGTATAGCAGCTCAAAGGATGTATTTTTGAACATTTGGCGTAACAGAAATACATCAAATGAATCTTACACGTTGAATTTTATTTATACCATTTTTCTGGGTTGGAGGTCATTTGAAGGTCATATTGTGTTACATGCATAAATTCTTCATTTTATCAGCTACAACATTACGTTAACGAAAATGTATCATTCCATTAAAAAAAAACATCGATAACCTTGAAATCTCATAAAAATGACCTTGAAATTTTTTTTCCCTTACACCGTTATATGTGGCCCTTCAAACAGTGTAACTTTGTCCTACGAAGTTTTTTGGACAACGATAAGTAACGGAGATATTTAGGCGTCCTGCTTTATCGAATTCACCCTGTGTACATATACATCGATAACCTTGAAATCTCATAAAAATAACCTTGTAATTTTTTTTCCCTTACACCGTTATATGTGGCCCTTCAAACAGTGTAACTTTGTCCTACGAAGTTTTTTGTACAACGAAAAGTAACGGAGATATTTAGGTGTCCTGCTTTATCGAATTCACCCTGTATACATATACACGGTGAGACAATCGTCTTCCGTCACGGTGCATACGACATTACAAAATTACAAAACTCAGTGAAATCGCGAACAAACTCTTCCTCAAGTCCATAGGACTGCATTCCCAGGAGATATCATACAACGGAGGAGCTTCTCGCCAAAGCTACTCTTTTGTTCTTCGAGTTTAATCTACAGTCATCTTAAAATACAGAGGCCACTTTTCGTCTTTACGATAAAGGCACTCGCCCAAAAATTTTATTAGACCGACTAATTCGTGCTCCGGGCGCATAGAGCTGCATTCCTAGAGCAAATCGTTCCGGCCGAGCAAAAGTAGCATTCTTCTGGAAGTAGGTACTCTTTTGTTCCCGAAGAAGGAACGCGTGAGAAGAGGTACTGGCCAGTCGGACCGGCGCGCCAGTAATTTCGGCGTGTGCACTCTGACGAATTTATGAATGGCGGGATGTATTTGAATGTTGCCAGGAGGGACGGGTCGCGTCTAGCCGTTGTTCCTCGAGCAGCGATATTTAGGACGGGGATTTCGAACTGAACTAGGCCGGGCCGAGGCCGAGATGTAAATCATTCCGAGTTCTCTAGCGCCACCCCTATAATCACTGGAACCTGGCCGTGCCGCTTCCTTGACCGAGACGAACACGCGGAGAAATTTGCGCCCGGTAACAACTTCGAGGATCCCGAGGATCGAGGATCGAGGATCGAGCGTACATGTGTGGTCCACGAACCGTGCCAAACGGCTGATACAATGATCTCGTTGCAAACCATTTCGTCAATTTCTATTGCTTCTAATTTTCTGAAGTTTAATGCGATTATCAGGCCCGGCCAAGCACACGCATAACTTGAATACGATCAGTATCATGGTATAGGTGACTCGAATAAATTTTTCTGATTCGCATGAACCATTGGCATGTAGCTGCGATAGAGGACGACATAGTGGCGAGTGTAGAATTGGATATAGTTTTATGGGAATTTCTGGTGTGCAATGGGACGTTCGTTCCGTGTGTTGATGCAAATGCATGAAATTCATAGTCCACTCGTCTAGATGTGCAACGATAGCATCGCTGCAGTTTAGCCCGTGGGTTCGCGAAAAGGTCGGCGCCTATCGGCTGCGATAACGTGGCAAATATTCATAGCACGGGGGGGCAGGTCTTTGACTATACTTGCACGTACGCGCCATGAGGTCGCCGAGAGTTTCATACTCGCCGAGTTCAATGTAATTTCCATGCCGCGAACACGCCGTCGGAGGCTAAGCATATTCACATATTTGAAAGTTTGGAAGCTTGTTATCATTCCAAACAAATAGATTCTCTCTCAACTGCTGCATTCGTCATAAACAACTGACACGATTCTTCCTTCTCGCCAAACTAGATTTATTTATGAGCCACTAATTTTTTCAGATCTATCAACTCCACGAAATAAAAAATGGAGAAAATGGATAAAATAGTGTAGATACATTTTTGACGATAATAAGTTGATCGCATATTTTCATGGAAAATGAAAATTTTACATTCTCCTGTTTGGCTTGTTTTTTGACTCCGACATAACGCGATCAAGACAAGTGTTTGCTTACAACGTAAAATATCAAGCAAAAGTGCTGCAACGAATGCATTGCGAATTCCCCTGCAATGCACCGTGATGCACCGCGTTGCATCCGCATCGTACCGCAATAGAATTTCACGCGGCCGATAAGGAGATCATGGAAAGTCTTCCACCGCCGAAAAAGGAAGCAATCAGCGGATCCTCGTCCCTCTCTCGTTAGCGGGTTGCCGGCTCGCGCTTCATTAGGTGCAAATTGCACAGGTTACCTAGTCCTTTGCCGATCCGAACGCGTTGCTCGTTTCCGCTCCTACGGCGATTTAAATTCGCGGATCATGTGAATTGGCGATAATGGTGCCGGCTCGGAGGCGGGTGGCGCGGGGAACACGTGTTAAATCCCCCGTGTTACAGTCCAGATACGCATCTTTATGCAGATCGCATTTCCATCGATGGTAATCGCCTCCTATCGCGGGCCCGCCTGCTGGAAAAACGATTGTATGGAGAACGGGCCACCGAGCACAAACTGCTCTTTCGCAGGCAATTTATGCACATTAGCAGAAACCCAGCTGAAACCTCGCAGCTGATTAGTCCGTGAAGCCTGCTATCGGTTTCCAAATAAAACACTCTGCTGCGAATTTCATTGTTTCACACGGATATCGAACTTTCTGGCATTAGTTTTACGAGATTCCTAAATGCATTAGGAGACGCGTTGGGCGACCAGGCGAACTATTTTTCCCCAAGATAAGGGCACGATACATTCGCAGAGACAATAATTTGACAAACCACGATCGCTCCTCACGATCGTGTCACGGATCGAACAATGCTATTCCAGATTTAATTGATAAACACGCAACGGTGAGTAGAGCTTCAAGGCTGGTGGTAGAACAGCAAGGAATCGAGAAACGGAGACTCGAGAAGCATTGTTTGCACCTGGGGAACACACGCGACGACCGTGCGAGAGTCGATCTTACGCACGACGATGACCGGATCCGATCGCGACCCTGTCCATGGAACCGTGATATCTGGAATCTGGTGAATGCGGGACCGATGGTCGGATCGAGGCCATTACCGAGCAGAAAACCCGGATAAAATCACACGGCCCGTGTCGAGATAACGTTGCACATCGGTTGTTCGCAGCTTGCAACAAATACTGACAATGAGAGAATCAGGAAAAATCGAAGGCGAACGAACCTTGTTATCGGACCGCGGAAATTCCTGTAGACTCATATCTGTAGAACGGAAAATCTACTTTTCAGTCCACAACCGTTCGAGGAATTAAAACTCGAGTACAATTTTATTCAAAGCAAAAGTAAAAGCGTCCAAAGACCTAAATATATCCGCTACAAAAGCAATTTTACGCACCTGGAAGACAATCAACCGACAGAATCAGAACGAAAGCAACAGGACACCGTCGCAGGTGGCTCCACCCGATCAACCAGGCTGGGTATTGGCCCACCGAATCGCATATTCCTCTCGAAAACCAATAATACCCTACGGTCGCGTACTGGTGGCGGTCAGAAGGAACGGTAACGATCCATCGAACCGTGGGGTGAGTAAGAGGCCCAAGCGAGAAGGTAAGGAATCGTTGAGAGAGGGGACCAAAGGGGACCAGAAGAGGGAGAGCAGAAGGAGGTGAGGCCCGGCTGCCGTGGTGATTCAGGACGATCCCGCTTATTAAGTGGAGGCGAGTCCAGGGACGTGGAGGCCGGTGTATTATGGTCCCGCGGAGTGCCGGATGAGAAGATGGAGATAGGTGGGTATAACAGGGCAGAGGCGCTCGCGTTGCTCTCTCCTCGGCTCTCGAACGCTCCACAAACCGCTATTATTTATATTAAGTTTAATGCAACTACGTGACTGAATCCTCCCGGGGCCGCCAGCCCCCCCGTATCATTAGTATACGCCTATTATTGCATTACTCCGTGCCCCGACGTAGCCAACGTGCGGTATTACAACGAGATGTGTGTATACCGGGTGGACGATGACCTCTCTCACCGCGAAAAACCGGAACCCTCTTTCTTTTTCTCTTTAACGGTTCCACCCTTTCTTCGATCCTGTTGCGAAGGCACGGGGGATGACCCATCCCAGATCCTGTCCCATCGGCTTATCGCCGCAACAAATCCTGCGAGAATACGCTAATGTGGCTCGGGCAAGTGTTAACGATCTAAATGGACCAGCACGCCTCGTTGGCTACGGGCTATCTAGCGTTATGCCTTTCATTGGCCATCGGCGCGTTTCTTAGACTGCATTTCTCATTTCGGAACTTACAATAAAGCGAATATCTTACAATGAACTTATTCGAACTGCGTCTTACCTTCGCAAAGGTAGAATCGCAAAGTCTAAAAATGTATTCGTGAACAATGCAAAAGAATACAGTGTGCTTCGTGCGATTCGCCGTAGTAGAATCGCAACGTTAAAATCGTTTACAGTGACTTAGTTCGCTCGACTGCACCAAATGCATAAGATCGCGAGTTCATCGATCACCGGGCGCTCATCAAAGCGATTCAAAGAGGGTGCTCGAGGATCGAGGCAGCGTTGCAGAGCGGCGATAGCGCACCGTCTACCGGGAACAAACATAATTCCTCTCTCATTGTAGTTGCTACACGTCTTGACTTAATAACAAGCTCTCGGGCTCGCGTGGAGAGGCCACTGGACTACCAGCCACTCCTCTTCCGAGGGACTTTTATCGTTTTCCTGACGGCTGCTTCAAAAAATACAGGCCAGATGATTTGTATACCGATACCAGAGCGTGACGACTATACCAACCTTCGCTATACCGAGTTAGAACGATACCCACCGCCTAACAATTTCCAAAATATCCGTAACCCTCCAGGGTGGCGGTAGCTAGGATATTTCTCGATCTCGAAACGGTCACGGTCGATTCGTAGCGATCTAGACTGCTCCGAGCGATGGGTCGACTTCGTCATAATTGCCGGCGGACGCGTACAAGGTAACAGGATAATTATGACGAGACAACGACGCCGCGATGCTACGAACACGCCTAATCGGCCGGTTCGGATAGAGGCTCTCCCAGAAATTTGTTTGGGGAAACCATTTTTCACGGACGGACAGTAATAACAGCCGATCCCGATTGCGACCCGTGATTATGTCCGCTCATAGCCGACATTCTTCTTTCTCTTTCTCTTATTCGCTCGAAACCGTGCAGATTATTTTATTCCCGGAAATTCGCTTCGCAATTTCGACTATGAGCTGCGAATTCTGGACGGAATTATTTGTGGGATCGTAGGAAAATGCGAGCGTGGAACAGTTTATTTTAAGTTTGCAATTCACAATCTGCAAGATTTACAATTTTCGAGGAAGCTGTTTAAGATTGTAGGGAGAAGATTTCACGTTCGAGTAGCCTGCAATTATTGCAACAAATAATCGCAAGAAGGGAGCAAGGGGTTAACCGGCAGGCTTGGGACCGATTAAAATAAAAATGAAGGGGAACGATCGTTACACTTATTATTTCTTCAACTCTGGATAGCGAGTCCCGTCGACGATAACGACGGGGGGATTTATATCCAGAGGGACGATCGATCGGCCGATCCCGGAGATATTTCCAATTTATTTATTACACCTCCGCCGGTGAGTTACGCAAACAGGAAGTCGCTGTCGCGTTATTATTGCGGGGAACGCGGTCATGCTCTTCTTGCTGGCGACAAGACGTATATGTGGCTGACTATATCCAACTACCACCTCGAGCACCTACAAACCTGCACCGTAGTACCTTTTTGCATTGAATAACCATATATTTGTTCGCTATTCTAATAAACATTGTAGCCATTATGGTATAATTCGTCGGGGATTTGCTGGACAGACAAGGTTTATTCAGGGTTAGGTTATGGATACAGGGATCGATGGTACAAGGGATATAATTTTACCTTTGAACGTTATAACAAAGGACGCATACAAGGGTTTTTTAGAATCGCATGTGTACTCTAGCTAGAGGTACGCACAGGCGTCCAGGTGTTGTCGCCGTACTCTCCATACCGAACGGGTGTTCAGGAATATTCTCCCGTACTCTCCTATACCGTAATTCGGGCGTCCAGGAGTTATCCTGTCCTCTCTCGTTCGACAGGCGTCCAGGTATTATCGCCGTACTCTCCGTGTCGAACGAGCGGCCGGGAACAAACTCCCGTACTCTCCCGTACTCTCGGCAGGCGTCCAGGTATTGTCGCCGTACTCTCCTGCCGAGTCCTGGGCGTCCAGGAGGTGCTCTGTCCTCTTTCGTTCGACAGGCGTCCAGGTATTATCGCCGTACTCTCCATGTCGAACGAACGGCCAGGAACAGTCTCCCGTACTCTCCCAACCTCCCGGCAGGCGTCCAGGTATTATCGCCTAACTCTCCTGCCGAGGCCAAATATGCTAACCAAGAGCGGCCGTGGTCTTACCTCGTCCTCTCTCTCGGAATAGCAAAAAGGACCGTGGCCTCTGTGAACCCGCAATTTATATACATTCGTTGCTATCGGCGGACGCGAAATCAACAACCGGGTTGTTAAGCGCAATTCGTCTTTTCGCGCATTCCCCTTCGCGTCGTTCTCCCCGTGGCCGTCTACAAACTTTCTTCTGGAAGCTTCGCGAAGCTCGCAGCTCCGCGTTTTGTCTTTTCTCGATTTTGTACATGCTACAACATAAAAATTTGTATAGCTGCAATCATTGTTTGGATTAAACTGTCCGTCTATCTTCATGCAAATATTAATTTCCGTGCTTGTGCTCGGTATTCCGACGGTGCCGAACAGTTCCTCATGCCCTATGCTAGCCGCAGCGCAGCACGGACATAATATCTCCTCGCCATCATTTATTCCTTTATTCCCGCCCGCCTCTATCGGTAATTAAGTTACGTACATTATTTCTCGGCGGCTATTCGTTTCTGTCCCGGCCTCTGGCAGCCTCCCCTCGAGCCTGCACCCCTCGCCCACCGTTTTCCAAGCCGATAAGGGCACGTCGGCGGATGCGGCCGAAGTTAATGAATCGGAAGGAATAACGGCAATCAGCGAAATATAAATGAGGGACAGTGGAAGCGATCCTTTGGCTTGCGCGTCACGCACGCACCGTGACTCACGCCGAACCGAGACGAGAAATGGAGCTTAATTATGGGAATCGGTGGCCTGTCTGCTGATAACCGCCACCTATCGATAACTGGGACCTTAAAGTATCGATAAAAATTTTGGAAAGCTACTTTGGCAGCTACATTCGCACAATATTTTATGTTTCCTGCCGCGAATGACAGAGTACTAAATTCTAATAAAAAAATCGATTCTAATTCAGTAACAAATACAGTGAAAAATTCCCACTGATGTATTGTCTGTTTAATTATTATTAGATTGAAAAGCAAAGAGGGTGGTCCGAAAAACCGGAGCACCAAGATGGAAGCGCAGAGACAATGCCGGTTGCAATAACTCTGCCGGCTGCGAGATGTGTTTTTAATTCCGCATAAGTCCGGCAGCGTGACGGGGGCGGCAGGTGGCTCGAGGGGGTGGGTTTTCCCCGGGGGAGAAGACGTTATTAGCGGGGGCATTAATCAGAGCACGCCTAGCCGGTGTCTAGATGGAGCGGAGAGGAACGACTAACGGAGAAAAAAAGAAGATGAGGGTGGTTCGTGGCGGGGGTGGAATCCGGGGGGGGGTTGAAGGGTGGAGGAAGGGGAAAGTTGAGATATGAAACGAAGGAAAACTTAGCGAAGCCATCCCCACCACGGAGCTCGTTCTTCAGAGTGTCGGTGTTCTCTTCCATCCTCTCTTTCACTCTCTTTCCCTGTAGTTTCTCAACCCCCCCCGTTTCACCCCGGTTCCCTTGGTTCCTTCAGCCCCGAAGAAGGGCAGCGCCTCGACGCGGCTCACAGATGAACCGTTTTAATGAAAAGATGGCGTCCAGGCAGGGGGGGGGGGGGTAGGTAGGAAACGGGGGAGCCGAGATACCGAAGCCCGGGGGTAGGAGAGGGTTGCTTTAGTTCGCTCATCAGAAACCACTGCATGAGTCGCGGCTCAAATGAAATTGCCGCTATAAAAATGATGCCCGTGTATATGCCCCGGGTATTAGGTAGCCCGGAGACCGTTGCCCTGCGGATCTCGTTGCAGATTCGCCGATGCACCCTGCACCGTGCACCGAAATTGCTTTTTTAGATAAACGTTTGACCGATGGCTTGATCGGCGCTCGCACTCGGACCAATTAGAGATCGCTGGTTGACGTTGGTGGTCGATCGGCTGCTGGAGAATACTGTCTCTGCGATAGTCGTCTCGGATTATTCGGATAAATAAAATTAACAGTCGTCTATTCGCCACAGACGCAACAAAACCTATATAGACTTTCGTCCAGAAAATCGTCTTCCCGTCGCATTGCAACGCAACGCGAGGCGTCTGTCCTCCGCCCTTCTAATTACACATCGCAATGGGGCGTCGCTGTAGAGGCGTTAGGGGGTTGGTGTGGCTGGCAGCGGGAAGACAAAAAGGGATCGGCGGCTGGTTCTTAGCCAGGCGAATGGCGGCCGATTAATAAAAGCGGAAAAGCACGGCGCGAAACTGCCGAGGATTTTCCAGTCACGTTCGCCACCGGCCGGAGTTAATTTACGAAATAAATAATATCTTCTTCTTGCGCCGACCGACGGCTTGCGGGGGTGGAAAAAGAACAGGGTCGGAGAGACGAAGGAAGGGGGTGTGCGTCGGGGAAGACGCCGTGCGAGGGTTGAACGCCAAAGAAGTGGGGGTGAGAGAGAGACTCATAAAGCTGCCTACGTGTCGAGCGTAATGAGAACCGGTGATTTTTCTTTCCGCGCTCGCGAATGTAAAAGAAAAATGAACGTGTTCCGCCCTTCCTTCTTCCTCCTTCTTCTTCTTCTAGCTGCTCTTGCGTGGGTGGTGCGTGCTAGCAGGCGAGGCTAACATTTTTAATTATAAGTTTCTTGGTATCTACAAAGACTCTTTTTGTATTTAATAAAGTTGAATAACAAAGACCGACACGCACCGAACGGTAATGGGAGTCTGATAAACAATATTTACAACAACGCGGGCGTTTCCAGGGAACCAGCAGGCTCCAGACCAATTAATACAGAGCTTTCCAAAAAAGTCCGGTTATTCGACATGGATTAATCGTCCTTCGTCACCGATTTGCGCTACTCCCCGCGGCGGGACAGTTTTATTTCCGCTAGACGTCTCGCGGCGACACAATGCCGGAGCTCCGTTTCTTCTCCGTTTTTTCTTACCCTCTCGCCTTCGTTTCCCTCCCTCTCTTTCCGAACAATCCGCTTCTTTCACGTGGAACACGTGGAATTCCTTGCAAAGTGCAGCGCAGCGAGATGCTGGTCGGGATCTGCGAGGTATCCGAGGCAAAATCCAGAGGCGAGTGGAGCAGAAAAGAGAACTGTCAGACTGTCGTCACCTCCGCGACGGTCTGTCGTTGATTAATGGCCGTAATATTCCGCCGTATACGGTGTGACCCAGGTGACATTGAGCCTCGTTATATACAATAATACCGCGCAGGTACAGGTGCAAGAATATGGCAGGCGAAGGCTTCTATCCGGAACGGACGGCAAGAACTTCCTGCCGAGGAATTAGCGGCAATCTTCGACCTTCCTGGAAAACACAATTTCACTTCAGTTCAATTCTTCCAACGCACGCGATTTTATTTGTTCAAGCACGATTCTCTTTTTGGAATCTTATGATAAGACAGCGGGTCCATATGCAAATTGAAAATTTTCTGCTTGAATTGCAATAAACTGGAGCGAAATTGAGAAAATTATTTGGTGTGTACGGGAAATGAACCGATTTAGGTTTAATCGTATCCCGCTGCGCTCAACGAAAAATTAATCTCTTGAGGGCTCGTTGTGGTTCTTGATGTTGGTGATGGTGAGATCGTAAGTGAAATACTTGTTGTCTAGGTAACTTAAACAATAACTCTTATTTACCAACTATGTACACGTGGTTTAACGATGTTAAAAACGAACTAAATCGTGCGGTGGTTGAGAAGTATCTATCGGCAAAAAATCTTGGAGGTTGTTAGGTGGGTTTTTTGGGGTTGAAAAAATTAGTGGTGGGAGACAGTAGTTGAAGAGAGGGAAAGTGAAGGTGGTGGTAGCGAAGAAAATGACGGAGCAAGGTTGTCCTAAGGGATGGTATGTTGTAAAAAACAGATGTGGGCCTAAAGCTATTACTTGGGTTTTTTTTACGATGGAATAGTACTTAAAATTATGGTGCTGCGTGTCGATTTGTAAAATTCGTAGCTAAGCAGGGTTTGGGACAGAGACAATAAAATAAACGGTCGGGTATGCGAAGCAAACCCGGACATTATTAAAAGAATGACATAAATATTTACATAGCTCATGTTATACTTGCAACTAATACGGACAATATTTTCTGTTGCATGAAAATCACGGGTTACCATTGGCAAGACGAGTAAGTAATCCAGGGAATCGTAGAGTGAGACAGCAAGGTGCCTCGAATATGCCGTGAAAGATCAAAGTGACGGGGACCATTTGAGGCTGATCGAGGCAGGATGCAAAAAAGTGGTAGGCACACACAGCAGTATGTTTCCAGAAGCGGAGGCGGGATGACCCGGTTGGCTAACGACGTGGGAATAGTCCTTGGGCACCACCTTCCTCAGGTGAGCAGGTTTGGCCCGTTCTTTGCCAGCGGACTGGTCGCGGTCGGCCGCTCGAGGTGACATGATTGCATCGCTTATTGGCCGCTGGATTCCGTTGCTCGTCTCTCACCCCCTTGTCCGGATCGCTCTTGATTGGCTGGGGTGTCGTTCCGAATCGCTTCCACTATACGTTCTGCACGAAAAAACGTACCTAGAGCCTGTATGTGCGCTAATTGGTACCGGTGTTGCTGCGTATCCTTTACCGACCCAGTACTCGTTTGCGAGTGTGACGCATCTTGTAGTCGGACTGCTCCTCGCTATACGAAAGCACAATTTTTTTGGTAGACGTTCGCGATACGTTGGTGTATTAATTTTGTGAATTTTTGTAGAGGTCGTTCCCACTGTGTTATCTAGTTTAAGCGATCGTGAAAAGGATTCATGTAGTTATTAGGTTTTTATGCGGATGTCAGTGGTCAAGGATAAAGCCCGTTGGTAACGCTAACCAGAGTGATACTTTACTATTAAGTGATACATCGGTGGAGCCTCGCGACACGATGTTTAGGGTACAGCGACTGTCGAAGGACTAACGTATGAAAGATACACGTCGCAACATTTGGCCATAGGACGATCGCTTGAACAAAAGACGATCGTCTGACAAATGACGATCGCTCGACGGTTGAAAGGATGCCGTCTCGCGATGCGGCGTGTAACAGTTTTCCGTCACAACAATTCAGAAGTTCACCTAATGAATAAAATGAAAAGGCCGTGCGACAGAACGGAGGCCAAGGAAGCGAACACTGGAAGAGTAGGCGAGTCACGATCGATCTCGCGCGGGAAACAGATATCGGGACCGATATTACGGATTTGGTAGCAATCGCGGGCTTAATCCTCGATCGGATAATGGAGGTTGCTGCGGATACCGGGGCTGATAATTTATTCCCGGTAACAAGACGTTCCTCTCGGACGCCGATGTTAGACGGTTTTTCAGCGTGCTCGGTAGTTGGTTGTCGAACAACACGCACCGAATACAAATCACCCGTCCTGTCCCCTCGTACACCCGGTCGCGGGCAAAACACCGATCTCGCGAACCCGGGGACTTCCAAATCGACTCGTAAATAAATTCTCGGAAACGGGCTTTTTGCGGCCGTTCAGCCCGGACAACCTGCGCAAGTAACAGCGTCTAAGAAGCGTCCCGGAGCTTCTTCGTGCCGAGCAAAACCTCGAATATCCGGGCAAAACATCCACCCCGTCCATTTAAGCTCTCCCCGACGAACCCTAGATCATGGAACCTGGTCACCGGTCTATTTCGTGCGGGCGCGTGTCGGGACGTCTCTTATGCGAATCGGCCAATTTAGACCCTTATAGCTCGTTCGCAAGCAGTTCTGGCCTGCAAATTAATTTCTTATATTATAAGTAATTTTATAACTTGTCCGAGGAAATTATTTTGTAGTTTCAATATATTCTCCATCTAACCAGCAGCGATCCTCCAAACTGAAGAAATCGAAGCCAGAAAATTAATAGTCGCTATAACGACAACCCCCGGATCGCTATCGCATAGTAGCATAAATTTCCCGAGTCAAATCACAGTGGAAAATCGAGCGAGGATCGAGAGGGATCTAAGATGAAGGATCTCGACGCGGATGATTCCAACATCGTGTTCAGGCAGGCGTGACAGCTCGTTAGCTATAATATTCGATTGGATCTCGATCGATTAGGTATCGGCATCGTACCTGGTTCTTAGATCCTCTCCTCTCTCTCTCTCTCTCTCTCTCTCTCTCTCTCTCTCTCTCTCTATCTATCTTATTCGTTTCCCCTTTCACCCCTCTGGATAAGTGCGGTATAGGTCTCTCGATCATTTCATACCTTTATCGCGAAATAATGATAATAAGCTTCGGCTCGGGAGCGAGCTTGGTTCTCTCTCTCGAGAGGAAGAAACGGGAGGGTAAAAAGGACTCGGAGATCTCGATGATGCTGCGTACGGGTCCATGGAAGGGGGGACAGGTAACAGATAGGTGATCGTTCGGTGCAACAACAGATCGTAACGAACTCCGTTTAATTTCGGTAAAAAAGCTTTATTACGCCCACAAACCTCCTATCGGTGACCGTCGACCAGCGAAATTGCATCTTCTTCTCTGACGATGAAATTCCTTTTCATAAAAAACCAGCGTAAAACGCGATAACGTTCAATTACCAGGGGCCCGGTAAAAGTTCGCGCTGTGGATATATGAACGTTTTTCGGCATTTTTTCCCCTCCGTCGCGCACCCCCGCACACCCCTTTTCCGAGGAGAACAGGTTTATGAAATTTTTCGCATCTCACCTCTCGCTCTCGCTGGCTAATGCGTTCTCCTAGCAGAATCTCATAGCGATTGCAACTTTAACATTTTCCTCGTAAAAAAAATTTCTACATCTAGCTGAGACTTGTACAAAAAGATACGAAAAAATTTGTCTCGAAAAAAAATCGTAAATTGGACTCAAAAGCGCTCTATACGGTGGTTCTTTCGAGTTTCATAGCGACCGCTTCGCCATTTTTAAATTACGATCCCGGCCCGGGGAAAACCCGAGATAAGAGAGCCAGTCCGGACGGTAAGTTCTCCCGTTCCGGCCGATCAATTAGCAATCATCTTGTCGAGGACAAGATCATTTCTCGGCCGTTGCCAATTGACCGTAAATTCGATTTCGCGTCCGGGCTCGTTACGCGATCCCCGCGATCCGATTAATGGACAATACCGACGTCCAACGATCCGTACCCAGTCTTGGAAACTACGAGAGCCTTCTTGGACACCGCTGGATAACCGCGAGAAGCATAATTATACGGAGAACGCGCTTCTTATCTCTTATCGGCAGCCGACATCGACGCACTGCACGCGCGCCGTTACCGTCGAGGATCGATGGATCGGGAAACATCGATCGCCGCTTGACGCGCGGACACGTAATTCGATTTTCCTCGTTGCCTTCGACGAGTATCTGCGATGATCGCCACTTTTTTCTTTTTGTAGTAATCACTTATATTTTAAACGTTTAATCCGTTTAACGCTGTTGCGAGCTCGATAATAATTGTTGTTGCTATGGTTAGCGAAGTATTCCTTCGACGAAATTGTGCGGTATTGCACATTAATGTTATGTAGGTTTAATAAGAAAAATATCAGGTGAATCGACTTCTTTTTAATATTTTGTTTTTGTAATATACAGGGTGAATTTGATAAAGCAGGACACCTAAATATCTCCGTTACTTTTCGTTGTACAAAAAAACTTCGTAGGACAAAGTTACACTGTTTGAAGGGCCACATATAACGGTGTAAGGGAAAAAAAAATTTCAAGGTCATTTTTATGAGATTTCAAGGTTATCGATGTTTTTTTAAATGGAATGATATATTTTCGTTAACGTAATGTTGTAGCTGACAAAATAACGAATTCATGCATGTAACACAATATGACCTTCAAATGACCTTCAACCCAGAAAAATGGTATAAATAAAATTCAACGTGTAAGATTCATTTGATGTATTTCTGTTACGCCAAATGTTCAAAAATACATCCTTTGAGCTGCTATACATTCATTCAGCCGTGAAGTTACAGAACGTACTGCTGTGTAATTCATTTCTGAGGAAATCGACGCACAAGCCTGGACGATTCTTTCTTTCATGTCGTCTATAGTCGTTGGTGGTTCACTATAAACATCGTCTTTCAGTTTTCCCCATAGGTAAAAAATCAAGGGGTGTAAGGTCTGGTGAGCGAGCTGACCATAATACGGGTCCGTTACATCCAATCCAACGATTCGGAAACTTGTTATTTAAGAATTGTGTTACGACACGGGAAGAATGGGCCGGACATCCGTCATGTTGATTCCACATATTTTCACGAATGTCATAATTGTCCTCCAGTCAACACCGAATCTGTTGTAATGTTGTGTATTGCGATACATTTGAATGTATAGCAGCTCAACGGATGTATTTTTGAACATTTGGCGTAACAGAAATACATTAAATGAATCTTACACGTTGAATTTTATTTATACCATTTTTCTGAGTTGAAGGTCATTTAAGGGTCATATTGTGTTACATGCATGAATTCGTTATTTTGTCAGCTACAACATTACGTTAACTAAAATATATCATTCCATTAAAAAAAGAAAACGATAACCTTGAAATCTCATAAAAATGACCTTGAAATTTTTTTCCCTTACACCGTTATACATATGTGGCCCTTCAAAGAGTGTAACTTTGTCCTACGAAGTTTTTTTGCTGTACCGAATTCACCCTGTATAAGTAGTTATTTTTTGCTTGACCATCAAAACAAATTATACATTATTACTTTAGCCCATAAAAACATAGATATATTCTATGCTTGGTCAAAATCAATTTGAATGTCAAGAGTATAAACATTACCATAACATAGTTTTAGTTATAGAGGGTGTTTTTGTTCTTTAAAATATGTTTTAATTTCTTTTCACATATAGCAAGTGAGTATCGTCATTGGTGTTTTTCTTTACTTTGTTTCAACATATATATTTCAATAATATATTATTTCACAGACCCAATTAGTTTTCTTGAAAATGGTCTAAAATAAGACCGAAACGTCGTTAATTATATTGCAAAGATGCTATTAAAGAGTAAAACTTGATCGAAACCGAGCGCCGAAAACATTATTTGATTTCAACAAATTACAATCGATAAAACTAATTTGAATATGAATCGACGAATGTAATTGAATTTTAAAAACAGTTTCAATTCTCCCCTTGGCGTGTCTACGAAACGAACCAAGACAGACGACCCTCCGAGTTTTTTCCACAAAGTGGCAACAGGTTAAAGGCAGCCAAGATTCATCGATCCTTCAACTCATCGATGATCTTTTAACCCCTAATGCAACTCGGTGAAAATTTCCCACCCTCAAAAAAAGGACTTCCATCGCAAAGCTGGTGCAACCGGGAAGACGAACGAACGTCGTAGGAGCAGTCTCACGGCCGAAGACAGCCATTTATTAGAGCGCGGGGCGGTGGAAGTGGCATGAAGGCTCGTGATATTGTTAATAACAGCTCTGTACGCTGCGCCGGCGTCGAGCAATAAAATGTCGAAGCCGGGGAACGGAATCACCTTCGACTGTCATCGGGGATGGTCGAAGAGGAATGTTCGTTCGGACGGGTGCCAAATAAACGAGCAGGCAAAATGAATATTCCCTTGGCTTGTGTTCTCGGCTCGCCGCAGTAAAGAACATTTTTCTTCGACGGTGCCGGGGCCTGACACGGAATATTATACATGTACAGAAGGTAGACTGACGCGATCTCTATTAACCCCGCGTCGCGGCTACTCTCGGCGTTCCCTTCGCAGGCTGATAGGCTTCAATTCTCTCGTCCGCCGGCTACCGGTCGCTACTGCCTGGAGACCCGACGTCATTACAAGCACGTGTAATCCATTCGATCCTCGTTACGACGTCCTGCATTGCGTTAACACCCGCGTGCACCGCTCAGGATGCGTTCATCTTCCACCGACGAATTGAACCGGCCGGCCCCGTGTGCCCGCTCGAGTTGGTCTGTTTTTCGAGCACTCCAGCTAATACACTCCGCGGAACCTTCTTTAAAGGGATCGAACCTCTTATTTCGACCCCGTAACAAGCCTCCGTGTAGCCATTAAGAAGATCCAATCATGGAAACGTCAACAAATACGGTCACAGTCTGAAAAAATCGCAAGAATTTTATGTGGAAAAATTGACGATAAGCTTGCACAATCGTAGGAAGAAGACGAGAATGGAGAACTTCAGAAACCCAAACGAGGGACAGACAATCGAGTGCCGAAACGGTCTCGCATGAATGAGCGGGCCATGATTTAATGGAAGCGCCTCTGCGCGATGCGGACAGCGGGTTAGACACCGCGAGTCCTGCGCGATGAGAAAAAGGATTCCAGAAGAGGTGCACGAGCCTTGTCCTTCGTGTGCGCAGGTGTGCACCACGCACACGCCTGCAGCCTGACCGGGGCCGGCTCTCGCTGACAAGCCGCTCCCGCGGGCAAAGTTCAATGCTAGGAGCTCCTTCTTGTTTTATGTACCGGATTACGCCTCGGCTGCCTCGGAAGTAGCATCTCCCCGGAGGCTCGCGGCTCTCGCCGTGCCGTCGATGAAAAACCCACGTAAAAAGCCGGCAGAGGGACCTGCCTGGATCGAGCTCTTCTTTAACGCCGCCCGAACCGGCCCGAACTCTCGCGAACCGCCTCCTTCGATTCGGATTGGCCAATATTTTGCCTGGAACCGTCTCTAGAATTTTCCCTAGAACCATCCGCGGAATTTTGTTGAATGTCTAGAATCATTGCTAGATGAATTATGTTGGTATACATAATTGATCGATATCGATTAACCAATCATAGAACGTCAACCATATGTCATAGTCTCTGCTTTGTTTTTGAACGCAAATAGTTTTAGTTTCACATTTGCCAACATGTGACCTAAGTGTGTTTAGTGTAACTCAATAATTTGTAAATTTGTCCTTTTCATGTTTTTGATACAGCAAGTACGTATTTTATTTTGTTTCCGATATTTTCATAGGAAATTACACAGCTGTTGTTTAAAAATCTAATTCGTTATTAATTTTTCTTTTGCATATTTTCAGACGCAAAAATGATTCTTTGAAAAAGATCCACATAGGGATCGAAACGTAAGAAACATGTTTAAATAATTTGTTGTTTTTTTAAAATGATCGAACCTTGCGCCGATATCATTTACGTTATATACTTAAATTTCGATCGAGAAGAATTTATCTATTATGTTGGTATACACCGATGATATGCACAGACTACCTGGACTTTATGGCACCTTAAGTATATAAGGACCAATGCAGCCGCCTAGCCCTCACTCCATCGACAGCCACCAAAAAAAGGAAGAGCAGCAGGCTAACTGACATTTTATATAGAATTTTTAAAATACAATCACTTCTTTAATACAAGCCACAGTCAGAATAAACGGTTATATTTTAGTTACATAAAGTGTGTTTATTTCTCAAACTGCAACAAATTACAACATAGAATCGATGACAATAATTCAGAATGTTATAGTCTAGTAATCTAATACTCGGTCCGATTGAAAACATTTTGTTGACGGTATTAGATATCTCTGCTAGTAGATTAGTATCGATTAGATTACAGCCTCGCGTGTAGCCACTTAATCGTCATAATTATTGTCACGATGATACAGAATGCTTTCGGAAGGTTCAATTTATCGCTCGAAGGTCTAGAAGCAAAATGCCAGAGATTTAATGTTAATGTGGCCATCCCTTGCACCTGTGATTTAATGGATCCATCCGCGTTCGTAGATTATACACCGGAATGATACATGGTTTGCCAAGCAACTTGGTTTTTATCCTCGTCGTTTACGTAATATCGCTGTTACCGATTGCCAAAGGGTAGATCTGGATATCCTCTCACCGAATACTAGCCAGGAGGTTCGAAAATCTGCATAATCGGCCAGCAGTCACAAAGCACGCAAAAACGTGAACCTTCAATTTATCTCAACAATAAATTCTCTTTGATCCCATTTGCATCGATGCAAAAAATAAACTACTCCTCAATTTCAGTGTTTACGAGCACGCGTTTATTTGAACATTCCATCGGAAAATAGCAAATCGTTGTAACGGAAGCATTGGTAGGACATTTGCATGCGGCAACGAGGTTTGAAGAGTCCGCGCGGAATCGTAAAGCCGGCGGCCGCGAATCGATTAGTCGCGAGCCTGTACACCGGGATCGGCGATCTCTCCCCGAGGAAGATCTATCAAGAAGTTTATGGGCAGGCGCCATGGATCGTTGACGATCCTTCCGTCCCGGGACTCGAGATCCTCCTCGACATAAATTTGAATACGATTACAGCGCGCGTTCGACACGCGATTTTGCGTGCGAAATAACCTTTATTAACACGTTACCTTCTCTCATTTCAAATCTGATCTTGTTTTCCTTTTTTTTTATTGAATCTGAGCTACAATGATGCAATTTCCTATGCATAAGTCGGTTGTACATCTGTTAGATTATTTCATGAAGTATTTAATTTTAGCAGATTGCGGATCTCGCATTTCCATTTTCTCAGGTTGCTTTATTAAGATCATCTCTTTCGCCTGCTGAGAAATTGCTTCTGGGTAAAGTAAAATTAAGATGCTATTAATATTGATTAATACAGATGTTCTTTCGTAGTTTGCGAATCTATTATACGCGCCATAAATGCATAAAGATCGGTAGTTTATTTGAGAACAAATTGTTCTCGCTCGAGTAGTCTTAACCTTTTGTAGCCAGACGGAGCACTCTATCAAAAATTTATTTTACTGTTTTTATTTATTCAGATTTTGAAAAATATTTCTGCATCGTGGAGTCGATTATAATTTGAGGAATCGACGGATGAGTGCGAATGGAAAACAGAATGAAAATGTTCGAGAGAAAGAAAGGAGGTATAAAGTTAATACGTGTAAGACTAAATTAAATTAATGAACAGGCACCCAACGATGCATCGGACATTAAAGTTCATGAAGGTGCATGGAAAATTAAAGTTCATTCGAGTGCATAACACTTCCTCTTAGCACCGCGTTAACGCGATATTTATCGGGTGTTCATCTGGCGCATATAAATACCGCGCTATCTTGATATCCTTCTTAGCTCGGTTCAAGGAATAATACACCGGTATCGTAACACTATTGGCCAGCCGATACACGCTTACCTATGCAATCTCCTTCTTTCTTTCTTACTTCTCGCTTTGTCTTTCTCTTCTCTGCTCGATAGTATCCGCCGTACGAATACCAATTAGAAGACAATTAACGTAAACCATTTTTCGTATTACCGGAGCAACGAGAAAATATTATTCCGGCACCGGGAGAGCGGATTTATATTTGCAAATTCAGCAGGCAAGTTAACGAACGATCCATAGAACGCTTTAAAAAATTTATTTTTGATTGTTAGGCGAGTCTAGACTGTCGGTTAATAATACCCCAGTTTGTGGGCGTTGTTCACATACTTTATACATTATTCTTTGTATATTCCTCGTGTTAGAAATTTATGAATTGTACCTTTTCATTTTTTTACGTTTCTGGACATTGTATAGCCCCAATTAGATTACTTTTTATGGCAGATATTTCATAAAAATTCCACCCCTTTGATTGTTAAAGCACGCATAATCGCATAATCTAGAGTCGGACCGTTATTGAAATTCGCATAATCTGGATCGCTCCGAAATCGATCGATCGAACCGTACGACAGGTAGGTACTGTATCCGCGACATTTATTTCATCCGGGGATAAAGTTCGGTATCGTAAATCGGCGCAGGTGAAACGAGCCGTCACCGTCTGGCAAGCTTTGCTCCTCGCGAATCGCTGCTTTAAATCGGTGTGAACCGAAACGCGCACGCTTGCTCGCTAGCCTGCTCGCTCGCATGTTCGCTAGCCTACTCGCTCGTTCGCTCGTTTACTCGCGCCTCTCGCGAGGTCCCCGTATAAACAGGCGTTTGCGGTTGTCTTGGTGGCAGGGGCAGAAATCGTGTGAGATCGGGGAGAACGATAAATCGCTCTCTTACCAATAAAGTTCGTTACCTCGGAACACGCAGGCCCCGTGTAACGAAGGAGAAACGTCAAATTAAGTGAATTACGTGCATAATTACGATGCGTGCGTTTATCGCGCATCGACAAACATTCGTAATATGGGGTTGCGCCTGCGGTCGCGATACCACGGTGAGACCAACACGAACTCTTCTCTCGGATGTGGATCCCTACTCTCGGTGAACCGTGGAACACCGTGGAACATCGTGGAACACAAGAGAAGTCGGCACACTAGTTGCGTGTGAAATCGTTCCGACGACTGCGATCCACCGTTTCCATCGCGATTGTCATTTTGCTTCGAATGTCGGTGTCATTTACCCATGGTCTTGGTCCAAACTTCGCCCAGCGTTGTTCACCGTTAGACAATAATTAGACGGACAAGCCAGTTATTCGGATGTCCTGTTTTAAGTGTCCCACCCTGTATATCATATGCGATGCGACTCGAGTTCCGACTATACCAATTCCTCGCCGTTTATTCTAAAAATCCCCCGATCTTGTAACGCTGTTCCCAAGTCATCCCCTCGCGGAACAGTTCGGGAGCGGTAAGTTAGAAATCACAGAGAGCAGCTGAGCAGAGGAGGATCGAATGGTAGATCGATCGATCTATCCGCGGTGCCGGGTGCTCTCTCTCTCTCTCTCTCTCTCTCTCTCTCTCTCTCTCTCTCTCTCTGTCCGTCTGTCTGTCGTGTGCAAAAGTCGCGGGTGCGAGGATCTCGATTCAGGATCCCAGATAGGATCTCCGTTGGCCTCGGCCAATTACACCCGCCAGGTCCGAGTCTGGTTGCTCGGGTTAACGTGTGGGCCCTCTCCTTGTTCCTGCATACGTTTTGCCTCCACCGTGACCCACACCTCTTTTCTATTCTCCTCGTCCATTCTGTCCTTTGGATACCTTCAATCGTACTTTTCTTCACCTTTCCGATCTTCTTTTTCTATCGTGCGCGGCTTCTTCCTGTTTGTTCTTGCATTTATATCGAATCTCTCCTCTTTTAGGCCCACTGCACACATGCGTTTTTCTAACGTGCGGCAACTGCAATTGCGGATCAGTTCAAAGGCGTCCATTTGCGTTTGTTTAACGTGCGGCGATTGCCATCTTCACTGCGTTTTCTACTACTATCGTAGATGGAGGTGTCCCAAAAAAAGCGTAGAGTATATGCCTATTTTATATTACTATTGTTGCAAACAAAGAAGACGGTATTGGGCGCATGCTTTTATCGATTCGAGATTTACACGAGGTAGATTTGCTACATCCTTTGGATTTAAGAGAAAATCCAGAAAAATTCTTTAATTATTTTCGAATGAGTGTTCACTCATTTGATGAGCTGTTAGATATAATAACAGAGAGAATCGTATTGCAAGATACATGGATGAGACATGCTATAACTCCAGTAGAAACGTTATCTGTAACTCTAAGGTACGTAAAAAGAATCGAGATATAAAGATGGAAAGAGGAGAAGTGGAGTAAGGTGGCGAGATATAGATTAGGAAATATTGGGAGAGGGGTGGGAAATATTGGGAAGAAGAAAATGACAGACAGTGCAGGAGGTGTAGAGAAGAGGAAGAAATGTGAGAACATGTGCTGAAAATATGCAGGGAGGAAGAAGGAGTTCGATGTCTAATAAAGTATCACCGTTTATGTCGTTCATTTTGAGGCAGAATGACGGCCGTGTGCATCAACTGATATGCGATAGTGTAGTGACTAGACAGCGGATCTTTATGCATTTATAGCAAAATTGAGTATATGAAAATCGAAGTTATTGAAAAATTTTAAAAATTGAAGATGTCAATATATAATTTCTCCTCTATTAAGATCATTACGAGAAAAAGTAAAATTCAATTTAGTCTCTATTTCTTGCAATCGGTGTAGAAAATTTTCATTTTGCATAAAGATCCGCAGTTTAGTAATGACGATCGCATATGCGATTGCAGCGACCGTGCGTTCCTTTGGGGAAATGCGGAAAATATTGCACGCAAGTGCGGCGTACGTCGCCGCAATTACGGTTCAAACAAATGTGCAGCTTCTAATAGATTTCATAGTACTTCAGACCGCAATTGCGGTCGCCGTACGTTATAAAAACGCATGTGGGCAGCGGGCCTTAATAACTTTGTCGCAGCTTTTGTTTCTTCCAGATTCTAGGCTGCAGCAAAACGAAGAGTCCCATTAGACCGTAAATTCGCAAGGTATGGCGGATTCTGTATGCAGCAGAGTATCAATCGAACCAGTCCAGAGTAGTCGAGAAGTTGTTCGTGGTATTACGCGGGAAGGGAATCGATCAGAATGGGGCTCCAGCACCGGGGGAAAGTCGTAACCGTCTCAGATTCCGATGCCACCCACCAGGTAAACCGATACCATGCACCGGCCGTGTAGACAATAGTAATACCGGGGCGTGCAATGGGTCAATGAGGTGCTTGTTATGGGGAACACGAAATACTTTGCATACCCCATAGATATTCATCGCCCGGCCTGCGCGGCTGCGAACCAGACCTGGCCCGAGCTCTCTGCCTGCTCGGGCCTGCTCGCCCTGGTGAAACTCAGGAAACACATCGGGTTTATAAATGGAAACCCAATCGATATGCGGATGGCCGCACGAACAACACGTCGCTATAAGCCGCATTATGAAATAACGAGAAAGAAACGTCGCCTTGGGTACTCGCCTTTCCCACAACCGAAGACCCGCAATCTCCGATGCACACCGAACCGCTTTTGTTCTACTTTGTTATTCTTCTTTGCGCTTGAGCGATGGCTCCGAAACTAGAGATTCTATACTCGAGATAGAGGATATGGAAAAGAGTTAGCATTGGATATGTTATTGAATTACTATTAATTGTATCGGGCGCAAACCTCGGGACATGACGTCGTGTGCTCCCTGTTTTAGGTAGTTTTTGCTTGGGAATCCTATCGCTTCGGCCCCTCTTTCTCTTAACACGTTGACTGCCATGTCACCCATATGTGGGTGACAGAACTGTCCAAGTTTTAAAATGAATTCTTACGCTAATATATTAATCGTACCAAATTTTATTAGGATCTGTAAAATGCCAGAAAGTTGGAGGACTACTCCATGTCATACATATAATTTTTTTAAAATTTTTATTTCATTAAATAACCTACATTGATTTGTTGGAATTTTTTAGGTTTCTAGTTTGGCAGTCAAAGTGTTAAATCTGTATTCATTTGATCGTTAATAGACGACCAAACGGTGTCACACGGCGATCGTTTCCCGAAAATCGCGATTTCGCAGAAAGATTCACCTAGCTACGTTCGATGATGGAGGGGGATTAGATTGCTCCGATGATGGCGAGGTAATTGCGAGGGAAGCGTCGCGATCGGACACGCGTGCAGCAACAAAGCGGCATTCCGGTTTGCGATCGTTGGTTCGACTCCTGCCGGTGTTTCTATCGGGGCTGGATCTCCGTGTGGCCACGCACGACAATACAGACCGGAATACTCGCGGCGTCTACCTGTCATTCGGCGCATTATACGCTTCCAGATGCATCAGCGCTGCCGCGAGGCTTGGCGAGCTGGGAAACTCGGGGCCCGGCCTGGGCCTCGGCCCCCCGGCAGATCTAAAATCGCTATTGCAGTCAACGAGGTGCTTACCGTTTCGCAGCGGGAGTAAACGGTCTGCTTAAGGCACACGTACGACCCGCACGAGAACCGAACGAGCAACGTAACGCGCGGTGATAAGATCCACCGCCCGGGGAAGAAAAACCTGCAACACCCGAGCAACGAATAAGAGGAAGACTATACCAGACTATACAAAAGCGAAAAAAAAAACCACGATGGGTCAAAAGTCGATCGTTTTCTTGAAAAATCGCGACGAAGCGGACAGAGCGTAGAATCTCGCCACGGTAGTCGCGACATACAATTTTTCTACAGCCTGTATAACGGCTGCTCAATGTCTCAATGATTGCTCGAAACACCAGAGTCGTTCTGCGCGCCACAGCGAAGTCAGTCGACTATGTCCAACGCGCTCTGGCACACACCTAAACCTTCCACGAACCGACTAGCACGGTGTATCCCGCTTCGATTAATAAAATATATTTTAAGGCCCCGAGATGCGCATCTTCAAAGTTGATAGTTTAAAGCCGCAATTATTTTCGCGGTCCGATAAATAATTCATAACCGGCGTGCATAAAAGTCGGTCTGCTAGGTCCTAGCTGGTCTGGGAGCCGCGAAACAAACACAAACACACGGCTCGTAAATCCGGTTACGACGAGCCAGCGGGTGCCATTATCCGTTGCATTCTGCAATTACAGAAAGATTCCCTCGATCCGTTCGCGAAGAAGACTGTGCCCGAACGATTCCGGCGCGAGTTAATGAACAACGTTACAGTTACACTCATCAACGGTGAACAACACACGCAGTCTCTCCGTTTCTCTCTCTCTCTCTCTCTCTCTTGCTCTGCATACGTCATAAATATTTACAGCGCGTTCATACGTAATAATTACACACTTACGCGTTCATACAAAATAATTACAGCGACGCTTCCGCGCGCTCGCTCGCTCGTACACGAGGCCCCTGGGGCTCCGGGCCCCAAAGAATTGCGCGTTTTCTATCCTCGAGGTAGAACAGCGAGATAGCGAGTTGATTGTAAGAATCTACACAGCTAAATATGCCCATAGGGCTCGCGTGCGCCACGTAAATTGCGCTTCCGGTTTCTCAGATGCCGATCATCTCGCCCCGCTCGATGCTCTTCGACCTTCCTACCCAGGGCTCTACCTTCCGCCGAATGAGCTGGGTCTCGGTTGGTCAAGCACACCTGTCGAGGCCTCTCCGATCCACTGGGAGGCGTTTATGAGGGTGTGAAACGATTTCTCGATGGAAAAGAGGCAGAAGATGGTGTTAAGTTCTCGCGCTTAGCGAAACGCAAGTTAACCGCTTCGTTCTCACTGACGTGTTATGACGCGACGTCGATACCGTTCGTATAAGGTCCGATACTGTTCGTACAGATCACAGACGCGTTATCACGCGGCGGAATACCGCTTCCTAGGTGCCACGGACGTGTAAACACGCGGGCTTGTCTTTGGTCCGTCCGAGGACACCGCTTATTTCTATTGTGCAAATTGTGATGTTGCGTTATGTGCAGTTCCATGTTTTGAATTATATCATACACAGAAACAATAAATTTAAAATATCCTGAAATCAATGTCACAGCGTTCCCAGAATTAATAATTTTTCGAATTAAAGTACTTAATCTAATAAAGAAGCACGCGAGATATGTCGTGTGGAGCATCGAACGAACGGTATTATTTCGCGTGTTTATACGTCCGTGGCACCTAGGAAGCGGTATTGCGTCGCGTGATAACGCGTCTGTGATCTGTACGAACAGTATCGGCACCGCGTCTTAACGCGTCTGTGACTTTATACGAACGGTATCGACGTCGCGTGATAACACGTCCATGAGAACGAAGTGGTTAATAGAAGACATTTACCAGCAATTTCCTAGAAATGTCTAAAAGCTCCCGAAATTTTTACATATATCGAAGCGTGACCGCGCGTACCAAACGTTTCATCATTTTCTCCCATGCTGACGCTGATTTTTGCTGAACCAGAACCGCATTTTAGACGCGCTCGGTCGCAGGAATCCGCGGAATCAGCGATCTCTCAGAGGTAGAACGAAAGAATATAGGCCGTTGCTAATCGCAATCGTCTCTTCCCCGTAAACTGTCTCGCCTAAAAGGCTCGGATTCGCTAGAATCGCGGACGTGAACGGGCGTAGCCGTCGCCTCGCGAAGGATTCATGGCACCGGTCGTCGCCGGGGCATTAAGATTTTTCCCGGAAGCGGGTATAATCGGGCTCGATTCCCGAGGCGAGAAGAAAAATGGCCGAGGAGACCTCTCTCTCACTCGCGCGAGCGCGGACGGAGACGATTTCCCCTCGTCCATCACCGTCTCTCGTGTTCCTCGTTCCAGCCGCCGACGACCGCTGTTCTCCTCCTTTTCTTCTCGCGTCCCCTTACAGGGGGACAGGGTTGCACCGCATACCTACAACGAGAACAATTTGTTGCCGGCCCCGTGTAAAAACCGACCAATTAAGAGAAACTACAGCCGGCAGAGAACGACGACGCGACGCGACGCCGCGCCGCGACAAAACGCTTCTACATAGACACTCGTTTATATACGCGCCGGGTTTGGACAGGTGTTCGAGGACCGATTTTCAACGGGGACGCAAGGCCCCGCAGAAAATTATACTGTCACGACGCGTTAACGTCGCCTATGTTGCCCCGCCTTCTGCCACGCTTAGTTACGAGCCGCTAATGAGCCGCGGACACGGCTTCGTTGAATTTCACGATCGTAAAAATGACGACTTCATGCCCGGCGACTATGTTTTTGCGCAACCCGGCGACCCCGAATGAGACTCTCCCGAGTATGCTTCTTCGATTCCGCGGTCGGAATCGGCTGGGGAAGCCAGGCCATCGCTGTTCAAGCCAAAAGATTTCGCTGGATCGAGATAGCGGATCTCGATCCGCCGATAACTCGTATAATTATATATATTTATATACTATCTATGTATAATTGCCGCGCGGTACTCGCGTGCGCCTTGAAATTCGTGCTTCCGCTAGCTATGCTAACGATCCAGCCAGTAGATTATGTGTTTCGCTCGTTATTACGCGTTGCAGCATTGTCTGGCGCGCGCGATTATTAGGGGAGTGTGCATGTATATCTGCCTTTTTTCTCTGTGTACAAAGTGTACATACATCAACGACGCGTATCAATCAGAACCGCGGTCTAGGCGATTTAAATATTTAATCATAGCCCGTCGATGCTAATTACATTCTCTGGTTTCGCGTTAATTGAAAGTCCGACTTAACATTATAATACGGAATCGTGGGATTTAATATTAACCAGGTCTCGATAGAATCTCGATCGAGGAATGTGCTAAACGCGGTACTGACATATTCAGGATAGAACTAGCAGTTACCTCTAAATTCATATTTTATGCATCGGTTGTGTGATTTACGGGGAAACACGCTCTGAAACCGCTGCGTTTTGCCAGCATCGAATTAAAAAGCTGCACGAGGGTGCATAGCATTGATTCAATTCAATATTAAACTATTGCAATATAATCTAAGAAATCAGACCGAAAATCGATGATTAAAAATCAGAAAAAATAAATCCTCCATAAAACGAAAAATTGGCAAGGTTGCGGTAAGTTTAAAGATCAGAGGTTGCAGCGTGCCGTTCAAAAAAGACAAGTAGAAAGGTCGTGAATGGAGCCAGACGATCTCACGCAGCCAGTTCGCGCACGAACGAGGGGCCCGTTGGGCCCGACGACGACGCATTGTGCGCTCGGTGCGTTGTTCCCGGGTCAGCCGGGCCCGACGGTGTATGCGTGTGTCGCTGCGTTTTATTTGCCGTTGGCGGATGCATTTGCATGGTGCAATATCGTACGTTCTTAGGCGGCCAATTACGCGAGTCGATTCTGGGACCGATAGGAAGCGAGGCCGGGGCCCCACCGAACGAGAGAACGGTTACGGCCTTCTCCTCCCCGGTTGCCAGCCTTTTTCATGATACATTGCGAATGCGCACGCTAACCCGCGCGCGATCCGATGCTCCATATGTTTCTCCACCCTGCCTCCCTCCCTCCCGCCCCACCTTTTCCTCCGAGCGTGGATGGGACCGGGCCCATCCCTACGGAACGGTGTTTGTGGGACCGAGGCCCCGGCGAAAGGTTAACCCGAAGGGAAGAGGAAGAAGGATAGGGCCCCGACGCGCCATTAGCATAGAGGCAGGAAGCGGGATCTCCTCGAAGCGCACGCGAGCGTTTCGCGGCCCCGACGCGTTCACATTCTTGCTTTTGTCTTCCACGATCTTGCCATCTTCTTCGACGCCTTTTGTTCCTTCTGTTAAGTCAGGTCTGGTCGAGCAGGTTCGATTATTTTAATTCGCTGCCACTCGCACGATTTCTAGACATTGTTGCGTGAAAACTACAATACTAGGATGATACTTCATCCTTATAAAATTAGTTTCTCACTCATAACTCTCGCAAACCAATTAAACAATTTCATTCTTTTAAACTTTAATTTGTCACGAATATGAAAATTCAGTCGACCAATAATCTAGAATCAGACGAAAGTGGTGAACCTCTGATCCCCAAACTCTGGAGGTTTCTCAGAGCAATCGCCGGTTCCAAATACGCCCGTCCCGGCTCAATTAGCAGCAAACAATCGGTGAAGCGATCCTCATCCGGCGTCAATTTGCGGTAGTCATTAATAAAAATCGGTGGTTCCCCGAACGGACCAGTCGTCTATCGAAAAAACGTTCGCAAGAATCGGTTCCCGAACGCATGCTACTTAAGCTCTGGGACCGGAATCGCATTATTGCCTTGTACCCGACGCGGTCCGTCCGTCCGTCTGTCCGTCCATCAGTCTCGGACCAAGAAGAAAGACGCAAACACCGAGAGAAAGAGATAACTATAAACCGGGATTCGGGCGAAAAGCGGGAATCGGTTCTGGCCAGGAGCGACAATTTCGCCCAGGCTCCGCTGTTTCTGTCCCCGTGGTCTTTTGCGGATGGTGCGGGCCCGCATTATTCCGCGTGCTTTTTCCACGGCTGGGATTTACTAAAGCAAGATCGGATTCCACGAATGGATTGGACTGCATTCCGTTCGCACCTGGGTTTCTGGGCTCGTTGGTTCTTCTACACTGCTGCGGCTGCTGCTGCTTCTGCCGTTGCTTCTCTGCTCGCGCAGAGCTCCCTCTTCGGCTTCCCTTTCTTTCGAGAGCTGCCGCGATCCCTCGATCCTTCGGATCCTCCTTCTTCACCGGCCGTCTACCCGTGGCTCTCCCGTTTCTAACTAGGTGCTGACGATTCACCCCGCAGTCCCGATCTATATCGAGATATATCGCGGCAGCCCTGTCCGCGACGCCGGGAATTACGATCGAGGTCGATCCTATAACTTCGAAACCGCGTAGAATCTATATCGATCGAGCCAACCGTTACCCCTCGGTACACACCGCCGCCGCGCCGTGGAATACACGGATATACAAGAAATTGATGTACATTTCAAGCAGGCCCCGTCGAAGGCTTCGACGGAGACGACGACGATGATCGGATTGAACGAGGAAAATCGGAGATTGCGATGGAACGGAGCCTGGCCGATTTACGTCATTGCGGATCAACGGGATTGTCGCTGTACGAGATCGATCCGACGGACGGGAATAACTTAGGGTGTTTGCGGGAATGAGTATGGTGGCGGTGGACCATGGATTTGACGGATATCGGTGGCGAGGTGATGGCCGTGGTGGTTTTCAGGCACTCGGTTTTCAGGTGTCGATGGCTTTATGGTGATTGCTGTTTGATAGCTGATTTGTCGGTGGGAGTTGAGGATTTTCGGTGCGGTGTGGGGTTTTGGTTACGATGTAGATCATTTTTAATTGGTGATTTCGTAGTTATTAAATGTTAAAGAAACTTTTTACTCTTTACTTCGCCAGCGAATGAGCAGCGAGTGAGTTAACAAATAATGAATAATAAATAGAAAATGATCGAAAAGAAGAGAAACTTCGTTCGCTGTCAATCCAGCAGAGCCGAAGGATCGCGTACGATAGGTATACATATATCGAGCGGCAGCCGATTAGAGATGAATGATTCAAGAGGATTATTATTGGTCGAAGAGGTACACCGAGGAGGATCGATTTCGGAATGGCACTAGGCGACGGGGATCGGGACGAAGATCAAAGTGAAGACGATGCAGGGAGGACATTACGTAGCGCGCATAAATATGTGAATGCAATTCAAGAAGACAACGAAGCACTCAAAGTTGTCCAGCGGCGGAGAGCGGCAGCTGCGTTCCCGCCAACTCGCCTCCAGTGGTTCACATGATATCTCTTGGTACTCTTCTTGCTCAGGAAACGCCCATTGTGGTTGCGACCACTGGGTCTCCAAGTTCCGACGACCTCTATACTCCATCTTGAGTCAGCTTTCCATCATTTGTTCAACTAAAAAATGACTCTGCAGCCCAAACCGAACACCGAGCTTTTTTTTTCAGTAACTGTATAAGACTGAAAACCGAGATCTTGTCTGCATCTACTCGCAACTAGGATCTCCAATGTAGCTATTCGTAATCATGATTTTGTTGCAACCATTCCTGAGGATCCTTCGAGGGTTAAAGTCAGCGGTTCGGTCTAAGATGACGGTGATTTAAATGGCGAATCGGCGCAAGTGAGTGTCACTGCCGAGGGACAGTTTCTTGCTTACTGGGTGCGCCCGTAAAAACAATCGTATCAACTCAACTCACTCGTGGCTGGGCCGGTCCAGGCCGGTGCGTCCGAGAGTGCAGTTGCAACGAGCCACCGCGCGTCCTGGGACGCGGCTCGCTGTTCGCAGCAGCGAAGTGCATCGGGGCCCCGATGCAAGCCGAGATGGCTCACGGTCAACCCGTGGCACACCGCGTCCGTGGATTCGCCGCTATGCCTGGTATTTTCACGAGAACTCTTTGATTCAACAGCGGCAGAAATGCCCGTATCGGGCCCCGGCTCGCGTATGTTTTGCCGTCACCCGGTTCTTTCTGCGTCGACGACGTCAACGTCGTCGAATCCACGTTTTCCTCGTCCTACGATCGCGCTGGACTCTTAATACCCTCCTCGCGGGCCTTGCCCCGCTCCGAATCGGTTTGAAACTATACCCAAACGCCGATGACGATGGCCAATAGAATCACACGATTGTTCCTTTTTCCTTACGAGGTGGATAAATTCCTGGAACGATCATTTTGGATTCCGTTGAAAGCGGAAAGTTTACAAGTCCCATAATTATTATTTTATTGGGGCCTCGTACGGGACCCTTCAAACGTTTCTCTACTTTCTCACCGTATGTAATCACAAATCCATTCTCTCTCTCTCTCACGTTCTGAAAATCACCTTTCGCCAGTTTCTCCCTGGCACATTCTGTATAAGTTCCCGATTCCACCGGACCCAAAGGTCCCACAAACCGGTACAAAAACGCGCATCATCGTCGGTTCATCCCCGTCTAGGGTTGAACTGGACCACGGGGGCACAATCGGAAGGGCCCTGGTCCCCGGCTGGTCCTGTTCTTTCTGAAACTGGGCCCGATCGGGGCCCGCGGCCCGCGTATGAATACGTATCAGGTGCACGTTGTTGCGCGGCGTTGCGCGGCCGTACGTGACCACGCATGCGTCCTGTTTTTGTCGCGATGGAATGCCGCGACGGCGGTTCGTTTGAATCGGCGGGGGTATCCCCTGATCGGACCGGGGCCCGATTGTTGCTGGGCCCGATCGGGCCCGTCTGATTTCGTATGAGACGCAGCGCGACCGGTTGATCACCGTGGAATTTGTAGCTCAATTATACCAGCAGCCATTGCGATCTCGGGCCCAGAAAACGGGGACCGTTCGGGAAACCTAGGACGGGACTCGTCGCGGGGACCAGGGACATTTCTTTTCCTCGCGGGGCTCGCAATTCGGTTGTCGAGCCAGGTACACTCGTTACCAGGAAACTCGGGCGTGCCTTCGACAATCTGGGCCCTTTCCACTCTTTTTCTCTTATTCTTTCTCTGTCTCATGTTGATTGCACTGGTCCTTTTTCGGGGATTCGAAGGAACAGTCGTTGGGAGCTCTCTTTGCTGCGTTTTTGCTCTTCTGTGTACGTGAAGCTGCTTTCAAGCAATGGAAATGGCATTTTCGTGAGTTGATCGGTGGACGTGGATGATCGTGATTGTTGTTGTTAAGCAGAAGATAGTGAACTAGTTCAATCTATCGACTGGAAAATTGTTTATTATTCAACTGCAAATGTTGAGGATCGGTATAGCGAGATTACCTTTGATCGGAACCGGTGCACAAAGTGGCAGGAGTGTGTGGGGATCAAAGGAACCCAGAAGAGGGGGTGGCATTTGGATGGTCTCGTGCCTGGCGTGCCAGCCGACGTCTCGTCTCGACGAAACGCATGCACGTCCGACGTCCGACGTCCTCTGTATATAATTTATGAAGTATCTGCATTCCCGGCAATGATAAATCAACCCGCCACCCGGCAGGAACCGCGAGCATTTAAGGCGCTCGCTGGCTACCGTGCGTCCGCGTGCAAATACTGGCCGCCGCGTTTCTTTCGAAAGTCGCTCGCTAGGCCTTTACATGCCACTAATAGACAGATCACGCGATTCGATCGGACCACTGCTCGATCCTTCCCGCTCGATCTGTCAGCCATTTGAGTTGTACTATTCGCACGGTCCGTGTATCTGTTCCGAGGAACGCCAGGTATCGAGTAGAGATAGGATTTCTTAATGTCGCGAGAGGGATCGGAGTATTTAAAAGGATCATCGAGTCGGTGTAGTCGTTTCACGCGATTTTCGATTTCCCCTCGTCTCGTTTCTGCTCTATTGAATATCTAAGTCCACGATTCGATCGACGAGCCGCCATAAATATTGGCAATTTGTCCAGTAGAGCGAGCAGGCTTGCCAACAGTCCTTACATAATGAAGCCGAGTCGCAGTCCAACGAGCAGTTCGCGAGGGAATACGCTGCGAATTTTAAGCGTCCCAAGCTACCGAGGCTACGGAACAAACACAAATCAATCGACTCGGGAACGCTGCGATCCGTCGATCACCGAAATTGATCTATCATCCAGCTAATCGCTTCGAGTCCGATCGAGTATGGAGGTTCGGGACGTTGCAAGTGGACTGCTTTATCGTTACGTTTAACTGCAGAAACCAATATGTGATTTAACCAAGAATTTTAGCAAAAGAGTATACCATCTTCAGCTCGATTCCTCCATCGATGAATCCATCCAAAAGGAAATTATAATGTCGGATAGTACGGTTGTCAGTTGCCCGACGTCCTCCATCAGCGGTAGCATTACGACCATGAAATCGAGCGGAGTTCCATGAACCGATCTCCGCGATAACGTCGTCAAGATTATTCTCTATAGAGGATCATGGCGTACAGGCGAATCGAAACGCGATACGGCACACCGATCCTGGGATGGGTTCCGAGCGAGACCCATGCGACGACTATGCCTCGGCAGGATCGTAAAATTATGCAGCAGCTACCGTCGAGCGAAGGGGACACCTGACAACCCGTTTAACCTCGCGGTCGCCTCTCATTTATGACAAAAAGAAAACCTAACCCAGCAGTATGGCGCTCGCGGGTTATTAAAGATGGCGGCGGCCGGACGCACGCTGCCCAACGAGAGCCTGTGTGTGCGAGAGACGCGTTTCTTGCGCTTGCGGTTTCCGGGCAGCCTCCTCCGTACACCATATTTGAATGATGCCTTCAACGAGCTTCTTAATTGGTTGAGAATCGGAGTTTCTGCAGCTTCCGCTCGACGTGAACGGCCTTTCGAGGCGCTCGCGAATCGCGCGCACCGGAAATATCGCATCGAATTCGAATTTCGAATTCGCGAAATTCCAAAAGATCCGTAACTTACATTTCGATCCTCCCCAGAACGATTAGCTCGCCCCCAGTAATTCCCAGTTGGTCCAACCTTTATCTTCGCCGGGCCAGTGGTTGATCCACCCCTCCGAACAAGTTCCAAAGATTCGAAACAGTTTCTAAAGCGTCGAACCCAACTGAACCTATCCCGATGGCCGCGAACTTTTAAGGCGATTACAAAACGATTTTTTCGCTAGGATCGCGGGAGCACGAAACGGTCGAGGGGGAATCGAAGAGGCGATCGGATGGATCGCAGGAGAGGAGACCGCGGTTTGGTTAGGAGCCATACGTCATCCTTGACGCAAGGAGTCAGCTGCTCCGCAATCCCCGTCGTCCTTCTTGCGCGAAGAAATCGGTCCTTCTTGCCGTGCTCGGGCCGGACACATCTTTTAGCTTGTACCGGCGACACCATCGGCTTCGGCCGACGCTGAAATCGCGCGCTCTCATCGATATGTATGGATGGACACGCCACTGGAATTTTAGTTGGTGTCGCCTCCGAGACACGCACGACAAACAAATAAGTAGACCGACCGAACCGGCGCGGCGCGGAGACGCGAAATAAGACCGACAGGAGACCTCGTGCGACGAATGGCTCTCGATCTCCGACTCCTGCGATTTTCATTTCGACCGTCGCGAAAATTTCTTCCACCCTAGAACAACGATGAATCGTGTTCACCGCTCGTTGGATGTCAGTGTCGTATCAACTATTGAAGGATTATACGAAATGAAAAAGGAACGACGTTCGACTACGATTTACACAATCAGCGACGATTTCTATCCACATTCCAAAGAAGTACTTTGAAATCTTGCAGTCGTATTCTCGAAGTGACATTTGCGAAATACTTGGATCGAACTTCTTCGGATACCTCCTGAACGATTCGAATTCAGCCGAGATGCCGCGGGTCCCGACGCAACAATGCAGTTGCATTGGTAGCAACGTCGGCGGTAATAAAACGTGGACCACGTGAATGCTCTCCTTGGAAACTGGCTGATTTATGGACCCGTGGCACACACCACCTCGTGATCCTGAATATAATCCCGTGGCATACTGTAGCATTCATAAAGCCGAGCAGCCACGAATCCGCGGCGTTGTCAGCACGAAGTCCCGCGGAAACCAGAGACATAAGTTTCTTATGACATTTAAAACCGAGAGCTGAAAACGTTCGCGGAGCCAGATCGTTACGCGTGTCGCTGTTCCAATAAGCCTCTGGCCGCCGATAAAAGGTCGAACTGTCGCGACTCCACCCTGTTCTCGATCGACAGCCATAATTTACCGGTGTACGAATAATAATTTATTATCTGCTCGACGAACCGTGACGATTATGAATGTTAACGTTATATTGATCGTAAATTGTTTTTTTAAACACATGGTACGAAATTTTTGGCGCACAGTTACTACAGTATAATTAGCTATTTTTATGGAAACTTTTAAACGTTAACCATTCGGGTTTGAATTCGTTAACGTCATTTAGCCACGTTTGCTAAAAATTGTTTTTCAATTGGAGGGACAGGTGGTGTTTCGTTCTAGACCCGCTAGAGGACTCATCAGTAGGGCTATCCAGCGGGCCCTGCCTTAGACACACAAGTGTCTTTTTGCAGAAAGTTATTAGTATACTGATTGATGACATTTCAGAAACTAGTGACGTGACGATTATGCTCCGGAAAACCGAGTCGAAAGCGTTCCACGAAGTCAGTTTTCTCACAGATAGAATAAAAGCTAGGAGTTCACTCGACAAAAGTAGAGAAGAAATATAATTTCGAACAACACATACAGTCTCGTAAAGGGTTAAATTGGAGAAAGCAGCAACGGGTCGCCGATAACACGATCGTGACTTCATAATCGTCGATCAAACGATCCGTCATTGTCATTGGACGTGATGGTGGGGTGGTTCGAATAAAAAGCTCAGCTGTAGCTGGCTGTGTAAACGACTCGCCGACGTGTATCACCGATCGGGGCAAAACAATTATAAATTATTTAATATGTCCCGTTGCCCGTAGACTCGTGGGCCTCCCTAATTGTAAGGCAAAGGGGGCCCATCTCGTCCGGGCTCCTTTTTTCCCCCCCCATTGGGCCCCATCTCGACCAACGTTACCCCTCTTCCTCGTAGCATATCTTGCGTCACACTCGCTCCTATCCCGTCGTCCTTCTTCGTTTCACCGAAGTGTCCGTTTTTTCGGATCTGGCCCCGTCTTATTCCCGCAGAATTACGAAGCCTCGAACCAACGGGCCGTTGACCCGCCGAATAAATGCATCCGATCCGATGATGCGCTCGTAATTTAACTTCGAGCCGGCCAGATAAGCATCGCGCAGACGGGGACGAATGCAAAGATATTTTAATCGGCGAAAAACGCCGTCTGTTATCCGTCTCTCAGCAATGGAAACTCGATTTACCAAAAGAAACGCTACGAAAGTAGCTGGGAAAAACTGACGTTTCAGACATTAACATTGCTGATAAACGATCTACAATTTTTTTTTACACAAAATTAAAATTCATAGTTTGGTATAGACAAGAGTTAGAAGAGCTAGGTGCGAAGAGATACGCTTGAACAAATTTGTCTAGTGCAACCATACTTCTCGATTCTCTTTCACCGAGGCTGAGGGCTTGCGATTGGCACAAAATTAAAATTCATAGTTTGGTATAGACAAGAGTTAGAAAAGCTAGGTGCGAAGAGATACGCTTGAACAAATTTGTCTAGTGCAACCATACTTCTCGATTCTCTTTCACCGAGGCTCAGGGCTTGCGATTGGCACAAATTTAAAATTCATAGTTTGGTATAGACAAGAGTTAGAAGAGCTAGGTGCGAAGAGATACGCTTGAACAAATTTGTCTAGTGCAACCATACTTCTCGATTCTCTTTCACCGAGGCTCCAGGGCTTGCGATTGGCATAAAATTAAAATTCATAGTTTGGTATAGACAAGAGTTAGAAGAGCTAGGTGCGAAGAGATACGCTTGAACAAATTTGTCTAGTGCAACCATGCTTCTCGATTCTCTTTCACCGAGGCTCCAGGGCTTGCGATTGGTATAAAATTAAAATTCATAGTTTGATATAGACAAGAGTTAGAAGAGCTAGGTGCGAAGAGATACGCTTGAACAAATTTGTCTAGTGCAACCATACTTCTCGATTCTCTTTCACCGAGGCTGAGGGCTTGCGATTGGCACAAAATTAAAATTCATAGTTTGGTATAGACAAGAGTTAGAAGAGCTAGGTGCGCAGAGATACGCTTGAACAAATTTGTCTAGTGCAACCATACTTCTCGATTCTCTTTCACCGAGGCTCCAGGGCTTGCGATTGTCTCGTTACCACTGTCTAAGGCACGAATACAGTCAGTTTCGCGCCAGGGTGCCAAGAACCGACATCCAAGACCCGCTCGATCGTCGGAGAAAGCGACAGATTCTAAAACCGCGTAACAAACAGCAGGAAGCAGTTCGGAGCTGTACACTGTTTTAGTGCCAACAGTCCCCGGAATCTTCGAACGTTTGAAATATGGTCGAAGACCGTTTGATCTTTCTTCTTATTACCGACTTTCTACATTCCAGTCTGTTGTCCAGTTCCGAGGATCATCTAATTTCAGAGGAGTTGCAGAAGAACTGCATTTCGTAATTCGTCTTTGCCTTGTGCGATCCTGTTGTCGTTCGATCGTCAGAAAATTAATCCCGTGCAGCGCTGGCCTTGCGGTGGGCACAGCTGTTCTCGTTAATTACTTAATTCCGCTGGTCGAGGAGTACGAGTTCGTACGAGTTGCATTCCACGAGACCAGTAGAAATTTATTTGTTAAACTTTTATTTTTTAACTCCTGAAACTTCGTTCGCAAATAATTACGCGTCGCGTATATTATTATAATAAGTTTACTGGAACAATTAACAAAACGTTTATATAAAAAAAGAACTAACACGTGGTGTCACGTCGATTGTCGGAACTGAAAGAGACATCGATCGAGATTAAACAATTGAATCGCCAAATCGCAAGGCGTCTTTCTATTGGCTACCGTCGAGGCATAGAGTATAGAAAGCTTACACTTCAACATTATTAAATAAAATTAGGAATACGTTGAAGTTCAAGCCTCCTTTCTTGAAAATATTGTTCTCAAGAAAAATTCCCAAACAGGTCTTTCTATTGCATACAGAGTGTTCTCCGACCCCTAAAATGTCCACAAAAGGTCCGTACGACATTTTCAAGCACGTTCCAAAAATTTGCAGCAGCACTATACTCGAGGGTTAAATTCCAAAGTGCAGTGGGGTGTCGCGCAAGAAATCGGAGAGCAGTGGTTCGCCGGAGATCGAATCACGGTGGAATTTCGCGGAGTGGAGAACACGGATTTCCCAGGATGCGTTGCTCTGGCAATTAGGGAGAGAAGTCGCGATTCCTTGGTTTGTCCCGAATTTTTCCTCGTATCGGGGGGGAGGCACGGAAAACGCCTCGCGGCTCGTCCGATGGAATGCGCCGCTGCAATCGGTGCAGTAGCAGCAGCAGCAGCAGCAACAGCAGCGAGGACCAGAACCGTGGGAAGCAAAAAGTAGCTTGAGAACCCGTACGAGCTACGATAGGTCGGTGTATATACGGGGCTATTCCGACTCTAAGGAGGTGTCGTTCTATCCCTACCACGAGCCCGCCTACGGACCGGCCAGTTTATCATCGATTTCGTATTTATCCCGGTATCCCGCCTTCTCCACGCTCGGCTCGTTTCGATGACATGTTATCCGGCACTGGCGAGCGATGGCTTCGAACCGCTCGCGCGAGCAACGATTCTATCGTCGATCCGTTTCCTCGGCGGAAAATGTTCTGCCGAACCCCCATAAGCGACCTATTAGGCCGAGTTGCAAGTGTGATTTTTGTCAGAGTGTGACCAAATTTTTTCGACACCGATACCGATATATATCTGCGACAGTTTCTCTTATCGATACGATGCCAAACGCGATTCAGTGGCATAAAACACAAAACTTATTAACGAAGAAAGTAATAATAAATAAAGTCCAATGTTTTCTACGGTTTGTAGAAACGATCGGACGCTCGCGTGTAGCTTAGACCCATCGCTGGCCAGACGACGAGTCGCGAGTGCACTCGACTAAGACGGCGAGATGCATCGAAGAGGGAGGAGAGGTAGTGGGAGAGGAAAAGAGAGCGAGGAGAGGTAGGGAGATGCAGCGAGATGTTTCTGGACCAATGGAGAGGCTGCACCACCGTAACCGTATGCAAACTGCATCACCGCCTCCACCTCGAGTGCTCATCGAGTATGCAAAGTCCTTGGTACGTGCTCCGCCCATCTAGACCGTAGCGTCGTCGTCGGTACAGATTTCTACGTGCGCTGGTGGGTACCTTGGTCTATCTCTCGAATGGCGTGCCATTTTATTGCGAGCACGGATATCTCGTCTTTCCGCATCGAATCCTCTTACGCTCCTGGTTTATACAATTTAATGAAACCGCTGGAATTCCGACTTCCAGAGTCATTCTTCTCCTCAATATCGCAACGTTTTACTCTTCCGTTTCCAACTACCTTTCTGCCATTTTTTATCGTGGGATCGAGGTCTCGTATTTTCGTGTCGTTGCTCGCAATTAGTACGATTAGTTTTATTTACGATTAATGTCATATTCCATCTTCGATTTCTCGTCAAAAATTACATTTTCGACAATCTCTTGAGATAAGTCGCGTTTTCACAACCATAACAACTTTCCAATTAGGTGTACGAATCATCCTCGACATCATGCGCGAACGTTACGACGATGCTTTTAGTAGCTTCGATATTATTAGAAGATATTTATTCATTTGTAATTGTGGCTGGTTCTAGGATCGATTCTCTATTGTTACAACGAGCATATTTCACTCACAAATCTGAGAGAATCAGGATACACATCGCTCAAGACTCACAAATTAGCTACTTCGAGACAAAGAGTCGATTTTATTATTAATTACCACAAAGCTATACAAGAAACTGAAGAGAAATGAATTATCGTATACCCATAGCGTGAATAAATAATATCCATAATGAAATATGTATGATTCAAAATTACTAGGCACACGAGCGGCCACCGTTATTAATGTATACAAGTAGAAACAGCAAGTCATATTCAGACACGCGGCAGCCGAGTCACGTTGGCCAATTACTTTTACGGAAGTTCTGATTCGTTTACTGAATCTGCATCTGCTTTCAAGAACAAACCTGACTTGCCACTATATCGTGTGGGTTTAACTCTTAACATTATCAACTGCTTATCATTTACACAGTTTTTGCCTTTCTATTCCCCTGTCAGTCAGCTTGGTGTCTTTATTAAAATAAAGCGACGTAGTATGAGAAACATTTTCTTGAACGGGTTATTAAAATTTCATACATGTTGCAAAGCGCGGTACGTATTCTTTGAACTGTTTTTCTCTTTTTATTAGATTCTCTTCTATTTACTAGATTCTCTTTCTGTATAAGAGATAAGAGACAGAAAAAATCCAAGGGACAATAGCTCCGTTGTTAGGGCGTTTCCGCAGGGTCCGAAGTGACGTCATATATCGGAGAGGTAATAATTACTTACTGGCGGAAGCCGAGCGAGTCGTTCGGCCAGCTCGCGGGTCTGTCACGCGGTTATACGAGGAGCCTGGGCTCGTAAAGAGGAAAGGAGCCGAGAATTTTTCCTTCGCGACGCGGCCGCGCTATCGACGCGTGCAGGACGCTCGTAAAAAAGCCGCGGTCCTGCGTAAACTCGCGTTAAACGGGCCCGGCCACGGTATTTCTGATATGAAACAGCCCCGGACTCGTTCCGAGCTCGTTTCAACGGTCCCGAACCACCCGCAAGCCCCCCACTCTTCCTCGATATTAACTAACGAGCGCAATCTACTCTTTTATTATTTTTTTTTATTAGCATCTGGAACCTCCAGTCGTTCCATGACAGCTTGGAGAAGAAAGACGGGGTAAACTTGCCTAATATGTGGCCACGTATTATTGTCTTCGACGGGGAATAGTCTTGGAGAAATCTTAGTTGACATTAAGCAAGAAACAATGAATTAATTTTTTTCTATTTCGAAGAAAAATCATTTTTAAATAATTTCTTGATTAAAAGATACAAAATTGTATTTTATTTTTCGAACAACTAATATAAAAACTACCCCTTGGACTCTCGCCCTCGAGCCAATCGAATCTCATAATTATTCGTGTCCGGTAGAATCGTCTCTTGCCAAGCAAAGCAGTGCAGCGTGACAGTTCGAATTCCAGGGCTCGCAGGGTTGTAGTACCAAGTGGAAATATGTGCGCAGGGGTGGTATTTCCAGAAGTGAAAGACCGAGGGTTTATGGTGGTCGGTCGGCCGTTATCGGAGTTATACGGGCTGCGGGGTGGCCGGTCACCGGTCCTCTCGCAGATATCAACCACCCTCCAGACTTGTTCTCCTCCGTCTCAGCCCCTCTCGGCCTTTTCTCGAACGATACCACGTTCACGCTAACCGCGTTCCCAACGTCGTCGCACGCACACCTACAGCCTCAACCGCCGAGTAGAAAACGTTTCTGGACGGTGCATACTATAGTCGTTGGCGACCATTGATTATCGCCGAACGTCTCTCGCAGATTCTAACCGCCCCATCGAAGACCTTACTTATCTACCGAGAGACGGTGATGCGCGCCGAAACTTTTTCCTTTATCCTTCTCCCTGGTGGATATCGAACGAGCATTCGAGAGAGGTTGGCGTTATGCCTGCTCGTTAGAGCGGCGAGATCGGTGTCGCGATTCCGGCGATCGAGCAGATTAATGGTCATCGCTGTCACTTAACAGCTGAGAATCGAGATTTATCTCGTTACTTCGACGATCTTCTAATTGTTTAAACTGAAAGCCGCGGGGAAATGCAAAGAACCGCGGCCGCGGACACTTTACTGTGTGGGTTACCCTGGGATCGTCGACAACTCATTTCACCGACACTGTTTTTATCGACACGAGTTGACCGACATTGACTTTCGTCGACACGGTCAGATTGTCGGCAAATGTTTTCAGCGTCAGTCCGTGTTAAGCGACAGGTTTGGCAAAATTTTTGACCTTGAGAAAGGGTCAAGGTCAATTTTGCGGTCCATTTTTTAAACAGATCTCCACCGATCCAGAGGTATACTGTAGAATCCCTCCATTGTATTCGTGACGTATAATTTTTATACACCCTGTACGATTTTGTTGTGTTTTGTAGTCTATACATATGTACATTTGTAGCATTCTGTTTATTCAAATTAAATGAAATATGATTTTTGTTCCTTCGTGTGTACCTAATAATAAAATTTGTTTATTTAAAGAAATTCTGATTAATAAAGTAGCAATAAAAACTTTGATACAAATAACATTTTGTAATTCTCTTTAGTATTTATTATACAAGCAACTACATGCGTCAAGAACATAACAATGATAATAGCGATAATACAAATATCAGTGGCAATGAATTAACTCAAACCTCAAAGATTTGTCGACGATTTGACCGTGTCGATGAAGACGTAGTATCCGTTAAATCATGTCCATGAAAACATTTGTCGATGATTTGATCATGTCGATGAAAACATAGTGTCGACGAAAGTTAATGTCGGTCAAATCGTGTCGATGAAAATTGTCGGCGAAATGAGTTGCCGATGATCCCAGGGTAACCCACTCGCGTAGGATGATCCGTGCAGCGGTCAATTAGTTTCTGCGGCAATCTTTCGTCTGGTGTGTTGCGAAAAATTTCAGATAATCGTCGAGTTGTTGATTTTAAGATGATTTTAAAATGACTCCGAGAAGAATATTCCAAAATTATTTTTGTCTCAATTTTTTCATCTCAACACGAGTTCTTTATAAATCAGCGCATGGGACGTATTGTTCGAGTAGACGTCCGTAGATCATTCAAATCGTCGGGAGGATGGATCAGCGGCGTCTGTTCTTGCAGCTCGCGGAAGATGCTCACGTATGTGGACAAGTATTAAGGATCGAAGCGGCGGCGAGGATCAAAAGACGCCCCCACACGCGGCCGATCGTCGCAGAAATGCCACCGTCTCGTTTCAACCGTCGCCGCCGGCCGCTGCACGCGTGCACGCACGTCTCGAGTCTCGACTCGCTGTGCACGTCCGCCTGCAGTCTTTTGCATCTACTTGAACCGTTGATTGCAGTTACGATGCACCTCCAACCGGAAAACATCGCAATTAAAACAATTTAAACGCTCCAAAACATTTCACTAAATTTTATTCGGCTTTAATCCGGCTTTAGCTTATCCGTTTAAACACTTTATATTTGCCGATAGCCCATTACTACTTCGAATGTTGATCACTGGATTGCGGATTTCTATGAAAAATTCGCGTAACTCCACAATCTTATTATTTCATTAGAATGATTCTTCTACTTTGGGTGGTTGTTAAGCTCGAAACGTCGCGACGTGGAAAGGAGAGAAAAAGGTGAAAAAAGAGAAAAGAAAAAATTCGCGACAAGTCGGTAGCAGAATCCGAGCGGAGTCGCCAGGAATTTCGCGTCGCGCGGAAAGCAGGCGGGACAAGGGTGGAAACGCGGCAGATCTACGATCGAAATTCGAGGTAAAAGATGTTCAAAGATAAATGTACGTGCTCGCACGTGCCGGGAGTGCAAACGTGAAAATTGTCGTGGCGCGGATCAGGCGCAGGCGTGCGTGAGCCTACGTATGTGCAAGATGATCGTCGTATGCATCGGGGCCCCCCCGGCTGAGTGACCTGCCGCTGCATAAGTGTAATTCGCAGCACGTGCATCTCCGTTGCATTCGTACCGAGCCCGGGAAACACGCTAATCGCGGAACAACAGCGACGAAGCCGACCGAAAATTCCATAAAATCAATTTATTCGATCGAATCTGCTGACAAGTGGAAAAGTGGTGGAACTACATATTGTATATGCCATACCAATGTTGAAAGACAAAATTTTCCTAACATTAGATCATATAATCGTAAAAATGAACATTGTAGCCATTAGGATATAAGTGGTCGAGGATTTGCTGGACAGACAAGGTTTATTCAGGATTAGGTTATGAATACAAGAATCGATGGTACAAGGGATATAATTTTACGTTTTGAACGTTATAATAAAGGACGCATATACAAGGTTTTTTTCAGAATCGCATGTGTACTCTAGCTAGTGGTACGCACAGGAGATACAGTAATTCATCGATAATTGTCTATACTACGGGTCTGGCCAAAGACAATTATCGTGAAGGGATACTATTCTTTGACTTTTGCCGAACGTAGAACAGGACACCGAAGCTCGAGAGATACCGGGTCGGGTGTATCGGTGTGAATCACTACTAATCCAATGACAAAACTTCTTTACTTTTTATTATTTTTTTATGGAACTTTCACCAATATATTCATGGCATTTTTCTAATGAAAATAATACCAAATATGATATAATTCCGATGATATTTACCCGTGTAAGATTCGCGAATTGTCCCTGTCAAGAGAACTGACTTGTATTATAAATGATCATATACATATCTGTATACGATCCGAATTATATCGTGTTTGGTATCATTTTAATCAGAAAAATGCCACAAATATATTGATGAAAGTTCCATAAAAAAATAATAAAAATAAAGAAGTTTTGTCATTGGATTAGTAGTGGTATTCTGGTCTCACACCGATATACCCGATCCAGTATTGGGTTACATTGCTCGGCGGCCGAGGCCTACCGGGTTTCATGGTCCCTCACGGGATATACCCCTCAGTGGAATGGGTAGGCGACTAGACAATTATCGTTTAGATATTTTAGACAATTATGGATGAATTACTGTACTCTCTACACTTCCGTTTGGATGGCGTCCAGGTATTATCGCCGTACTCTCCATACCGAACGGGTGTTCAGGAATATTCTCCCGTACTCTCCTGTACAGTAATTCGGGTGTCCAGGAGTTATCCTGTCCTCTCTCGTTCGACAGGCGTCCAGGTATTATCGCCGTACTCTCCGTGTCGAACGAGCGGCCGGGAACAAACTCCCGTACTCTCCCGTACTCTCGGCAGGCGTCCAGGTATTGTCGCCGTACTCTCCTGCCGAGTCCTGGGCGTCCAGGAGGTGCTCTGTCCTCTTTCGTTCGACAGGCGTCCAGGTATTATCGCCGTACTCTCCATGTCGAACGAACGGCCAGGAACAGTCTCCCGTACTCTCCCAACCTCCCGCAGGCGTCCAGGTATTATCGCCGTACTCTCCTGCCGGGGCCAAATATGCTAACCAAGAGCGGCCGTGGTCTTACCTCGTCCTCTCTCTCGGAATAGCAAAAAGGACCGTGGCCTCTGCGAACCCGCAATTTATATACATTCGTTGCTATCGGCGGACGCGAAATCAACAACCGGGTTGTTAAGCGCAATTCGTCTTTTCGCGCGCTCCCCCTCGCGTCGTTCTCCCCGTGGCCGTCTACAAACTTTCTTCTGGAAGCTGCGCGAAACTCGCAGCTCCGCGTTTTGTCTTTTCTCGATTTTGTACATGCTACAACATGAAATTAAAACGGTTTCTCAACGATGTGTAGCGGATGCTGTGCGTGGGAAAGAAGGAATTTTCGGACGCGAAAATTCCGTCCTTCCCAAGTGCACGCCGTAGGTGATCGGGTCCAAGGCTTTGGTCATTGAGTTGACATTTGCCAGATCCTCGACCCGACCCGTTGCAGTTCCTCAACGACGTCCCCGTATGTAGCGTTTTGGGGGAGGAAACTCTCTCCTTGCATCTCCAAGGATGGAAAGTTCCTCCCCTTATTTTAACGGTTTTTGGGACGTCGTTGCAGGGTTATATAAGGCCCCCTTGACTTGAGCTGGCAGAAAGCTAGCAACATTCGTCGCGCGCATTTCGTGTGCTATGCTATCGCGACGCTATTGTTTCCTCAATTTTATATATGTTGAGTAAACTCCTAATCGATCCACCGATCGATCGAGCTACTTCGAAACTTGCACTCAAGGGAAGAATAAAATGTAACAATTGTGACAACAACAATACTGTATTTAAAAATGTGAACTATGAGAGACTCGACTGTCTGTACGACTATGTAACTATAAGATTTGCTAGCTTGACAGTCGAAGAGAATCTGCCCGAAGCTCGCAGGACCAGGATGAAGGAAAGCTCATTTTTCCCTCTCCTTTACAACATTCAACGGGTGGGGGGTGTCGTTGGAAGAAGGGAAAATACAAAGAGTGATCGTCTAAAGATCTGGTCCATGGGTGGGCCTCGGAAAATAACTAAGTGTCGAATTTCGGCGCCGAATCGACAACGAGACGACCATCGGCGACACGACACTAACCACATGTCCAGAAACAAGGTTCCTTGTTCTGGACCAAATCGCTATACAATATATCTTAAACAATATAATAGACTTTTTGTATTAAACAATTGTGAGTACATAACACACGTGTTGTTTATCAGTTATTTTATCTGCACGATATCCTAAAGATGAAATCAAAGCGAAACAATGAAGAAGTATTTGTTGTCAAAAGAGGGAGGACTCCGAGCGGAAGATAGGAGCTAAAAGTGGGGAGAAAGGAAGCTGTTAATGGGCGAATCGCAAACGCGCCTCTAACCGATGAGAATTCGCGAAGAACACGAGTCGAGACGGACGAGCATTATGAAACGAGAGAGTATAGAGAAGCGCGCAGAAATTCGCCCATTGTGACCGGGGCCCGGAATTATATGGCTTGCAAACCTGTTTCCCATGGTGGGCATACATAACCAGCCGAGATAACTTTATTACGAACACCGATGTCAGCCCGATAGCTCCTTCGATCCGATAAGATCGCGATATCTCATCCGGATGTTTATTTCAAAGGCGGAATTACGAGTCTGGAGCGACGCCAGCCGTCGTAAATTTCACGAAGCGAGAAAAATGCGGTGAATTCCTCTCTGTTTCTCTCGCTTCGCGCCGTCCTTCTTCGCTTTCGTTTACCGTCCCGTTGACGGGGTCAAAAATTTTGATAATCGAAAGCGTTCCAATCGAAACGCGTCGTTCCTCGACTGTCCCCAGTGACGCCTGTTTCAAATTGTTAATCTGTGTCAATCTGCGCAGAAATTATGCCCGGAACGTTCATCGGAATGGCGGACTTTACGAGCTCGAGACGGCTAGGATTTTTATTATCGTTCGAATGGTCACGCGGATTAGGGTATCCCGGAGTCGGAAACGCTGTCCTCGAGTGTTCGTGGCCTCGAAAAAAGTTATTCGTCCGCGAGCAACGAATAAAGAAGGTCTCGAAGAGAGGAGGGGAGAGACATAGTAAAAAACGAACGGTATTTATTGGATATCTGGACAGACTCCGACGACTTCCCGGTAAACGCTTCGTTTCTAATCGTTGCTCTTTACGAGGCCGGTAGGAGTCGTTGCTAATAGGAGGAAAGGAATTTCGAGCGACTTCCGTATTTCGTAGGATAAAGGAAAAGTTAGTGAACCGTGGACCGGGGACAAGTGAACCATGCGAAGTTATGTTTCAGACGCAGCACCGTAAAACAGATATCGCGAGGCTGAACGACAAGAAGTGGATTTCGTTCATTTTTCATCGTCGCTTGATACCTACGGCCACGAGCTACAATTTGTCCCGCGGAAACGAGAGACACGTATTTCTCGGTATCAGGGCAAATTACGGACCGTTCCCGATCATACATAAGCTTGATCAACCCAAGGGAAACGCCATAACTGAAAAGCATTCGATCGAATAACCATGCTTTCGTTATTATAGAAACTTTAGAGAGCCTTTCGCTAACATTATTTAACACTCGGATGACGAATCGTTTTTACAATTTTGTAATATTAATACGTACAGTTTTCTATTTAAAAAATACCCACGTCCCTGAAGGGGTTAATTATTATCACCAGCAGCGTGTGGAAGGAAAGAGGGGAGAATATTCTAAAAACGAGTAGAAATCCTTTTCGGGGAAGATTGTGGGGGGAGGGATGGAGCGATTGGGGTGGTGGAAGAGGGTCGAAGCGGATATTTCTTATTCGAGGCAACGCGGAGGGTGACGTTGCGAGGGTGGAAAGAGGGCGAAAAAGGGGGTAACTCCCGAGGTGGGGTGTTGTACCCCTCCGCGATCCATATTTTACAATATGGCCGGGGGGGTGGCTGGCAGGTTAGGGGTGGCCTATAGGCGGCACGCTGATGTACGCAGGTCTGCCAACGATTGGTCGATAGTAACGCGACGATTCTCTTCGGCTTTCTCTCCCTTTTCCTCCTCCGTTGCCCCTCTTTCTTCCGCCAGCGTGATTTACACGCGCCTCGCGAGTGCGCCGGGCCCGTATGCAGATCCACCCCCACCGAGGGTTGAAACGATCGAGTTTCAACCCTCCGGCGAAACGGCGTCTCCGACCCTTGTGGAAACTCGACCTATCCTATCGTTCTTTCTCCTCGCCGATGGATCCTCAAGGGTGGATCTTTTTACAGCCGCATCCGCGATGGAAAAAATGGCGGAGCTCCGGTAATCCTTCGCGATCTTTCAATAGAAACTTAACCCTTTTACATTACCTTCTAGATAATTCAATTATAACGATTCGTCCATTGACAGAATTAAAAATATTTTTCAAATCCCGATCTTCTCAAATACATTTCCGACCATCAAATTACGAAATCGCAAATGAATCCACGCCACCCCTTAATTCCCTTTGTATACTCCTCGTCTATTCTTCAACCCTCGTTGCCAACCATCCGCGGCTTCATCCGCTGACTACGCGATAGCGGTGTCCGCCGACGGCGTCCACTCTTTTTCCCGGCAGCATCCTCATCCTTATTATTCCGCGGGACATCTCCGGGTGAAATCCGGTGAAAGGTACAGCGGCCGGTAGAAGGAGGACATTACATTCTTTGTACTTAGTTGGCCCCTGCCTTCGTTCTTTCCTACGTCCACCCCGGCCCCCGCCCCTTCGCCACTCCCGTAGCCAGCCCTATTCTCGCGTTGAGTGAAAAGTTTTACTCGGGATATTACGCCTCACCCTCCCGTAACGTCGGAGGATTCCACTCTCTCCTCTCGCCCACCCCCGCAGCCAACCTATCTGTCCAGCAACCCCTCTTCTTCCTCTTCCAGGTTCTCTCTCGCAGAACTTCCTCCCTCTACGAAGCGACGCTCGCTTGTTTTCCCTCCTTTCTTCCGCCTCCACGGGAACCGAGGCGACGCAAACATAATATCATTACTATTTCGAAGTCTCGTTTTCTTATGAGTTCGAGAGGACGTAATGCACCCAGTCGGGAGTCCTTTGTTTGCCGTTCTCATTGTTTCTCGAGTGGAGAGCTCGTGTCCGCGGGTGGGCAAACTTTAGACGACGTTAACCACCCCCGAGCGTAAGGGGATGCGAGTACGGGACACCCGGGGTGTTTACGACCGCTTACGCCCGTGGTGCTGAATTTCACAAAATTTGCCTGGTTTCGAGAACTCGCTGTGCCTCGAAATGCGCTCGAAATTAACGCCCGGTAACTACCAGGTGTATGCATAAGTGTTTTCCGGTTTTACTACATGATTGCGCTAGCAACATGCGCGTAGCCTATTAATGTGACACAGACGCCATATTGTTCGTCTGATATTAAACGTGTCACACACAGTAGTTGAGTCCGTTAAAAGTTCGCGTCTTTTTTTTATCGTTCAGTGATCATGTCGAGTTTTGTGCCTGGAAAACGACATTTGCGGCACGCATTGCTTTTTTTTATTCCATCAAAAGAAAAAGGCTGTTGGAAGTCATCGTTTGCTGGTAGAAACATATGGTGAACATGCTCTATCGCTTAGAACATGTCAAACATGGTTTCGACAATTTAAAAATGGCGATTTTAATGTGGAAGACAGTGAGCGCTCTGGTAGACCACAAAAATGCGAAGACGAGAAATTGCAGGAGTTATTGGATGATGACCCAACTCAAACTCAACGGCAATTAGCAGAAGCATTGCAGGTATCTCAAGAAACAATCAGCAGACGTTTACGAGCAATGGGAAAGATAAATAAATCACGCATTAATCGAAAGACGACCGGAATGGGCCAGAAGACATGGTAAAGTGATTTTGTTACACGACAATGCTCCGTCTCACTCAGCAAAACCAGTGAAAGACACCTTAAAATCGCTTGGATGGGACATTCTTCCGCATCCGCCGTACTCCCCAGACCTAGCGCCATCTGACTACCACCTTTTCGCATCAATGGAACACGCGCTCGCACAGCAGCACTTCAGCAATTTCGAGGAAGTTGGAAAATGGCTCGACGAATGGTTTGCCGCAAAAGACAAGCATTTTTTCTGGCATGGTATTCATAAATTACCAGAAAGATGGGCGAAATCTGTAGAAGCCGATGGCCAATATTTTGAATAAAAAAAAATTAATTTCCCTTCAAAATCACGTGTTTCTTTTTACCAAAAAACCGGAAGAAACTTATGCATACACCTGGTATACAGTGTAATTTTTCCCAGATATTTTAACCCCGTGACTGCGGCAGACTGTGTACCATACGGCAGGAATTGAGTTACGATGTGCACCGAGAACTTATGGTAATAAATATCGATATAATTTTCGCGGCGCCTATTCATGTCCTATAGGCGCCCTCCGTGTCAGCAAGCCAAATTGCGTCGAGTGCCTATAGGCGCTGTCAGTGTCGCAAACGCAAAATTTCTAAACGCTTATAGGCGCCCACAGTGGCCAAGGGGTTAAAGAAAAGAGCAGTCGATATCGAATATTCAAGAAACCTCGTCCAAGATGTAGCACAGTTCCCACCCCTCCGCATCTCTCCTCTCTCATCCCGCCAGAACCTCCAGGGGGTCCGAGTGCAAAAAGGATCCGCGAATAATTCAACCGACGCAAAAACGACCGGTCTAATCTGCCGTGCATTTCTGCAACACCCTGTATAAAGAGTGTCTCACGCGGCTCGCAACACGCGCGTGCTCACGGGGTCTACATATAATGCTTGAGGGACGGTCAGGAACGGCCGCGGCCGGTCGCGGCCATCTACGGCGATTTTAACCATTATATTACGATGCCGGTAGCATAATGAAGGTGAGTTTTTCTCGTGGCTAGCCTAGTCGAGAAGGCCCGTTGTCGCCGTGGCGCATAGGCAGTTCCAATTCTCACGGTGTCCCTTATGGAGTCTCGCGCGCGGTGCACTCCCACCATCGCGGAATATCTCTACACCGGGTTTCCTTTTCGCCTTTTTCTCAAGCTTTATCCGTTTCCATGCAAGCGGGCACGCTTCGCGGGCGGCTATCCGTCGCAAAAACCGCGACCAACGGTTAAATAATTACCGTCGTTTGTAAGCCGACCAGAAGCCGGGCACCACAACCAACTTGGAAAACTTTCCACCCCCTACTCTCCTCGTGCGTGCTCGTCTTTCTCTGCGATTATTTCCTATTAATATATCGCTCAACGCCCCCGATTGTCCTCCGGATGGATTTATGGTCGGCGACTTCGGTTTTTACACTGTTTTCTTGGTAATCAAGGATTTTCATTGAATAGCTGTCATCTGTGTTGGATGGGTCGAGTATCGATCGCGAGTGCATTTTTTAACAAATATCGTAGAAAACACTTTGGACCGCAAAGGATTAACGAAGCCCCCGTCCGTTTACGGGTTTAACTAGATCGGTATGATAATTATTCAAGTCAATCCGAAAGACTCCGGTGAAATGGTAGCTGTAAATGGATCAAAGGATTTAAGGAAAGCGAAATTATCAGGTGTTTGCCACATAGGTGTAGAATGATTGGCGCAACGTCGGCCTCGTATGCGCCCGAGAAGCTTGTTGCCTCGGCAATAAAACGCCTAATACAGCGTTCGGACAAGTGTCGAGAAATCGTCGAAAATGTGATTCGTTCGGATCGGCTCGAACCACTGGGAGATTCTGTCTTTATTTGCCGATTAAATGTCTGTTTTGTAATTGTGCACGACGCCACTTTGTCCGGCTACATGAAACGATATTCGGTCGACGCGATGCCTAGTTTAGAAATCATACATTTTCATTTCTTCGAATAACTGTTCGAATAACTCTTCGCTTTCACGCCAAAGAATTCAAAAGCTCGGCGATATGCGTGATAGGCTCACGGTTTGGACCTCGTTTCCTGTAATTACGACGAACCAGAAGATGTTCTTAAGGCACGAAGACGGACAGGATTTTATTAATGCGTACAGGGTGTATAAAAATTATATGTCACGAATACCATGGAGAGATTCTATATCTCTGGATCGGTGGAGATCTGTTAAAAAAATTGACCGCAAAATTAACTTTGACCCTTTCTTTTAAGGTTAAAAAATGTTTTATCGAAATCGGATCGTATCGTAAAAGTCTCACGGGAACAATGGGTCTCGAGTCAACCGTTCTCTTAAAAAACAACTTTGACGTTTCATAAAATAATTTCTTCCATATGTCTATAGGGTGTCCCAAAATGGTATAAACGTGGAGGGAATGATTTTACACGAGAAAATAAATTGATAATATGTTGGTAAAAAGTTCGTTAAAAATATGAGAATAAATGTTTTTCATTTGACGTCTCGGTTTTGAGAAGTTAATGTTTGAAAATTCAGCGAACACGCGTGCTCTTGAATGGCAATCGTTTGACGCGTCTGCTCATGACCTACTAATTCTACTTGTCCCAAACGTTAGGCACGCGAACTTGACGGATTTTTAAAATAAATTCTCTCGAAAACGAGGCGTCAAACGAAAAAAATTTATTCTATATTTTCAATTTATTTTCTCATGTAGAATCATTCTCTACACGTTTATACCATTTTGGGAAACCCTGTAGACATATGGAAGAAATTAATTCACGAAACTTCAAAGTCGTTTTTAAAGAGAACGGTTCACTTGAGATCCATTGATCCCTTGAGACTTTTGTTCCTTGCGATGAATACGATAAAAAATTTTTTAATCTTAAAAGAAAGGGTCAAGGTCAATTTTGCGGTTCAATTTTTTAACAGATCTCCACCGATCCAGAGGTATAGAATCCCTCCATGGTATTCGCGACATATAATTTTTATACACCCTGTACAATGCGACGGTCCCGCCTCGTCGAAACGAACAGAAATGTTTCTCGTGAATATCTTCATTCGAGGATGAAGTCAGAAAATATCCATTCAAGGGGTCCCGAGACGATTCAAGATCGGAGAAGATGAAAGTCGGGACAGGTATTTACGATACTCCTTTACGACGTTCATTATTAGCGTGAAAATGGGAGCCGCGCCGTACCGCCGGGCCGCGCCGCGCCGCGGGGAATGACCTGATAAATCGATGACAAACGAACGCCGCGCTATAGTTCGGCGTAAACCGCTCCGCGGAATGCAAACTGCGGAACAAGTTGCGAAACCGGAGGAAAGTTTACGGGATCTCCAACAATAATCGCCTCTAAAACATTAGATCGTCGTTGTTGCAACACGTTGTAGCGACTCGATCGTTACCATACCCTGGGTAAAACCCCGTCGAGTTAAGAGCGTATTTTTTATAAGGGTTTTTTACCTAGGCCCTGGTCTAGCCGGCTGGGGACACGTCTGGCAGCCAGATTTTGCCCGGGCTGATGCCAGTTCGCCTGCAATTGCCCTTGGTGCATAGCGGGCCCTGCTATCGCAGGTATACGTACGTACCTGATAACCGGCCCCGCGGTACCGAGGGTCTTGCAGCCAAAGGTTCGCGCATCTGGAGGCTTTTTCCCAAAAGATGATTTTCTGTCCTTTTTTAGCAGGACACTCTCCCCCTCTACGAGGACGAAATAAATAGCCCTCCGAATGCGTCGGAGGGTCTCTTGGATTTCGGACTTCGTGGTATCGAGGCGGTCGGTGTTTTTCTCGACCTTTTAAATCGGAACCGGGCGCGAACATAGCCTCAGTATTTTTCGACGTGGTAACAATAAACTCTTGCGATTGAAAATTGGAAAGTGGGCATTCGTTCTGGTATTATTTCAACGACACCCTTCTCACTTCAACGTTATAAACCAAAAAATCATCGAATCCTCCCAATAATAAAATATTGTTATAGTTTAAGGAAAAAATATTGCAAACGAATAAAATGCACCAACAATTTCCCTAAAAAATCGCCCACACCCGCAACACAAGTCGGCAAAGCCTTCTGCAGCCTGGTACGAAAAGAAAAGATCCATGGTTCCCGGTGGCAGGTCGGTGCTTGACGTGTCCGGGGCCCCATAAAAGGGTAGATCACGGCTGCTGCACGCGTCTCACGTCCGCGGATCGAGCTAGTGCCGCGCGATCGATGACAAATGGGGTAGGGGGCGGATCGATCGCGCATGTAAACGAAATGCAAACAAACCGCGGCGCGGGCCTGTCGCAACCGGAGAGTTGCGAAACGAGGCGACAGTGGCAACGATCGATCCGATCCGCTAATGTGGGAGAGCTATGCCAGAACCGCGACACACGGGATAAAATCGCACAATCCCACCTATCCGGATCATAAGCAGCTGGTTTGCCGCAGGAATGCCAGTCGAGTCGACTAATAATCGAACAGCCGGCGCATTTCTTTCTCGTTTAAATAAGGAACGGGTCCGAGGGCGTTTCCCGCGAAAAGCTTGTGTTTTTTTTTTGCTCGCGGCAAAACGGCCGGGGCAATTTATTAGCCGGGCACCGATTGTTTCAAGACGCAGGAACGCGATTTTTGCTGGGCGTGACGCAACCCCGGGGAAAATAACGCCGACAATGCTCCGCTGCGGTGTTTATTTATTTAACGGCGACCGCTAACGAGCATTTTCTCCTCGATCCTTCCTCGAACTGCGCGCGATTAATAATTTTATTAGTTGGAAAGCAGCTAATTAGTTTAATCGACACCGATTCGGAGAAACACTTTCTACCGCCTCTTGCTGTCGGGATTGTTATTCCGTGCACTATGGTTGAGTCTGGGGGTACATTTTATGCATTTGCGACGAAAATAAGTACACTCGGCTCGTAATAATTTGAGTTAATCGGAGGACCCATTGGTCGGAAAGGGAGATGGTGTATAACGTGCATACGAAACGATGCACGCATGCACGGGCACGTTCCCCGGCCAATGGTTGGCATAGTAATCGAGTGAACGATTGCAAGCGTGAAATGCTCGATCGTAAGTAAATTACAGGACCTGGCTTATCGAATAACGTGCTGCATAAACGCGTCGAATAATCATCGGACGACTAGACCTCCTAAAATTGATTATAATACTAACAAAATCTAGCTTCGTCTATGCCTTTACAAAAGTACATTCTTATTATTCAATTATTTTTATTAAAAAATTACCCTTGAATTGCAGTATGAATTTTTGCGAAAAAATGTAATGGGTTCACGTCCTTCGCCGACTTTCCGCGATTTCGTTTAAAGACCACGAGAATTCTAATAATAACTCACCGAGTCCTTTAAGCGACGGAACATTAACTTTTCATTAACTCGCCGAACAGAAGCGAGTTATCTCGCAATTAGATCGGCATTCCGGGTGTTCGCGGTCACCGATCCACCTGTGCGCAGGTGGACCAGGTGACACGGGCCACCTACGTCGGCGATGACCACGTGTCACGCTTCCCGCAGGATGTGACGTCACTGTGTCACGATGCACGATGGAATGCACGGTACGGTAACGCGTTGCCAACGATGACTGTCATCGTCGATTATCAAAGCGGCCGGGACTGTGGTCCGTGACTCGATGCCATACAACGGAGAAAAATTCATTTTCCTCCAATGGATCGCACGTTGCGCGAGGAAACACCGTGCCCGCCATCTCCTGGAGAACATACGTACCGGACGAGTTCCTTGACGGCTGAAAATCAATGAGCCCGTCGAAGTAACGGACTGGGAAATGTATACGGTTCCAGTTTTATGAGCAAACCCGGGGAATATGTATGATTAAATCTCGAATAGAATCTTCGTGGAAAGAGCCGGGCATCGGGACGATCTATGATCGTATCCGCTCCTGTGATGACTATTCAAGAAGCCTTAGCCGCGAGTACTAACCCTTTGGCTCGTCTCTATGTTTTATCTATGGTGACAATTTAGGTATAGTGTAGCCGCGTAACATGATCTCGAGTCATACTTGTCTCGAATTTTGTACGGGTCTCCCCGGACCCAACGTTCGCCACTACCGAAATCAGCCTTGAACTTCCGTCGAGCTCGTCGAAGAAACAGATCGTTTCTTCGTTCGTTTTTCTTGCGGATCCAGAGGATCAAGACTTCAAAGATGGAATCCGCTAAGATTGGAACAACGGAACAGATCCCACGATCCTCGGACGACACCGGCCGTGCAACTTCTTCGCGCAAGCCACGAGTCGAAAAAGAAATCGGCCTCGGACTGCATAAAGAATGCAATTAAGCGAATCGTGTATTGTAATTAACGGCCATTCTCTTCTTCCGACGGATTCCCTCCTCGTCAGGTGCGTGCAAACGTGCTCAGCTGAGCTGGACGTAATCCTTCTCGGTCTCTCTCTCTCTTTTCTCTTGTCTCTTGCTTTCGCTTCTTCGTTTGTTCGGTCCTCTTCGTTCTGCTTTGGTCTTCCGGCGAGATACACCTTCCTCGATTAGTCCCTCGAATTAGCAGCTACCGCACGAACGTGACGAACAGATTAACAAATTGAACGGGACGCGATCAGAACCCTTTGAAATTGTCGCGCGATCCAGCGCGTGCATCCTTGATCAGGCTTGATTGCCACGGCAAGATCCCCGATCCTTCATTTGACTTGCTGATCGTCGTTTCGTTGATTACGCTGCTCGACAAATTTTGCCGATTTCTTTCCACTTTATCTCTGCATGTTTATTGCTAATCTATCTTTCAGCGAACCGTTCCAACTGTTCTATTTCAATCGGGCGCGTTAAACGAAAATTAGACAATAGGGTTTCCCAGTACAAAATGAATATGCAATCCGAAAGTGGGAATTTCCCTTCGAGAAATCGCGCACTCGATGCCCTAGATCGGAATTAATGGAAAATATGAAAACACGATTGAAATAAGCGTAATCCACCGTTTATATAATCGAGTGACTCACCGCGCACGGTAGAAGCGTGAATGGCATTTGCAATTAGGTTGATTTAAGCAAACAACGAACGCTCGGGGACTCTTCCTCCGCATTTCTCGAATATTTATCGATGGCTAGATTGCTTTCACGTCCTGCTCGGTTTCTTGCTGTCTTCGCCTTGTTTTTTAATGCATTCGAGAATCGCAATCGTTGAAATAATCGAATTCCATTTTCTCTTGTTTCCTAACAAAGACGAACGCAAACAATTTATAGCATCTTGTTGAAAATATTTTACCATAATATTTCAACTACCGGAAGTCAAATGCATAAGATCAGCTGTTCACGAATAACGATAAACAGCCATGGCGTTTTTCATGGAGAACGAGGGGGATAGATGCATCAGGAAAAAGGGAAAAATGGCGAAAGAGGAAAAAGCAGCGGTGGCGGCCGGCGGCCGGGGAATTCGACGGTGTTTGCACAGCAAAGAAGTCATTATATTTTCTCGAAGCGTCGCGAGAAGCTTAATCAAGGTGGCAGCCGAGCGGAATCAGCAAGGACCCCATTAGTTTTACGTTTCGTCCTTTTTTATTCTGTCTCCCTCGCGGCCCACCGCCATTTTCTCCCTGTAGCCGGTGGTCGTGTCCCCCGGGACTCATTGTCCAACCTAATAACCGCAACTTTTAATTGAATTTGCGACCAGCACGAATCAACTTTCGGCTCGTTCAGCTCCTAACTGATTGGCGGACGGCCCCCGTCGATTACTCACCTGAAAGATCGAGCGTCGCCAGATTTCGTCGTGCCATCCCTTGACCATTGATCGTTCGATCATTGATCTCTTCATCGAACACACATCGAACACCCCTTCCCACAAAACGAAGAAGCTTCGTAGATTGAGAATTTTTATGCCAAGTTAAAACATTTTAAACATTTTTGTGTAGGAATTTCACAGCTACGGCTGAGCAATATAGGCGAAAGTTGTTGGCGGAAAACAGTATGATACAGCTAGATGAGCATCGGAGTCAGATATCTATCAAGCCAGATTTCAAAGATTAATTAACGGCGGATCTGCCCAGCTAGCGTCTAACAACAGTCACGCGTCAACGCGATCGAGCTGCATTGTAAATGTTAATACGCAGCGGGGAAAATATTTTAGCATCGCATTAACCACGTTATTGCGTACGCTAAATCACCGCTGCCCATTATAATTGAACAAACAACCGGAGCCGCGCTCGCAATTAGGGTCCGCGAAATATCAGAAATGGTGGCAGGTCTTTCGCTCGTCCGATCGAATATGGAACAATGAAATAACTCCGGTGAAATTGCCCGGAGATTTTTCTTATAATAACGAAGCAAAATGTTATTTAAATTCGTAATTAGACTCCTCGTTTTATGCGGTCTTTGAAGGAACGGAATTTTTGCTGGAACTTCAATATTCCCGAGGTCTCGGTCTACCGATCGTCATAGTACACAAACAAACGTTTTCGCACAGAAACAATCGCTCTGTCCGAAGTTACATCTGAAACCTGCAGAAACAGCTTTAGCTCGAAAAACGAACAAAAGACTTGCAAACGGGCGATTAAGGCCCGCTGCACACATGCGACCGCAATTGCGGTCTGAAGTACTATGAAATCTATTAGAAGCTGCACATTTGTTTGAACTGTAATTGCGGCGACGTACGCCGCTCTTGCGTGCAATATTTTCCACATTTTCTCAAAGGAACGCACGGTCGCCGCAATCGCATATGCGATCGTCATTACTAGACTGCGGATCTTTATGCAAAATGAAAATTTTCTACACCGATTGCAAGAAATGGAGACTAAATTGAATTTTACTTTTTCTCGTAATGATCTTAATAGAGGAGAAATTATATATTGACAGCTTCAATTTTTAAAATTTTTCAATAACTTCGATTTTCATATACTCAATTTTGCTATAAATGCATAAAGATCCGCTGTCTAGTCATTACACTATCGCATATCAGTTGATGCACACGTCCGTCATTCTGCCTCAAAATGAACGACATAAACGGTGATACTTTATTAGACATCGAACTCCTTCTTCCTCCCTGCATATTTTCAGCACATGTTCCCACATTTCTTCCTCTTCTCTACGCCTTCTGCACTGTCTGTCATTTTCTTCTTCCCAATATTTCCCACCCCTCTCCCAATATTTCCTAATCTATATCTCGCCACCTTACTCCACTTCTCCTCTTTCCATATTTATATCTCGATTCTTTTTACGTACCTTAGAGTTACAGCTAACATTTCTACTGGAGTTAAAGCATGTCTCATCCATGTATCATGCAATGCGATTCTCTCTGTTATTCTATCTAACAGCTCATCAAATGAGTGAACACTCATTCGAAAATAATTAAAGAATTTTTCTGGATTTTCTCTTAAATCCAAAGGATGTGGCAAATCTACCTCGTGTAAATCTCGAATCGATAAAAGCATGCACCCAATACCGTCTTCTTTGTTTGCAACAATAGTATTTATGTACAAAATAGGCAAATACTCTACGCTGTTTTTGGGACACCTCCATCTTCAATAGTAGTAGAAAACGCAGTGAAGATCGCAATCGCCGCACGTTAAACAAACGCAAGTGGACGCCTTTCAACTGAACCGCAATTGCGATCGCCGCACGTTAGAAAAACGCATGTGTGCAGATATAAATGCAAGAACAAACAGGAAAAAGCCGCGCACGATAGAAAAAGAAGATCGGAAAGGTGAAGAAAAGTACGATTGAATCCATTCATGTATCTTGTAATGCGATTCTCTCTGTTATTCTATCTAACAGCTCATCAAATGAGTGAACACTCATTCGAAAATAATTAAAGAATTTTTCTGGATTTTCTCTTAAATCCAAAGGATGTGGCAAATCTACCTCGTGTAAATCTCGAATCGATAAAAGCATGCACCCAATACCGTCTTCTTTGTTTGCAACAATAGTATTTATGTACAAAATAGGCAAATACTCTACGCTGTTTTTGGGACACCTCCATCTTCGATAGTAGTAGAAAACGCAGTCAAGATCGCAGTCGCCACACGTTAAACAAACGCAAGTGGACGCCTTTCAACTGAACCGCAATTGCGGTCTGAAGTACTGTGAAATCTATTAGACGCTGCATATTTGTTTGAACCGTAATTGCGGCGACGTACGCCGCTCTTGCGTGCAATATTTGCCGCAGTTACCCAAAGGAACGCACGGTCGCCGCAATCACATATGCGATCGTCATTACATTATCGCATATCAGTTGATGCACACGTCCGTCATTCTGCCGCAAAATGAACGATACAAACGGTGATGCTTTATTAGACATCGAACTTTTCATTGAAAAAATAAAAAAGCATCCTGAAATATGGAACATCGCAGCGGAAAAATACCACGACAGGACGAAGAGAAAAAGTGCGTGGATTGAGGTTTGTCGTGTTATGCACGATGATTTCGACGAAAAAGACGACATAGATCAAAATGAAATACGTAAGTATACATATTATATATATTCATTTGAAAATAATTAACGAATTTTTCTGGATTTTCTCTTAAGTCATCAAAGGATGTAGCAAATTTTTTGGGACACCTCCATCTTCGGTAGTAGTAGAAAACGCAGTGAAGATCGCAGTCGCCGCACGTTAAACAAACGCATGTTTGCAGCGGGCCTAAAACCGTTCTCGATCACTCATTCGGCTTCTAAAAAAATAGCAAATCGAAGAAACAGGCAATCGTCGAGAATAACAGAGGAAGCGTATCGTGGGACTCGCGAAAATGACTGGTGCAGAGGCTTCGAAAACGGCGAAAACCAGGCGAAGCATCAATCATCCCGAAGTCAGAGCGAAATGGGAGCTGCGCGGACTTGTTATGATAATCGAAGGGTTAATTAAGACCTTACGGTATAAAGGTCGCCGAATAACAGGCGGCCAAAGTGTCTGGAGAACGAGAAGAGAAAAAGAGCAAGAGAGGGGATCGAGAGAAGAGTCTCGCGCCGAATTGCTGCTCGTGGCCCAGCAATCTCGTCCCAGGGCCGAGATTAAGGAAATAAATATCCAGGCCCGATAATTGTATTGGTAGTTTCAGTAACTAATGATCTAAAAGTCGTTAGCACCGCCGCCCGATCGTTGAGGGCTGCTACGAGCCGTTATACTTCCGAAAAAAGGGAACGGGAAAGGGGTGGCTGGAAGACCATACTGAAAATGAAACTACGACCAACCTAGACCGACGCACGACCAATCCGAGGTTTGCACGATGGTAATTCACGATCGAGCGCTCTCTCTCGACTGCCTTCGGAGAATTGGACGAACGAAACCGGGATCTATCGCCGGGCAGTCGGGGCACTGATTATAGCGTGCTATATTCTGTTCTAAACAACCCTTCAAATTCATCCCCGTGAAACATTAACCCTACGAACTTGGTCGAAGGCGCTACAATACGTTAGCTGTAATAGAAAATTCTCGCGCGGGTGGAACATTCATTTTTGACAATATTATATTTCCTGGCCCCCGAGAGCAGATCTATGGATCGTAGCCGCCGCCGCATTCGAGTGAAGTGGGAAAGGTATTGATGCAAATACAGCAATATTAAAGCCCACTTTCCAATTTTACTCGAAAGATTTATTTCTCACACAGTTGAAAAATACTAAGGTCTATGTTCGCGCCCGGTCTCGTGAAAATACCGCACGACTCGTCACGACGAAGTCCGAAAACTCAGAGAGCCTCCGACGCATCCGGAGGGCTTCTTATTTCGTCCTCGTAGAGGGGAGAGTGTCCTGTTGGAAAAGGACAGAAAATCATTCTTTAGGAAAAACCCTCCAGATGCGCTAACCTTTGGCTGCAAGCCCCTCGGTACCGCGGGGCCAGCTATCAGGTACGTACGTATACCTGCGATAGCCGGGCCCGTCATGCACCAAGGGCAATTGAATAAAATGATGCCGTGCAATAAAACGATTTCGATAAATCATATGTAATTTATTTTACATTATTTACACGGCACGATCGTCTGCCGACTTAACATTAGACGACTGTTTTAACAGAGCTAGTGATCCGTAGCGGTAGCAAATCGAACGTGGTTTGTTGAGACCGAACGATGTCTCTGAGAGCGATGCGGGTCTCTCATGAACGCGAAATTTCTCGGAGGATCGGTAACCTCTCGCTGTTCGTAAACAGTTGTATGTTCGTTAACGGTTCGTAAGCGTATATCCGTTACAACGATTTGTAAGCGTCCGTCCGTTACAACGATTCGTAAGCGTCTGCCGCACTGCTTCGGGATAAATTTCGAGGTAAAAAATCGAGTATGTCTCGACAAGGCCGATTTTGGGGGAAAAAACGATTCTATTCGTTAGTTAACTCGAGGGAGGAGGAACTTCCCATACAGCCCTCGCCGGTGGAGGAGGAAAGGCCCAACCCTCAAGTTAACGTAGGAAAATTCCATTGTTTCCCGTACCCCGTAAATTCTAACGCGACCTTACCCCGAAGCAACGCGATTTGGGCCCGAGTGGCTTGCAGATGTTTTATTACCCTTGGTAATAGCCCGGTGACAATTACCAAGGGTTTTTTTTCTGTCCGGTTGTTGGAACCGTGTCCAAGGATGCCGCGCGATGTGACGTTACGGTATGGCCCGAATGACCTGTACATGCGGCTCAAGGAGCGCAATCCCTTGGCCGCCGCACATGCTGGCCCAAAACGGCCCGCAGTGTCCGCATCTGAGACCTCGTATACCTCGCAAGCGGTACTCAAAAAGAGGGATCGCACAGATGGACTTTATGGCCCCTTTTCAATACCGTCAGCTCGAATCCTCGAATGTCACGTACAACGCGTCGAAGACTAGCATTCTTCGATGTAACGAAGGACGGTAAGAAATCGAAAAAGGGCCTCTAACGATATTAGAGGCAGAAAAATACGCGCGCCACCTTGGCCGACGCGAATACGCGCGAGGGATCTTAACAGCAATTGTAGACGAACTGGGCAAAATCTGGCTGTCAGATGTGACCCCAGCCGGCTTGACCAGAGCCTAGGTAAAAAAACCCTTATAACACTACGGTCTTTGCTAGACGGGGTTTTACCCGAGGCATGGTAGCGATCGAGTCGCTACACGAGTTTCTCAAGCCACGGTTTCTCTCTGGAAGCGATACGAAGATCGCACGCACTCCGGGTGCGTATTTCGACGCCTCCATTCGTTCTCCGGCATATCAAAGAGGGCGCTGCCGGCAGTGAGCGCGCATTGTCTTGCACCGTCGATTCGCGCCGTTTTTCGAGAGAAATATCGGTAACGTCGCCGAGCAGGGTGTCAAGCCGCCGACTGCGCGGGTTGTCGGGTGCTAACCTCTTGATCCTCGATGGGGGAGAGACATAGTATTCGAACGAGCCACTTGAGACGCGAGTGTACGTGGCCCTGGCGGACGATAAATAACAGCGAACTGGTTCTGCATATATCTGCTTATATGTATATACATATATATATAATCGGACGACAGGGCTTTATGCGCGCCGTCTTGGGCCATTCTTGTGCTAGATCCTTCGCACAGCATGGTGTCCGCCTTCCTTTAACCGTCCACCAACCCATTGACCCCGCACGCTTCGCATAGTTTCATCTGGAAAATTTCTAGAAAGCTTCGGTAGGATTTCATGCATTTATCAGAATAATTATTTATGAAAATTGTTGCGTCAAGTCCGCTAACGTGAATGTCGCGGATTACTTAGTGTAATGGATTTGAATGGAGTATATTCTAGGCTACTAATTCTCGGCGCAAGGTTCGATCAATATTAATTTAAAGCAAATTTGCGATTTTGCTAATTACACAGGTTTAATATTATAATTAAAATTTTCACTAAACTTTTTTACAGACGCGGTCTTTTTCCATCTTTCTGGAAAATGGTCCAAACTAGGACCGAAACGTCGAAAGTGTAATTAGCAAAATCGCAAATTTGCTTTAAATTAATATTGATCGAACCTTGCGCCGAGAATTTTTGCTAATTCTATATTAATTTAATTACGATCGAGAGAACAAGAGAAATATTCTAGGCTACTGTTTTAACTTAAAACAAATAACTTTATTTAAATATATATTGATGTCTTGCACGACAATGCTAATAGGCGATTCGCTGCTCTCGGGCAGTATACAGGTTGTGAATTCTAATGCGCTCGGGCAATAGTTTTTTCGTCACTGGTTCGACAGTTTTTTTTTTCCTTCGTTTTCCCTTGGGTTGCGTTTGTACAGTTCCTGAGGACTGAATCCTTTTTACCTGTATAACACATGAGAGATAAGAGTGTATAGTGGCAGTATGTATGATTGTTTTGGGTCAGATTGACCTTCATGTGTGGTTAATAGGGGAAAGTTTCAAAAACCTATATACGTGTGTTAAATTAAGGGGGAGGGGTGGAGGGATTTGAGGGGGGATTGGGTGGCATTGAGCATTTTAGGGGTGTAGCTGTTTCTTCTGCAGCGTGTAGGGATTTGATTTGGGTTATAGTTGCCGGTGTTGGCTATGAGAGGATTTTGGTGATTATAATCAAATGTTTTAGGGAGCGAGGATGTGATATATTTTTGTATTGTGGGCATTTTGAGTGTTAGATGTAAGATTTCTGTGGGAGGGTCGTTGTCGGCAGCAAGTATAATTCTTAGGAATTTGTTTTGGAGTCTCTGAATGTTTAGAAGGTATGTTTTGGCTGCAGTTGACCATATTTGGTGACCGTACAGGAGTGCGGATCTGGCACAAGCTAGATACAGTGTTCTTTTAATGTTGTCTGAGAGTGGACTTCTTTGATTAATGAGAGGGTACAGGAGTCTGATTAGTGGGTAGGTTTTTTGGATTCTGTGTTCTATGGCTTTTTTTCCAACTTAGTTTGCTGTCGAGAATGAGTCCTATGTAAATGACTTGTTTGGTCCAGGGAATTTGTATAGAGTTGATTTGAAGTGGTGGAGGGAGAGGTTTTTTGGGGGAAGTGTGGAAAAATATGGTCTGGGTTTTGGTTTCGTTGAGTTGGAGTTTCCAGTCTTGGAAATATTTGGATAAGGAATTGACGTGATTTTGGAGGTGTTTAGCTGCTTGGGTGGGTTGCCAAGAGGAGGAGTAGATAGCTGTGTCTTCAGCATATATGGCAAGGTTTGTATTAGGGTGTTTTGGGATGTCGTTGATGTAAATATTAAATAGGGTGGGTCCTAGGAGTGACTCTTGGGGGACTCACTGGTTCGACAGTAAAAAATCGCTGTAGTTATAGATATTTTTGGGTGCACCTAGCGCACCAGTCGCATTGCTTCTTTGCTGGTGGTCGCACGCTATTGGTGAAGACGTGGGTACATTTTTGTAGAGTGTTCGTGGGAGCGATGTTAGCATTTGTTTTGGCTCAGGTACCTGCTTTGCACGGAGAGTTTCGCATGGCTATTTGCCTATAATAAAAAAACCGAAAACAACAATAATTGTGACGGAACAAAAATAATTTGAGAGTATCGGTGGACTATTTTCAACCGGTTAAAATTGTGTTTCATTACTAATCGAGGATTGTCAGCCTGGATCATCGAACAGCGCCAGATATTGATCGAAAGGAGCCATCGAATAGAGTACCGAGCAATTTGCAAAGCCGACAGAGATGATGATTCCCGGGTGTCCGACAGGCAGTGAAACTATCCGATTCCATCGGCAATCAATTTCCCCATAAACCAATGAAAAATATCAGGAATCTTATCAGAAGCTGGTCCGACACGTTCCGGCCGAGATCATCCATCAGATCGTGCCGGCTCCGTATTTTATCGTGCTCGGATGTGCAATCCGTAAGTATCTAATGCACGTGTTGTGCACCGATCCAGATGCAGGCGGACGCGCGCGATGCACCGTTCTCGCTTCGAACGGTGAATGGAGGCTGCCCGGGTGACGACAGGTGGGCCAGGCCCTTGATAAATGAAGTGAGAACTCGCGGCTACTTATCCGCCGATGCATCAAATCTGTCCGGCCGGTATTAAAAGTGCATCCACGCTTTGTCTCGTGCCCCGGCGTTCGACGCTCGAAATAACGAAGCAACTGCTCTCCTCGAGCATTCCGCTTCCCTCCCACCGTAGTGCACCATTGGTTCCCACTTTTTCAAAATTTCAGTTGAAAGAAAAGTATACGGATTTCGATCAGAACCGTATCTCAAAATGGAATTGGAATAGGGTTAGCGCTAACAATGGTGGTAACAATGGCAACATCTAACAATGCTAAAAATCCATAGCCACCGTCCAACCCGCCGTCAAGAAACGACAGCAACCGAGTACTCGAAAGTAATAAATAAACGTTGTCGAAGCTACACCGCGCAGCCGGGCCCAGCTCTAAATCTCGAGCGCGGCTCACCCATAATTATCTCAAGGTGTCGGTAAACATTCCTCTCATTACGCGCGGACAAATAGTGGCAGGGAGATAGAGCCGGGAGAGGGCCTTAAGACCCATTTGACGGGCCTGCATCGGTCCCGGTAATATATAGCTAATATTTTTCTCTCCGCGTCGGGGATTATCGGCGTATCAACGTCGGCGCAGCGTAACGATCGTTGCGCGGAGCATAACGAGGCGTTTTGACAAGGCCCTCGCCTTCCGGGACAGTCGAGGCCCCGGTGTATAGGGCCCGAAAACCGACCGGGCCCTCGAAGCGGATCGAGAAGCCAACAGAGACAGAGATCGCGGGAACCGGGAAAAAAGGGGGAAAGGGGGTACGGCTGCGTAAATTATCTCCGCGGTGTGTATTTATCCGGAGATTTACAAGCGGGCAGCGCGCGTTTGATTTACACGCCCGTGCGCCCGTAGCCACGCTGAAACGGCTAAAAGGGTTCTGCGGGTGAAATATGCAACAGGATGCGCCGGCGCATCCTCCGGACTGCATCCACCGGAATCGTCCTGCGAACAGGGCCCTCTAGATCTCGAGTGCACCTGCGCCCCTGCCCCCGATACGCCGATTCCTCGACCAATTACCGACCGCCCGGCCCGGGTAGCTAATAATGGAGGGTTTCGATGACGCGTTAAGGGAGGATGATGAAGTTTCTTGATGCAGGAAGTTACGCCGGATCCTTGCCGCTCCGAATTCGCGACGTGGGTAGGCTGCGAGGTCCTTCGATCTGCGGCAAATCAAATTTTCCTGAGATTCGATCGGTGTCCGATTAGAAATTGATATTTTATAAACTGATCGTGATAAAAATTGGGAATTTACGTTCAACCGTAATCGATCACCCCGCATCGATCATCGCGACCAGTGATCCAGGGTCCCCGGTATCCTCCATCGTCTCCGGGAGCCAGGGTCCACCGTACTCGGTCGGCGAGTCCTCGAACCGCGAGTAACACATCAAACGCGGTGTGACGTGCGCGTATGTACGCGTACCGCAGGAAATATATTAAGGCTCGCGCGCGCTTGCGAGAGCTGGTTAGGGTTAAGAGCGGGGTATAAAGATGTTGTTTGAGGCGTCGGACACCTGTGCCCGGCCTGCCGGCTCTGCATATGGACTGCAGAGCTGCAGAGTCCCCTCCCTTATCCCCCCCGTTGGTGCTCCCTTTATCGCCTGTTCCACCTTCCTCTCACCGTTCGTCGTCCGTTCCTTCTTCCAGCTCGTGAAACATCATAACGTACGCTGGGCCGGACGACCACGCGCGTACCTGTACCCGCGCACGACGAACAGACGGAGCGGGTACGTAACGTATGTACCCTGCATTAAGATGCAGACGATGATAAGGAGGACTTTACGATCTCACGCTCGGACGATTCATAGCCCGGCGATGTATGAACGGACGCTGTTTACCGGGGTTCCCGCGGTCCTACGGACTTCACCCTGCTCTCGGCACTGGTCTAGGCTTGTCCTGTGACCTCTGGAGGGCGACTCGATTGATGGGCGATCGATGATCCATGGCGCTCAAACGCGTTCCTCGAGGATCGACGAAACCAAAAAACAAGTGGTGTCTTTGTAAATTATTTTTTAGACTCACAGATTTCGGAGCGCAATTCTAAATAGAGGATTTAAAAGTCCAACGATCGTTCGAAGAACACTGGAGGATTCGCGAGGCCCATAGGCCCCATGGAAAACTGCTGACTGCTTAGTATGCCGGTATTCCAGGCATACCAGCTGAATCTAGCCTCCTCTCGTATTCCCGGCAGTCAGGGCCGTTGGCTTCCCGGAGATGAGGGACTAAAAACCCGCGGACGGTCCGCAAAGGGACATTTAAATGATGTCGCCGCGGCTCCACGCACAGGAAAAGAGGATGAGGGAACGGGAGGGGGGTCCTTGGTAGGAATAACTCAGCAGCTAGCTGGTCTCTCGCCTCCCCCCCCCCCTCCGCCTCTTTCCGAGGGACCTGAGGCCCCTGGTAGGTTAGAGACGAGCCGGATGGACGAACGAGGAGACGTTGGTCAGTCAACGGTCCCGCAGTGACGTCGCGGGCTCTAGATTTCTGCTCTCTCGACTCGACCTCGTCTCTCCCTCGCTCCGAGTCCCGGTCCCAACTCGTGGGGAGCCACGGGGCCTGGAGGAGAAGGGGGGGACTGGATGCTAATCAGATGCCGACCACGGCGGCGACATCAAAAGGAGCTAGCGTCAGACCTTGTCACCAGCTACGAGCAGCCGGCCTCGCCTTTATTTGAATGCGCTATCGTCGGGATACGCGACGATGACGAGGCCCAGCTTTTTTCGGGGCCCACTATCCTTCTCTCTGTGGAACGCGGGCTCGATGATACCGATTCGTCGCGACGGCCCGGGGAAAGCGGATTGCCGATCGAAGAAACGCTGTCCTGGAATTGGAAGACTCGGAATGTTGGGCCAGATTTGCGAAAAATATAGGCCTCGTGTCAAATCGGACCGCGTGTAGTCCAAGACGAAAGTACAAGTGTATACAACCTACCGTATATGACAGCATATAAGGCATATTTTTTTAATATCGAGACATTCATAGATTTAAACGATGTCTACAATAAAAAGGAAAGCAATTGCACGTCAGACTCGGAATGAAGATTTCAAACAAAATCTACAATGTTTTTAAAAACGTCGGTACATTGCGGATGTAATCGACGTCTACAATAAAGAAGGATATACTATCTGTTTATAGAATGGACAAACGGTCGAAAAAAGTCCTAGCAAAGCTACCGCGAACCATGCATGCGTTCAGGGTACCGTCGCCTATTTGTCGCGCAGCATTCTAGCTTCTTTCCGGCTGGCACGGGAAAGGAGTGCCTTGGCGGCGCGGGTCGAAAAAGACGGCGGCGGCCTCACCTCGCCTCGCCTTGCCTCAGGGTTGCCTCGCATCGTCCATTGGACGGACAGGGGGCTCGCGGATGGATGCCGCGTGTTCGCGATCGCTGGCATCGGGTTCCAAGTAGGGTGTAATTGCCGCGGCTGACGGAACGGAGCGGTTGTCCCAACATTGCAGCATGCGCTTGTCAACGTTCATAAGTTATGAAACGGCGGATAAGGGCCTGCAGAGCCCCTCCGCGGGAGAGAACGCACGAAAAGGGCTACGGCCGACTCTTGGTCGTCGATGGGGGGGGGGGGTCAGAGAGAGAGAGAAAGAGTGACAAACAGAAGGCAGGGGGAGAGGGGGACCGAGAAGAAGCGACGGTCCGGAGGACAAGGGAGAGACAAACCGACGCGACCGGCAAGAAGAGTGGGGAGCACATAATTGCTGGTGGATTAATGAGACGGCATAATTGCACGATAATCGACGATCGTTTTATTAGGCGAACCGGACTGGACTCCGGGACTGGAACTTGGACGCGGACCTGACAGAGGACACCGCTCCAAGACATGGTCGCATATTATTATAAGAACCCCTCTCCTCCCGCGTCCTCGGTCGAGAGTCTTCGTTCTGAGGAGAGTAGGTATGCCCGGCTGGCCAGAAATGACAATTACCGAAGATCCTGCTAAACGCCCTGCCCACCCCGCTATCCCCTGCCTCGTCGACCAGCCGAGATCATGTTTGGAATGCGATGTCATTCCTCCGTGCAACGAGTGTCGTTGTACCGACGTTAAATCTGGTGGTCTCGGCGTGCCAAACCGCCGGACCCTGCGAGAAAGTGTCTCTGACGAAATCGAGAGCGATCCGCCTTCTTTCGGCAACCGACTATGGAATTGTCTGGGTCTTTGTCTGCAATGATCGATGGTGGTTCGGGATTTGAGAACGGTGGACTAGTTTAATTGTCGGTTCTTTGGTCTGTGCAGTTTCGTTTTTTAAAGTGTGAGTTGTAATTGTTGATTTTTGATACAATATCTTTTATTGAAGAAGTAGTAGCGACAAGGCATCGAGCAGTTTAATTGTTAACAGCAACGCAAAATTGAAAATTCTGCAAGAAGGCTCGATCGAAGGGTCTTCGAAGAGCCCGGAGACGTCTCTCCCAATCTGCCTCGTTCAAGTTCGCTCTCGACGTCCTCGTTTCCATACACCTATCGCGTCCTTGCTCTAGCTTCTTCGGATCCTCCTCAACCCAACGATCGATCGTGACTCGTCTCGGGCCGACATCGGCTCAAGGGGATCGTTTCGTCGTAAGAGTGGCGCGGCGTGTTCGCAGAGGAGCCGCGGTTCTTCTTGCCTTCTCCGGTCCTCTTCGGTTCGATGTAGGTAATCATGCGCCGCATTCCCCGGGTGCCGGAGAAGATTTTCGGTTTCATTGTGCGCGAGGGTGGGTTAGGGAGCCGGGACGATCGACGGCGCGGTAGAAAGAAGAGGAAGAAGAAGAAGAAGAACGAGACAGTGAAGAACGAGAAAGTAGAAAAAGGCGGATAGAAGGAGGCACGGAGGAGGAAGAAGAAGAGGAGGAAGAAAACGAGATGGTAGCCAGCGAGTCCAAGCAGATCCATCGTTCGGCGGGGAAGCAAACGACGCAAAAAACTGGCGTGCATTGTCCCCGACCGAGAGGCAAGCAACGCGAGCAACCACCTCTACTCTCTCTCTCTCTCTCTTTCTCTCTCTCTTAAGAAAAAGGGAGAGCGAGATTGACCAGAGGAAGCTATGTTCCACTGGATCCATGCATACCAACCTCAGCGATCCTGCCGAGAAAGAAGAGTAGCTCCTCTGTTCCCGGTGGTACGGGAATGGTAAGAAGGATCGGAAGGAAGAAGGACAGAGGATCGAGGGGACAGAGGAGGCAGAAGAAGAGGACGAGCACGACGCGCGGTCGATTTGATTTTTAAATGCAAACAAATCTACATCGTGGCAAAAGCGCCGCCGACCAAGATGCGAGACCTCGTCACAGGATGACGAGCCGGCTCGACGACGGCCTGCCGGATATTTTTTTCAATCATCCGAGCCCGCCACGAAGGCACCCGCTGATCTTTATTCCGCTCGGTAGAAGGGAGCTTGTCCGATCCGCGAGAGATCGGCGGGCCCCGACTCGGGTCCACCGTGGGAGGAGCGGCCCCGGCAAACTGAACACCGATTCGTAAGTGGACCGACGATTTGTCCGGCCGGCCGACATTCTCGCTGCCGAGGCACTGCCAACGATCTCGGTATCCGATCCCGAGGCGTTGCGTTCGATGCTTGCGATTCGAGAGATTAGCGGACGATCTCTCTGCGGAATCAAAATTGTCTACCTCGATTCAGAAATTTTTGATCGGGACCTTGGACCGCGTTCGAGCTTCTCTTTCGTAGCCGTAATCCGGTGCAACGGGGTCCTTGGAGAAAGTAGTACGATAGGATAAAACTAGGGATCGCGTGAAAACGTGGACATCTTCGTCGGAACAATATCTACCGTAAGATTTTTTGCCATCTTTTCAAGAAATGGCGCTGAACAACGGAGGCTCTCGCAACAAACGGTTTTTCCAGCAATCCTAGATGGCGGACAGGATGTCGACGATCCATGGACGTTAACGGTCCACGATCACGAGACAGGAAAGCTGTCGCGTGCTTGATCGCCGCCGCGCCCAGCCGACGTGAATGAAGCGGAGCGAAGCCGAGCGAGCGAGCGCGGTCTCGTTTTGCGTCTGGCTTCCAGTCGGATCGTGTAGCCTTCCGTCTCCGTTGACAGCCTTAATATATCTGTTCGCGATGCGCCTCATCTCGAGCGTTTAGGTATAATCCGACTTAATGCCGGCTTGATTCAATTCAATGAGCTGCGGCGTGGCAGAAGGCTCGAAGAAAAAAAAAAAGGAAAAGAGTCGAGGGAAGAAATCCCGAGCACCGACCACGCCGCGCCGGCGCGGCACGACGCGGCACGGCGCAATGTTCATGGAAATGCCCTTAATTCCGTCGATTATGGAAAGAGAGACTTTTCGTTCCCGCGCCGCTCGCGATCTAGCAAAAACCTGACACAGCGGAGTCGACATCCTCGAGAATCTTTAATCCCGGCAGAAGAACTAGAATTTTATTGGATACTCTGTGGATGTTCCGAGGATGGGAAAATCGTTTATGTGGGACGCGTGTGTAAAATGAAAAGAAACTGTCCGTTGTAACGCATTTCTGCGATGTCCTGGGAAATTGGTAGTTTCCATCTGCGAGAGAGCGTTTAATTGATTTTACGTAAAATTAGAGGGTCCCGCTTTTATCGTGTTATAACTAACTTTCGCAGAAGTAATCAGGAAACGATCTACCTCTACATGGAAAAGTGAAGATCAAAAGTATTGGGTTGAAAGTTCGTAGCGTTTTTAAACTAAAAGTGTGCAAAGTGTGAGAAAAGTTTGATTAGTTAATTATTAATCCGTCGGAGGTGTGTACTCGGTGCACGATGCATCTCGGTCTCTCGGAAAAATAAACGATCGAATTATACCGAACGGACGACCAGCCGGTTATGCCTCTAATTAGCGCGACCCTCGATCCTAATCGTTAACATCGGTCTAAAGTTAACGCGCATTTAATTCATAATAGAGGGAAGGGAGAGGAGAGGGAGGAGGTAAAGCCCGCCAGCGCAGACAGGCGAATTACGCATTCATCGCAATTAAGAACGCCGGGAAAGGGGGCCGGTATTATTAATTCGCGTTAATTAGAACAATCCCCGGAACGGTTCGAGCCTCTATGCCAGCCGTTACCGGCCGTCTCGCTGAAAGTGAAAACCGCCGCTCGTTAAAAAACGCTACAAAGTTCGCAAAACACCTCGGATCGCCGCATAATTAAATAACGTCGCATGTTAATACGACGAGGTTCAATGGTCTTTGTGTGTGCCAGCCCTCGGTACAGTCCCTCGAAAAAACAATTTCGAGTCAAAATTTCAGACCCGTGATCTACGAATTTTTATGCGAGCCTTTATGCAAAGCAGAAATTTTCATTCGTAGCTTCGCGTAACCATTTTTCAAAGAGCTTTCATCGGACGCGTTAGATAAACCCTAAATTAAAAAATCATGCAATTTTGATTATTTTGACCTCAAAAAAATCACACGTATATTCGAAACGGACACGAATGCGTGTACAAAATCCTAGTGCAAAATGTTCGATCGTTCTTCGGAAAAAAAATTCAGTTGGCGTACACGCTGTGTACTGAACCGATGCACCGATGCACCGAGAGACGGGCGGTACATGCGTATGCACAATAAATTTAGAGAAGGCGGTCGGCTTTTTCCCGGCAGCGAGCGCGATCTAATTGGATATGAAATTAAGTCAACGAAATCCCGAGCAAAAATCCCAGCGCCGCGCCGGAATTTGAAATTCATATCTTCCGGCTGCGCAGAGAGGGGCAGCATGCGCTGCACTCCGCGCATCCGTCATCTTTTTCTGCAGGCCAGGAGAGCGCATAATTGCAAGGCTGCATAAACCGCGTCCTTCTTGGTCGCCGACGAGCTCTTCGGTCGATGCCATTGCCATCGGGATACTTCGTGTTGGATTCTTTATCATCTCGGACCTTGTCGATAGACTGTTTAGGACGTCTACAGTGGATCTATAAACTGCAGGCGTTGGCCTTCCTGTGCAGTTTATCGCGCTTACAGTTAGATTGTTCGATGCGGCACTGAATCTCTATGGGGCCAATTTTTTCGTTTTTACACAAGAGATTTTTACTACTCTTTTCTCCCATGGAACATTTGATAAATATTATTGTCGAGCGTTAGGTCTGGGTTAAATAATCATTTATCTAAAATTCATCTGATTGATTCATTCCATAGAAATGATAAATATTCGCTGTTAATTGGATCGGATCATTAAAAGTATCAGTTAGTTCTTAGCAGTATCATTTCTCCCCCTTTAAGGAGACAAGAAAAAATTGCATGCATCCAGCACATAGTAGTTATTATCAAAGAGATTAAAGGGTATATTAACTTTGATAAGTAAAGTAATCGACAAACATTAAGACCAGATCGCGATTAATTCTTATCTTTCAAGGTTCCAGGCTTGCTCTATCGATGATAAGTTTACTGGAGCATAAAAAGACGTTCAATAACAAGGATAAGCCCATCTTGAAATCGCTAATGACGTGATCTAATGAGATGTAGTCAGATTTCTGAGAGCATAAAAAATTATCTTGATCATTAGGCGTCAAATTAACTTTCGAACCTCGTAATAGCATTTATTTATTATCGTACGTGCCTTACAAGGGCCATTTTAATTTACCAGAAATACAGGGTGTCCCGAATTTAAATGGCAAAACTTCATGAGCGTGTAGGGGTCGAAAAACTAAGACAAAAAGTCTTTTAGAAATTTGCTCGTTTTTGCATCGTTTTGTTGCTCTCTTGAGTTGTTGTATACACTTGTATTTGTGATTGCTTTTACATTGTTGTCTGAGTTATGACAGTGAGATATGTGAACACTTGATGCTATCCTTTACATTCTTTCGGTTGTTTATATTCTTGGTTTCTTCTATGATTCCTGCGCTTAATCAGTCTTTTGTCAGTTACTCAGATATTTTGGAGTGATATTAAAGTTTTTATCGATCGAAAATTTTTATAATATATATGTGAAGAATTATCGGCGCAAGGTTCGATCAATTAATACAATTAGCTATGTTATGTTCTTTAAAACGTTACGATTCGGATGTGAATCTGTACAACGTCTAATTGGCCACATTTGCTACAAATTGTTTTGGAACAGGAGGTGGTGTTTCGTCCTAGACCCGCTATTTTGGAGTGAATAGCTTCAGATTTATTCGGTGCCAATCAATTCAAGAGAGAAATTAAGATATCGAATCATAGATGCAGTGCATCATACTTCACCAGAACAATACAGTAATTCATCGATAATTGTCTATACCACGGGTCTGGCCAAAGACAATTATAGTGAAGGGATACTATTCTTTGACTTTTGCCGAACGTAGAACAGGACACCGAAGCTGGAGGAGCCTCGGCCGCCGAGCAGTGAAATCCGATACCGGGTCGGGTGTATCGGTGTGAATCACTATTAATCCAATGACAAAACTTCTTTATTTTTTATTATTTTTTTATGGAACTTTCACACATATATTCGTAGCGTTTTTCTAATGAAAATGATACCAAATATAATTCCGGTGATATTTACGATTTTAGTTTAAGATTCACGAGTTGTCCCGGCAGGGGCGAAACGACTTGTATTATAAATGACCATACATCTGTATATGATCCGAATTATATCGTGTTTGGTATCATTTTAATCAGAAAAATGCCACAAATATATTAGTCAAATCGGAATTATATCATATTTGGTATCATTTTCATTAGAAAAATGCCAAGAATATATTGGTGAAAGTTCGATAAAAAAATAAAGAAGTTTTGTCATTGGATTAGTAATGGTTTCTTGGTCTCACACCAAGGCCTACAGAGTTTCATGGCACCTTACGGGGTACGCCCCTCCGTGGAATGGGTAGGCGACTAGACAATTATCGTTTAGATATTTTAGACAATTATCGATGAATTACTGTATTTAGCTGCAATTTATCAATTCACTGCTAGAATGTAATGCTTGCATTGCTGCAGGAGGTAAACATTTTGAACAATATCTACATTAAATAGATGATAACGTAAATAAAATGTAAATAAATTAGTACAAAAATGAAAACTTATTTTTATTTCTTTTTTCGCGATTTTCTCCAGAACGAAGTAAAAAAGAGCAAATCTCTAAAAGACTTTTTGTCTTAGTTTTTCGGTCCCCTACACGCTCCAGAAGTTTTGCCATTTAAATTCGGGACACCCTGTATAATGTTAGAAAAATAAAATTGAGAGACTAATTCCAATGGAATAATTTGCGTAATCTAATGACGGAACCACAGTGAATAAAAAAAATAGTTATGGGGTGGTAGCGCGAGGGGTAGAAGAAAGAGTACGGATCTCGGTTTCGAGCTTCGCGGGTCGCCGATTAACCAGAAGAGGCGATGAAAGAGTTCGATGAAATAATGACGGGACGGGGTCGATAAATAGTACGCCTCTGCCGGTTCCAGGGGCGGAGTGAGCCAGGTGGAAGGAGGACGGTGGGATCCTTCAGGGCCCGCGCTAATACCAGCCAAGGGTAGACAGCTATCAAAAGCCCGTATTTAAATATTATCAATGAAATTACAGTGCTCACTGCTCGCGAGGGGCTGCTCGGTCATTACCGACTGGCAATTCGGCCTCTTTAATCGCCGTTGTCAATACTAATCGACATCGTCGTTATTTAATATTCCTCGACCCGCTCTTCCTTTTGGACACCAACCCGGCTTGGCTGAACCTTGCGAAGAATATTCCTTGCGAAACGCTCCCGAAAATCATGCACACGCATTCGTTTAATTGAATACCTTTAATTGAATTTAGAGTTTATTATAATATAAACCCCCGTAAGAATATTTTATGGTAAATATTTACATTAGGGGCTTCCTCACCGATTTTGATGACCTTGAAATATGTTATCAAAGTCATTATTCTGAACAACTTTTTCCTGTACATGTTACCGCCGCTCAGCTTTAGTTTCCGAGATATTCGCAAAAAAGTTTCAACATCTCGAAAAGTGATCGGAGTAGGTCTGGATTAGATTTCTTAGCAGGGATGGGGATTGAGGGAGTGGCGGCAGCCCAATCGACACATGTTTTATAGGAAATGCATAGTTCGTTCATAATAAATTCTTGTCGAGTTGCTCTCAGCATTATATGATACGCAATGAAACGGCAAGCAGTTTGTACGGGAAGACGTATATTATCAAACCAAGTGTCCTTATAAACACTAATTTTGAAATTACGTTGTGTTTTTATACGTCTTTTGTGTCGATTTCTAATGTAACTAGTATTATGGCATCTAAAAATTAAGTTTTCGCGATCAAGTAGCATATTTTCGTTGCACTTGATACAATTCATCGTGCCATGAATCACTTTACTGTTAACTAAAAAATCTATCAACATTTCTTGATTGTTGCAGATATCCAAGAATTCGTATAGTTTCATGTTTAATACTCTGTACGCTAACACAGCTGACAATGAAATGAGTTCGCGTTCGACACAATTCATTTCAACAGACAAGAAAGTAGGTCTCAACTGATTGAAGGCGTTTTAAGTTGTGACAATTTCAAATCTAACCCAGGCCTACTCGAAACTTTTTTGCAAATATTTCGGAAACTAAAGCTGAGCGGCGGTAAGATGTATAGGAAAAAGTTGTTCAGGATGATGACCTTGATAACATATTTCATGGTCATCAAAATCGGTGAGGAAGCCCCTAATGTAAACATTTACCATAAAATCGGTGTGAGGAAGCCTTATAGACTTTTTTTATAGAGGAAAATTATACGTAAGCATATTAATTCTACATTATAAAGTGCTAATGTAAGGTACCGCTAATGTCACCTACCGCTTTTTCGTATGACTGCTACGGGCATATAGGCCCGACTACTAGCGATATATCTGAGAAGGTCGTTCTAGCAGGTAAAAAGAATTTAACACTACCACTGCCCTCCGACAACAACAAACCCGACGGATGGACAACACGTGCGATAGACCCATCGATGCGACGGGCGGGGACATACATACACTTATAAATGACGACCGAAGACAACACGAAAAGGAATTTCTTTGACGATCTCCCACTCTTCGACCAAAGTCCTTCCGATACACCCGCGTCCAATTAACAAACGCTATATTTCCCCACCTAAATTCACCCTAACCATTCACGAAAAATTCGAGGCGACAATCGCAGAACTATTTCGATCGTGGTCGGCGTAACTTCTTCTCGTTCTCTGTCATTTCTGTTAGTGTGTTGCGTAATGTTTGGCAGTCATTAAGAAGTATTCGTGTAAATAGCAGTGTCTTGTGGAAAAATTTGTAAGTACCTATATTTTACATTAGCATTTAATAATATGTGATTAATATTCTTACGTCTAACAGTGCGTGTACCATTAGTATCGGCTAGCATTCAGAAACAATTAATCAGATATTAACACTCGTCTGTAGCATACAATGGAGAACACTCGCCGATCGAATATCGATTTAATTTCGCGAGACGCGCGATTTGAATACGATCGCACAGGATTTCACCATAGTCATAATTCTCGTCTAATTATGTCCTGATCGCGAGATCTACGATCCGACAGTAGTCCGGCCAGCGGCGCGGCGTTACCCGGGATCTTATGCAGCGTCACGCCAACTCCTAATTATGTCGATAAGGATCGTGGCTGGTTTAATTACTCCCCACCCACCACGGTTGCTCTATTCGCCGGTCTATGCTAATCGGCTGACTCTTAGATACCGGCGCCGATACTATTTCGCCGAGAGCGACCGGATTCCTAATTGCCAGTCGCGCCGGCTACACTCGTTGCTAATCCGCGTTTGCCTGGCTGTTTGCCTAATTATCCACCTGCCTACTCTCCTCTCCTCTCCTCTCCTCTCCTTCGGGTTTCATAATGTCGAGTGACTTGTCAGACGCTTCTGATTATGGCTGCATAATGGACGAACGCGTTAGATGCGACGCTCACGCGGAAATGGTACCGTAACATTCTCGCGTGATTCGGATTGTTTGTTTCGTTTTGCGAAGAAAATAATACGTGGGAATTTTTAGTGCAAAAATTTCCGTGGTACTATATCGAATTTTTAATGTAACAATTACACTAACTGAAAAAAAAAACAGAAATACAGATTTGTCCGAGCATAGACAGTCACGTTGCCAAAACAATTTGCGAAAACACGTAGCGGCCATTAATCTCTTCATCTCGATTTAATTGAACCATAAGCAGCGTGCCATTTTCGTCGGAGCCTTTTTCCCGTTAAACCTGTCCGGATACCTGTCCACCTGGAATTCTTTTCAAGGGTACATTATATAATTTGCTTTTGATAATACGCGAACCGGTCGACGGTCGACGGTCGGCCTCTCAACTGTATCTCGAGCACGTGGGCCCTGGTTGTGTCGCCGCACGTGAGAATGGTACTTTAAGGTGCGTGGACGCAGCGGGGGCCCGCGTACGGTAATCCGAGAAGAACCGCCCTTTATCTGATTGCATCTGTGATTCGCGAGCCTCCCTTTGACCGTGCCGACACACGCATGGTCGCCACTCGACAATGTTTTTCTGTATTCACGAATTCACCGTGCGTCCACGCTGAAATTCCCATCGGGCTCGAATATTGCCATCGACTCCATAATCGTCATATTAATCGGGTAAACTGTCTCTTAGAAACCCCAAAATTTTCGATTATTATACAGGGTGGTCCGTTTAAATAAGAACACCTAAATATCTCTTCAGGTTATTGTAATGCAAAAATTATTTGTTACGTAATGTGCAATGGTGTCAATGGACCAAATATTTGACACGAATACTTTTTTCCGAGGGTCATTTTTTTCGGAGTTGTCACGGTCAACGATGTTTTTTGGTACATAACTACATTTTTTTTTTTATTGCATCGTGTAACTGATGGAAACATACATTCAGATATGTATAATAACATGACCTTGAAATGACTTTGATCCTCGAAAATTAAAGTTATACCTAGAACCGATGTCGAATATCTTCGGCCACGACTCCTGAACCTACGAATGCGAAGAAAATATCTTTTATCACACTAAGAATATCGATCAACAGATGTGTGTATGTGTTAACTGTTAAACCAACACTCACGTTCTCTTAAGTTATCATCGGAGATGTTCAAAATGGTGTCCTACGTTGATACATTTTCTGAAACGTGCAATGACCGACTGTACAGATCTTTCAATTCTTTCGGAATTAATATCAGCACAAGCTCTAGCTATTCGGTTCTTCATATCCTCTGGTGTAGTTGGTCGTTCATTATAAACTGTTTGTTTCAATTTTCGCCACAAAAAAAGTCCATTGGTGTGAGGTCTGGTGAACGCGGTGGCCATCCTAGAACTCCGGTACGACCAATCCATCGATTTGGAAATTTTTAATCCAAAATTTGTTTGACAAGGCGTGTAGAATGAACCGGACAACCGTCATGCTGATAACACAATCTTAAACGGATATCTAGTGGTACATCATGAACAAGCATTTGTAGCACATTTTGCAAGAATGTTGCATACTTTTCTCCATTTAAAGTACCGTTTATGAAATAAGGACTAATTATTTGATCATTTAATATGCCACACCAGACATTTACACTCCACGGTCTTTGTTTATCCACTAATCTTAGCCAGTGTGGATTGTCAGTTGACCAATAATGCATGTTTCGTAGATTTAGCTGTCCATGGTTGGTGAAAGACGCTTCATCAGTAAACAGTACTCTTTTAAAAAATGATTCGTCATTTTCGTATTGCTGCAAACCCCACCGAGAAAAATTCATACGATTTACAAAATCTGTTCCGTGAAGGTCCTGATGTAACGATAGATGATAGGGATGAAATTTTTCTTCTTTCAATATCCGTATTATGCTTGTTTTAGAAATGCCAGTTTCACGCTCGAGTTGTCTTAAACTCACTTGTGGAGTTTCGTTAACTTTATCGACAATAATTATTTTGTTTCTTTCGTTCGTAACAGTTCTGATTCTTTCACGCTTTTTGACAACAGTACCAGTTTCACGAAAATGACTGATCAACTTTTTATAAGTAGAAAGTGATGGACAATTACGGTTTGGAAATTTATCTTTATATATTCTAACTGCTTGCCTTAAACAATGATCAGCTTTACCGTAAATGAAAACCATATCAACTTTTTCTTGCATTGAGTAATTTGTTTTAAACAGCTCGTCGATACATGGATAGATAAATTGAAACTGATCGGAATTTCAAATCGTTAGGTATTATCAGTATTGTGACAGTAAACATGTTTATTTACATTCACGCTCTTGATGTAGAGTCTTGGTCAAAGCCTACGATCTTAATAGACATCAGTTCTAGGTATAACTTTAATTTTCGAGGATCAAGGTCATTTCAAGGTCATGTTATTATACATATTTGAATGTATTTTTCCATCAGTTACACGATGCAATAAAAAAAAAGGTAGTTATGTACCAAAAAACATCGATGACCTTGACAATTCCGAAAAAAATGACTCTCGGAAAAAAAATATTCGTGCCAAATATTTGGTCCATTGACACCATGCACATTACGTAACAAATAATTTTTGCATCACAATAACCTGAAGAAATATTTAGGTGTTCTTATTTAAACGGACCACCCTGTATATTCAATCTTGTTCATTTCGACGAGAAAACACGTATATCGAAGTCGTGGACCGCGGAACCGATACACAATCTAACCATATGTAACCCAGACCTGACCCAGACACAATCTCTATAGTAACGTCGCCACTAGTGAGTCACTACACGCAAGGAGCTCCCTAATAACCAATATGGCGACGCCCGAGACCTGTCACTTTCTGAGAATAAACACTCAAAATTACTATCAAATTACTCAATTTTACATGCTCAACTATTTAACAAGTGGTTTCCGCGGTCCACGATTTCGATATACGTGTTTTATCGTCGAAATAACCAAGATTGGATATATAATAATCGAAAATTTTGGGGTTTTTTAAGAAACAGTTCAGCCTATTAATCAGCAAAATTTTCTGTCAGTTTTAATAACTCTCTTATCGAGTAGACCGTGGATTTTTATGCAAAATAAAAATGTGCTGCGAGTGCAGATGATATGGAAGATCTGCGGCAGTTAGGTTTCACCGCATGCAGTTCATAAGGGTTGAAGAAATTGTCCGGATTGTTCGGTAATCAATGTCGGATCACGTCCCAGCGATACGCGGACAACCACTATGATTATGTGAGGAACTCTGATGACGAACCTAAGCTAGGCCGCACCGGAGGCCGATCCGAATCGAGTCGGACCAGGCTGGAATTAATCGGGCTTTTGTTCCGCGGCTAGGTACTTATTAAGGCCGAGTTCTTATTGAAACTCCACCGACATGCAAACACGGATAAGACCGGAAAAAAGTCTACCGTTTCGAATAGACGCGCCGCCATTACTGGCAAACGTGATCTACCGACAGCGGATTCATTCTCGTTTCGATGGATGCTGGATCAGCAAAATTACAGTAGAATCTATATATAATATTTCGTCTGTAACAATTTTATATTTTATCTTCATTTTTATTTCACTGTGAATAGTAATGAAACAAATGGACAGGCTGTACAATACAGATTCTTTACTAGATCAACCGTAATTGTTAAGAAATATTCTAACTGTACAAACTTAAAATATTTAGTTTTATTCTTCGGACACTAAATAAAAATACCTTCTTAGCTACAGCTTCTTCGCTTTTCGTAAAAGATCTTGTGTTTATTTAATTTTCTACATTTTTTAAAAATTGTATTTGCTTTTAAAAGGCACGCGATTCAGGTACCAATGACAGGATGGATGAATTTTGGCCCAGACGTTACAGACTTTGGTCTAAAAAATACAATCTGCGAAGTCAAGTTAGCAAAACGTCGCTCGATTTTTAACTTTGATGAATTTTGAACGGTGGCGATGCATTTATGCGATTTCAGCTGGTACCGTTCACCATATTGACGACCGCAGCAGTTGCATTTGTACGGTTTCTCGCCGATGTGCCCGTAAATGTGTTTCGCCAATTTCGTTTTCACGCTGAATCGCGATTTGCAGAAATCGCACTCGAATCGTTTCACACCTGTGTGACGATACCTGTGGACCTTCAGGCCCCAGGACCTTCTGTAACATTTGCCGCAGTCCTCGCACTTGTAGGGCCTCACTCCTGAAAATTATAAACAATATTAGAACCATAGATTAACACGAACCGTCGGAAATTTCGCTGTCGTGCAAAATTGGATCGCGAAAATTTCAAATATAATAAAAATATATATCTACACGGGAACGTGTACCGGTGAAGCTAATGATACATTTATCGAAGATTTACCGAAAGCAATTTTCTACTCGCTGCACTTTCCTCGTATATTCTGATTTTTCTCCGATATTCTATGGAAATTGGGCTTTACATAATGAAGTCTAATTACTATGGGGGAATTGTTGAACGACCGAAGCCTGCATCCAGCTTTTCATCGGCCTCGGAAGGCTTTAATTCGAGACCAAGGATGAAGTATACGTGTAGCACAGCTCGAAGGAAATTAAGGATCTGGTAAACATCGAGTGGTGGAAGGCTGGATTTACGAACGGAGCTTCCGTTAGCCCATAAACAAACCTAAGAATATACATTACAGTGTTCTGTGTTCGCGAGTGAGGCATTATCGCCATTTAAGTAGCTTTCAGCCGCCACGGCGCGGCGCGAATTCCGCGAAGGGGTTAATTGGCAGCCGTGTAACACCACGATGCTTGATTCTCTAATTAATAGAGTTGCGAAGCCGAAGGACGGGCTCGCGGCAATGCAAGTGGAGCTGAGCCGAGTCGAGGCTGCACAGCTCTTATCTATGATTTTTATGTCTCAATACCGACTCGAATTTATATGGGAGAGCGGAACCCGCGACGAAGGGAAACAATCTCGCGCTAAAACACCAGTTTCGACCCTCGTTTCTCCACATAACCGACCTTCTAATTGCCTATCAAGCCTATCCCTGAATTTCAGCAACGGTGTACAATTTTTCGGAATTGGTTTCGCGAAATTTGTTTTGATCTTTCTCGAATTCGTCATTTACTTTCGAAGAAGTACCTATTACGCCGAGCCTGTTAAGCAGAGAATACGTATTCTTTGCATTGTCACTCGGCGGACGCAATAACGCGTCATCGGTGGAAAAAGCGTCGAACTTGCCCAATAAAAAGATACTCACCGTAATGCGAGAGGATATGATGCTTAAGTGCACCTTTCAGGTGGAAACGACGCTTGCAGATGTCGCACTCGAACCTTCTCTCGCCGGTGTGCGTCAGTTTGTGGGTCTTCAAGACCGAAGATCGCTTGAACTTCGCGGGGCATAGATCGCACTTGAACGGTAGATCCGCGGTGTGAACGATCATATGTGCCCTTAGACTACTCAGGCGCAGGAATCTTTTCTTGCAGATCGAACACTCGAACGGCTTCACGTTCGTGTGCATTAACTTGTGATCGCGAAGGGACTGTCGGTGCAGCAGCTTCTTCTTGCACACGGTGCATTCGAATTGCTTGCGTTCCGAGTGCAGTTCTGCTTTGTGGTTCTTCAGCTCGTTTCTGCTCTGCAATTTTTTGGTGATTTTAGCAATCTTTCCTGTTACGCCATGTGTTCGCGACTCTATCGACGAATCGTTTCTTCTGCAATTTATGTGTAACTGTTAGGATTTTTTCGGAAAGTAGGATTGCATACAATTTTCAAAATATCTCAAATCTTTATTTCCACCTATCAAAGAGAAACTGCCACTATTAAAAAACTTTAATGTTGTTTATTCAATTCCTTGTTTTGAATGTGATTTGTGTATATTTTGAACAAACATCCAGAAACTTAGATACACGAGTTACAAAACATAAACATAATATTTTCTTACCACCAATACAACATACGGCGTTGACGAAACATTCCCTTGAGTTGGATCATAGATTTGATTTTGAAAATATTAAAATTGTGGACAAAGAAGCTAATTTACATCAAAGATTATTATTGGAAACAATTCATATGATTAAACACCATAGCGTAAATCTTAGGTATGAAACCCCTAAGATACATGAATATTACGCATCATTACTGAATCAGTAATGTTTTATGATGACATTGCTTTCCAAACTAAATAATATTGTTTATATTTTCAAATCATGAAATAATTCTTATGTCACATACAAATTATTCGCATAAATCTCTTCCAACAACAACTGAATGTTAATAAATGAATTTACCGAATTGGTACATTCACATAAGTGGTTAAAAGAAATATTATATCGTTCAAATTTACCGCCTAATATCGATTGGTATAACCAAGATCGTATCAAATACTCTCAGTGTAGTGACATGCTCTTATTCAAATATTAAATCACATCAAAAACAAGTAAGCTAGTTTTATAAATAATAGTTATAAACTTTTTGGTCAATATCAATGATATATTTTGAAAATTGTTACAATATACATATTTTTACAGACGCAAGCAAATACACCTTGAAAATGATTGAAACTAGAATCGAAACGTCGATGATTATTTGATAATCTGCAAAATTGTTTTTGATTTAGTAATTGATCGAACCGTAGCGCCGAAAACATTGGAAATTTATTATTAATATTTCGATATAAGAAACATATTTATATGTAACTGTACTCGTAAATATTCAACCAACTGTAATTCGTAATAAATGTATGCGTGTACCTGAAACCTAAAGCTGCAGTGACTGCACGGGAACGCCTTGAACGCACCGTGCAACAGTAGGTGGTCCTTCAAACTTGTCAATCTTGAAACAAAAAACATCATAAATAAATTAAATTATTGGAATTGTTGGAATACGTGAGTAACGATTCGTTAAACAAACTAGCAGGTTGCAAAAAATTGTAGCCGATGCACGCACCGTGAAAACTGTTTCCGACAGAGGCCGCACTGGAAGAGTTTTCCGCGACTATGGTCGACCATGTGTGTCTTGAAGCCTGCCTCGTCCGGAAACTCGATTCTACAGACGCTGCAGAGCAGCCGTTTCCCGCGCGTCAAGGCCGCGATGTACTCCTCAAAGTCGACGTATTCATCCGGTGTAGCTGTTTCCGTTTTCTGCGAGCTGGCCCCTATTCTGCTCCCCTCGAACCTCTGTTTCCTTCTCGCGTCGATCTCGATCGGATGCAGCTCGTCGTTCATTGAGAAATTCTCGATCTCGTCCAGAACCTCTGTCTTGATCTTCACCTAAAAAAAAATCCCCATTCTTAACGCAGGATCTGTTAACCCTTAAGTGGGCGCGCCTATTTTTGTTACATACAGTGTGCGAAATTCGTATAAACGCACCTAAAAAAATATGATTTTTGGGGCTAAAAGTTTTAAATTCAAATGAGGCGAATATATAGTAACGACAGAAAAGTAAAGATATATTTATGTGCTATAGATATTTACATATTTATATTTAGGTAAACATATATAAGTCTGTATTTATTGATACTTATTCTTTGTGCGAAATTCTTTTAAACGCACAGCAAGAAAAGACGAAATAAAACTAAACTTATATTATAATTATAAATTTAATATTTTGTATGACCTCCATTATTTTGAATTAATGCAAAAATTCGATTCGGCATTGAATTTATCAGATTATTTATGACTGTAATAGGAATCTCTTCCCAGCAACGTTTAATTTCTTCTTTTAAAGCTGCAGTATCGGAGAATTGGCGGCCATTTGCATATATATTTCTTGCCATTATACCCCATAAGTTTTCAATGGGGTTCATATCAGGACTGCATGCAGGCCATTCAATTCAAGGGATGTCCCGTGCCTGAAACCATTCGCGGGAACATTTTGAAACGTGGATTGCTGCGTTTTCTTGTTGGAATATAAATTCACGTTCGCCAACTGTATCTTCCAAAAATGGAATTAATGCTCCATCTAGCATGTCGACGTACTTTTCTGAATTTATTGTGCCGTTAATAAAACAAAGTTTCAGTTTTCCATATGAAGAAAATGCTCCCCAAATCATTACACTTCCACCGTGGAAATTTCTGGATAATTTAGGGTCATTTTTTGACGTAAATCGTGCCAGTAGGAACTGCATCCATCTGGGCCGTCTAAATTGAATTTTTTCTCGTCCGAAAAAATGACTTTCTTCCATTCATCAGTCCAGTGCATATGATTTTTTGCATATTGCAGCCGAGCAACCTTATGATGCGCTTTCAACATCGGCTTTTTCTGTGGTTTCTTAAAAACTATGTATTATTATGCAAAATTTGTTGAACACGTCGCTTTGTGACTGATAATTGCATTTTCGCAACAATTTGACTTGCAACTAATCTATTTTTTGTTTAGAATTTCCTTTCGTAGAACATTTCTTTCCATAATTTTCTTCCAATTTCAAGAAATTTCTTACTACACACTCTGGACGATTAATTTCCTTTGCTATTTTTCTGTTCGATTCACCTCTTTTGTTTAAAATTGCTATGTACCTTTTTCGCCTCCGATCAGAAAATTTCCTCTTGGCATTTGTCTCCTTTTCATTAAAACAAATGTATTACTAAATGTGTTACTAAATACAGTTTAATACTACACAATTCAACAATATGAAGCACTTACCACTATTATTTCTGTCAATATTAATCGAAATAAAGCACTGCGATTAAACGAATTTCACATGCGTAGACGTTGTCATTACACGTTTCGCTCTGCGAAATAAACTGGCATGTAAATGCGAAAAATTTCGAAGCATAGATGTTGAAAGTAAATAACCCCACTTTGACAACATCGTTTGTCCTTTTCTTCTCCATAGGCATGAAAATTCGTATATTTTGAAGTGCGTTTAAACGAATTTCGGTGACTGTAACTGGGCGCGCGGAGCACTTTGCGCACCATCCTTTAAAACTACGTATATCACTGTTCATTATCAGTTTCTTATGAAATTTTCTGTCATGTAATAAAAATTATACTACATTAAACTACAAACGGAGGGTTTGTAAGGGTTAACAATAATCAAGTTGCAACAATTTGCTCGGCCGGTGTACCCTGCGCCATAGCAACCTAACTCGCTAAAATATTCAAGACCGGTAAAGTTTACGCGCGACAGTCCCACTGTAAATCATTCGGAAGTGCAGAGATCGAGGCCATCATCCCCTTATCGTTCTGCTTATCGTGTTTAACGGTGTAATTTGATCAAGCCGCGTACAATTCGCTAACAATGTAAAGGAGTTCCGTGCGATGATGTACGCGCCGCGCGGGGAATCCCAAACGAGGCTCGCCTCGAATAATTAATAAAAACTATAATCAGTATTCTCTGGTTGGAGATTCGCCCGTCGTTTTTCCGTCGGAATCGGCCTGCGGGATCTCGCCGGACATTATAATATGCAGGATATTAGATAATTTCGCACGGTTCCGCGAGAAATTAAAGCGAGAGGCCGCCAACAGCGTTTTTCAACGCAACGCAACGCAACGGGAACAACGAAAGCCGAACAACACAGTGCACGCGGTTCGCCTCCTCTTTTACGTAACGATTCGTTGTGTAGCGTATATGCGGTCTCTCGCTAGTTCGAAACGCTTTTATATAATCAATTATGCAATTAGACCGGCGTCGGAGGTGATTTTACGACGAAATAATAAAGAGCGGCACACATGGCCAGTGCAACCAGAGCGATTTTAGCAGAGTTTTTATAGCTGGCTGCGCGGCGATCGAGAAACTTAATCTGATCGGGACGCAGCTTATGGGTTTCTCGTAGCCGTACGCTACCGGACCATAAGTGTCCGGACACCTGGCAAATGAAGATAAATCGTGCACTAATGGCATAAGCATGTTATTATTTTTTTAATGAGATCGGTGTTGATTGAATGGCCGGAGGAACTACAGTGCATAACATTTCGGATTTTTACTGTTCGACGGTTTTAAAATTAAGTAAACGAGAGAGAAATTGCACGAACAATCTAATTCTTAAACGATTGTCTTATTATCCTATTAAATTACTACTTCCAAATGTTATTTTTAGTGTAAACTGATTGTCTGAATTTTTGACAACGCATAGGTTAAATTATTGAAATGAATACATTATCTAAAATGCTTATAGTACAAACTCAGTAATGAATTGAAATAAAAAGGAATTTTGCAAAAACCACACCATAGTTAATTCATGATGATATTGCAATCGGAGTACGCTAAATCTAAGTAACTGAATGTGAAATGAATATAACCTAATTGGTGGAGGAACATGAAGGATACGATAGACACAACGTACTTCTTTGCATCGATTGCATCGTTTCTTCGTCCCTATAATTTTCACCTCGTCGTTCTCTCGTTTTCCCATGAAATCGGTATAGTTTTCTTGTCGATGTTTCATGCCAGCATCAAAGACGACCACCTTTTTCTTAACCGTTTACACTGAAAATAGCCGCGAGAAATGATCGATGGTCGATTCGACGAGAAAAAACAAGTGAAAGACTAGAATGTTTAAACTTCATTCTTGTCGTTAGGTATTTTTAGGCCTAACCGAAATCGATTTATTAAGCTATTAAAACAGGATGAATGTCATTAATCATTGTTATAGTGATTAGGCCATTTGTTGAAAGTTTCGAATCACTTTGTAGATTGACGAACATAATGATACGCTTGTTAAGCGAACAAACTTAATTAACTGGACATAATTGCATTAAATTATAAAATAGTGTAGGTAACGTCGACTCGAGAGACCATTCATCACGCAATTTAATTTTAAATGAACCAGACATTCCATCATTAACAATGTTATTTTACAAACAAAGGATAGAGATACCCGTTCAGCCTTTTCCAAAAATAATATCTGCATTTATTAGAGAATTAATTAATATCTGCTAGCGGTAAAGATATCAACTTTCGTTTCCCGCTCCGAATTTTAATTAGCTCTTTTATTATCGTTATTTTTAGATTGCTTCGCGTAACATTATGACATTCCCAAAATTTGTGAAACAGAAAGAAAGATCTGCAGTTCGATAGTCGATATGAAAATCATCGGAAGAGCATAAAGAATCGCATAATCGTTGAGAGGATCGTGACCAAAAGCAGCTTAGGAAGATTCGGGAGCCGGTGTTGCAACCTATCGTCTCGCCGTCACTCGTTCGCCGCGGCATTATTCTAATTAATTAGCCCGCTCGTCTGGTAGATCGTTTCACGAATATTGAGATAATTATTTATGAGTTTACAGACGAGCGATCGCTGCGCAGTTTCGGCCCCGGTCGCGCAATATGTATCTCTCGCGCATCGGTCTGATTAGTAGAACGAAATCTCGCCACGTCACTCCACGCTAATTACTTGTATTAGCTTAAGCTTCCTTAATTTCCTGAAGCATAGTTATGTCTCGTTGTAACTTTTACGGGGCAATAAAGTATCTCCAGACGCCGCCGCCTCTCTGTAACAACTCCGTAATTAAGGGATACAACGTGATTTACACGCGATCCCCACCGTCGATCCGACGATCCTGAATTTACTGATTACCAGACTAAGGATCTTTATACATAATCAAATTTACCCCGGCGGCGCGGCGCTTCGCTGCGAACAACTGCCGATGGAAGGTTCGTTTACTCTGATCTTTCCAGACATCCTCCATCGAATCGTTTCTAGGTTACATCCGTGATTATCGCGATTATGTGCTCCAGAAATGAATTGTTAATCGCTCGAGCATCTTAAGAAACCCTTCGCACGACACATTCACTTAACTCCGCCGCTTGCTCGGAACACTTCATGCTTACTTTTACTTTGTTCGGTACTTAGGAGTATTGCATTGTAATCTGATTTAACTAGCTTCGCGAACAACTTTCGTAAGAATCATAAACGCAAGAGAAGAAGACCGTTCGAAAGTGTTCGTTCGAAAGTGCTCCGCGTTTTTACAGCTCTGCAAATTCACCGTATGCTTGCATAAAAAAAGCATTTTACGATCATTATACCGATTATGGATGACTGAAAATCTGGCTGCTCGTTATAATTGGACAGTGCCGTTCCAGAAATCGGTCGAAATCCTCGGATAATCGAGCAGATCGAGGGAAAGCAGGAAAAAGCGAGAAGGGCTCTCGCATAGATCCCGATTTTCCTCGTCGACCGGATCGTCTCTGGATTGTCTCTGATCGATCGTTTCGAGGTCACTAGACAGCCGAGCGTCTCGGACGTCTCGGACGTCTCGGACGTCTCTCGTTGGACGAGGCAGGACAGGTACAGCGATAACGACAAACTGGCCCGAGAAAAACACCGGCCGAGCGATAAATCAGGCCTATTGCATTCCTAAGATAGCGGGCCGGCTGAAAGTCATTACGCTGGCAAAAGTAATTCCCAACTAAGTAAGTAAAGCAATAAATACATAATGCATCCGGCGAGTTTCCCACACGCGGTTCTCCCTGCCTCCCCTCGGCCCCCGCGCGCCTCTCGTCGCCGATTCCATGAAATCATGCATCAACGGGGACCACGCTGTGTGTCGCGGATTTATTTGCGCCGATCGACGACGCGATTCCGCCGACTTCTTTCGCAAACGGGGACGGGACGAAACGGGACGGGACAGGCCCGAGCGGAAAAACCGACTGGGAACGTGAGAGGGGCTGGGCCGCCGCCGCCGCCGCCATTTGGATTTCAATTAGCCCGATCAGAACAGCTGTTTCCCTGACGGAAATTTTCATTCGAGCCTCCCGGATGCTCAGAATTTTCTTGCAGTCATTTGTCTGTCGCAGACTGCATCGGAGAATTAATCGTTCAATTTGCACTGAAAAATTGTCCATCATTCGACTCGTGTACGCTGCCAGTAAAATTTACAGTCCGTTTCTTAAAGGTCAATTGAAATTCACAAAGTGTCACCGATAAAAAAAAAAGGTTGGGGCAGGGCCCGCTCTTGGGGCAGGGCACTTGCCCGGGGCGCCAAAATTTAGGGGCGCCATTTTGACTGTAAGTGTGAGAAAAATATTGATGTTTTAAATACCCAATTAATAGAAAATTTCACACATCGATTTTTTCGTTCGCTAAAAATTTACAGTGCGTAGCGTATTTACATTGTTTTTACGGTCCCAGTATGTGTCACACATACTTTATGCGTTTGTTGCGTATGAGTTGCGCTCTTTCTTATGCGTGCGCAGCAGAAGCGGGCCGCTCCCGCGCGAGTTTCGATAATCTTTTATTTCGCATGATTCTATTCTGTTTTTTTCCTTCTTCTGATTTATCACACGTCTTTTGTCCGCGCAGTGCACGACATCGCATCTCTTATATTGAACTATTCAATTCACATGTGTCATCTATATAATTGGTATTATTTATATTATGTATATCTATATACATGGTATCATAAATACCATGTCCAAAAAAATGCTACTAAAATACTGCAAAAATTTAGAATGTATTTTAACTGATGGCGATTCTGTTGACATAAATGGGGTAGAATTAGCAGAGGAAATTTCAGCAGTATTTGCGCTTTTGGGCAAAAAAGAAAGCCTAAGAAATGTACTAAGCTTAATTACAAAGTTAAATTTTGCCCCAAACTTTACTATTGCTTTATGAATATTGCTAACGATACCAATAACTGTAGCAAGTGGCGAAAGGAGTTTTTCTAAGTTAAAATTAATTAAGAACTTTTTACGTACGACTACTATACAAAATCGTCTTAATGGTTAGGCCATTTAGCAGTTGACCATGAAATTGCTGATCAAATAAATTTAACAGATACAATAAAAAAGTTTGCAGAACTGAAAGTAAGACAAATAAGTTTTTTGTGATTTTAGCGTAGTTGATGTTAACTTATTTTATTTTCAAAATAATGGCATGTTGATTGGTTGTGCAATAATACACATTTTGAATAGCATTTAAACATATAAAAAATTATATGGTTAACATTTGTGGCTAGGTACAGATATTTCTTAATTAATTTCTACTGTTTTGTACAACTTGATTATCAATATTATGTTATATGTTTCTTTCTAAATGTATGCTTTTATTAAAATTTAAATGAAATGATTTGATTTTTATTGAAAATAAAAAATATGTACCTTTATTTAAAGAATATATATAAATTCTTAAGGAGCGACAATTTGTCTTCTTGTCCGGGACGTCGTAATCGCTAGAGCGAGCCCTGGTTGGGGAAAAAAGAAATCCATTATTTTTGCGTGAACTTCAAGACTTTATTTAACATGTTTCGGATTGTCCGATTTGGGTCAAGTATGCACCGTTTTGTTCTATAATTTGTTGCCATTTTAAAGGTAGCTTCATAATGCCTCTCTCATAGCTGTCTTGGTCCTTATTGGCAAAAAAATGTACCGAATTTTCTCTTTGTTCACTTCCATTTTTAACACCCTGTAACTCACAACTGAATGGACCAAACAAAAAACAGCAAAACAATTTTTTTAGTGTGAAATGTCACCTTGACAACGAGCATAAATCTGAAATTGTTTGATCGATACTTTACGAGATCACTATAGCCATCTACCAAAAAAATAATGGATTTCTTTTTCCCCAACCCAAATCTTGTCGGATTTGCAATGAAAAATTATTGAGTTTCTACTCCGTTTCTACACCGAAGCCTTGGAAATCGCGATTTCTCTAATTAAGAGTCTCTTCTTAATATTAGGCGAGCTGCTGCCGAGGAAAATTGAATATCGTTTGCATACATGTCGAGAGATTTCAGACGGTTTCTCACGCGTCTACTCGCGCCGCAAGTTGCGAAGGAGATCAAAGCACTCGTGTCTGATCGGTGGCGAGGAGTTTCAACTGAAATTCTTAAAAGTCTACCCATTTTCCAAGTCTTTTAATCTTTATTTCCGTATGTTACCGTGCGGAGTGTAGCAAAAAGATTACGATTCTTCGTTTCTACGTTTCTAGATATATTCATTCTGTTCCGCGAACAGAATGAATAATGTGCATTTGCATTATGATACTTAGATACGTTTCCAAATGCGTCCCCATTCCGCGAGAAGATACGATCACGAGCAAGACAGAGTAAACACGATCTGACATACTTTTATGCTCCATAAATTCAATAACAAATACCAGAAACACGTCAGAATGGTACAGAAGAAAACAACTATGCGAGGCATATCTTAACCTAGACCTAACATATCATCCACGGACCGTAGATTCTATTACTAATTAAATTCTTTTCGTGATTATCACGACTGCTTGCAAAATATATACTATTGTGTCTCGTTTATATGCATTTGCATCGTCCAGTGGTAAAACGTTTAAAATATGCGAACACTATTTACAAGGGAGTGTTATCAGATGCTACAGTTCCTTCGTTTAAAGTATAAATTGTACGAAAGAAGGAAATTTTTACCAGATACGTGTTTATCGAATTTCCGCTAGCTTTATTCGGAACTGTTAAGATTTTTTGAGATTCTGTACACTAAAATATGATTGAGGTTGAGTAAACGTTCCAATTTACCTGGAGGCCAATGTATCGCGTAACACGGTGCACAAATTCCGGTTTAATTGCAGCATTTTGGAATCGCTGTGCAAAAATCTCGATCTGCATGCGCATCCGCATTCCCGTAATTACTCCCTGAACCCTCCCGGCATTCCGCGGATTCTGCCCGGCTTCGTTACACTCAATATATCAGGAGGGAAATTAATTTTAAAAATCTTGACAAATAATTACGTCACCCAGATATGGGCGTTACGTGTTAATTAACCGCTACGGTAGATAAAATGCTAATCGACGGGAGGAATAATGTTACCTCGCGCGTAGGTGGAGCTCGACGTTAAAAAAGTCTGCGGGCACGGAACGAGGCCCGGATAATCGGGAAACTGTATAGAACGCATGAATCTTGCATTAATTAGCTAATTATTGCGAGGATACGATCGGTCGATGTCTGGCGTGCTCTCAGCGAGACGACGCCGTTGGAGCACACGGACCAGTGAATCGCGAAGAAATCGCGCGTGTGTGCGTACAGTGCTGCGCAAAAGTCTCAGAGTATATTACATGCGTGATTTATCAATTTTATCATATAATATACAAAATACACCGGAAGACCTTAAAAATTGTCTATAAATGATTCTTTGTAAAAACTCTTGTGAAATATTTAGAGAATTTATTAAAACTATTAAAAGATGTTCAAGAGAGTTAATATTGTTAAGGAAACTCAAAACGAAATAATTAATAGCATACGCTCCGGTATACCAATTTCTGCGATAATTCGCAGGAAAAACATTCATGGTCTGGTTTAGATTACAGCGTAGGTGGGCTGAGAGTTTTGCGCGGCCCTGTATGTGTATATAGATATTTATATTTTTCAGTTCTTTTTTCATGCAATAATTTCGCTAATTGCCTACCGTTGCGGGTTAAGTCTAGCGGATGAGCATGAGACTGCGCAATAAATATTCGTGATTAATTAACGATGCCAGATGCACGGTTTTTCTGTGGAAACAGCAGAAACGCACACCGACAGAACACGTTCGATATGACGGCGAGGGGGTGGAGCGGAGCGCGGAAAGTGTATACACGGGAGCGGTTTTAATTGGACGTCGTATCGTTTCTCGGTCTCACACTTCGGACAGTTTTGTAGGCACGCGTCCTTATCACCGCTGATTATCTACCGTAATATCTGGAACGATCATTTGTCGGGAATATTTATCCCTTCCTGCTCGCCACCACCGCGCCAAGAAAAACCGTTTCTCCAGCTTTATCTTCGCCGTCTATTCGAATCATTTTCCTTTTCCTCGACGTTCATTTTCTACTCTCCTCTTTCCCTCCGTGTAAAATCAAATTCCAGATCTTCAAAGTTATCTGCATACCTCAGTTAATTCTGCTATTAGGTGATTCCCATAAGTTCGTGCCACGAATACGTTTATTCATTCCTGTGTTGTATAAACGTAGAACGATAAGCGCCCAAAGGGATTGCAGCTGAGAGAGAGAGAGAGCTTCATATACTTTAAATAGTAGAATATTAAGCGGCGCGAACTTATGAGACGATCTAATAAACTTTTAATTTTTTATAATTACCTTGAGAAGCGAAGGGTAAATATAGCTAAGAGGGGACAACATTCTGAACAACTTTTGTCATTATATTTATCCGTCGCTCGATTATAGTTTTCGAGAAAATTGCAAAGAACTATTGCTAGTACTGAATTGAATTTTCTATATTGCGTACGCATATTTCCGATTTTCGTATGGGTGGTCGGGCCGGCCGCCATTAATCTACGCCTCCTCCACAAGCCTCACCACAACTCATTCTATTCGCATAATCTTTGTATTGTAACGGTCATCTAGAATTTGATCTAGTAATTAAGACTAACCTAACCCAATCCTAACCACACTAAAACTCATTCTATTTGCATGATTTTTCCATCACTAGATCAAATTCTGGATGACAGCCACAATGCAAAGATTATGCGAATAGAACATACGCATACGAAAATCCAGGAGTAGTATCTCACTCTCCTTATACATATACATATAGGGTGAACTTAAAATAGTCAATAAGTATGCAAAATAATAATTTTAATTACATTTCTAGATTATTTAATGGATACACACCGCTCATTATGTTAAAAATGCAACAATGCGTTTGTCGCCTTTTTCGTAATTATCTCGGAAACTAAGTCCGAACGACGGATAGTTATATTGACAAAAGTTGTTCAGAATGTTGTCCTTGACAACATATGTGAAGGTCAAAGTGATCCGAGGTAGGTCCCCTCTCTATGCTATATTTACTATATCTTCTCCTGATTTTTCAAATTTTGGTTGGGGAAAAAGAAATCCATTATTTTGGCGTGAACTTCAAGACATAACTTCATAATGCTTGTCTCATAGAAGTCTTGAGTTTTTTCAAAGAAAAACTGTAAAATGTATCGAATTTTCTCTTTGTTGATTTCCATTTCTAACACCTTGTAACTCACAACTGAATGGACCAAACAAAAAACAGCAAAAGAATTTTTTTAGTGTGAACTTCAAGACTTTATTTAAGACGTTTCGGATTGTCCAATTTGAGTAAAATATGCATCGTTTTGTTCTATAATTTGTTGCAATTTTAAAGGTAGCTTCATAATGCCTGTCTCATAGAAGTCTTGAGTTTTTTCAAAGAAAAACTGTAAAATGTACCGAATTTTCTCTTTGTTGACTTCCATTTCTAACACCTTGTAACTCGCAACTGAATGGACCAAACAAAAAACAGCAAAAGAATTTTTTTAGTGTGAAATGTCACCTTGAGATTTGTTGAGTTCATGGCCAAAAATTCGCGTACCAAGATCGACGCGTGCGACGGAGAATTATCGTGGTGCAGGATCCAAGAATCGCAGAGCACACTCGAGATCGACCGGTGCAAATAGCTGCCGTGAACACACTGATGGTCATATTGCGATCAAATTTAGTGTAAGAACTGAATACAATGTTGCCTACTTACACACAAAAATTTGTTTCAATACATGCACTGTGCAACATAAAAGTGAGAAATTCCGGGAACTTATTTTACACAATGTCATCGTATTCCAAGAAAACTTGTTAAAAATCACTTGTTTTCACGTTACAGGCGACACCTCCCTTCATTCAGCAGCCGCAAGGATCGAGAAGACCGTGTCATCTCCGACGCGGTCTCATTCGCGATCCTCGATCGGCAGTTCGGCGAGCTTCGCAGCGGTCGGTATCGAAAGAAACCGGGCAGTTTCCACGTACCGATCGGAGGGGTCGATCGGAGCGATCAGATCAATATTCAACGTGCATGTTAATGGGCAATTAATAGTGGCGCGGCTGCATGGCGGACCAGGACTCGGAGGCTCGCATTCGCGGCGTGCCGCTCGCAGCTCCGTTTTTCGAATGGGGTTTTGTAATCGACGGTGTCCACCGGCGCACACCGGGCTCCTCGGACTCTCATTCGTATGCAGCCGACGTGGCCGCGAAGGAGCTTATAAGTAACACAGTAATGACACAGGCTGTCATGGCGCGGAACAGTTTTCTCGGCTCCCATTGTCGTTAAGAGGCCGGCCGGGGCTGATTTATCGGCGCCGCCAGGGAAATTCCGCGCGGATCTCTCGCCGGATGCCTTTTCCAACGTGTATCTGCCTACGTGCATTAACATCGTTTTTCAACGAGACGCTCTCTTTCTCGATGGATGATCCCGATGGCAGAGATTCTCATTCGAACCGTTCTTTCGGCACAGAGATAGCGGTGTGACAGTCGTCCCTATTTCCGTATGAAGAGGTCTCTATGTGTAAATAGAGGCAGCAATAAGAATTGGACTGTCAGCGGGAAAAGTAATTCGCTCATCAAATTTTTCTGTGTTGCCCGAGCTAGACGAGGACTCATAATTTCTGCGATCCCTTAGCTGTCCGTTGGGACCATAGCGGCGGGGGCAGCGATCGGCAAAAAAGGTCTCCGGCGGTGGCAGGGGTTTGTCGACGTCCGGTAGCGTGTTATACGTGTTTGGCGGCGGAAACAGCGGCATGATAGCTCGCTTAACCCGTCCCTGGGTCCCGGTACTAGTTGTTTTCTCGTGTCCGTCTCTTCTTTTTGGCCGGGCTTCAACTCCCACCCATGCAAACCACCCACGCGCACCCTATACTCGCAAGACGAGCCTGATCGAAGCGAACCGTCACCGACGACATTGTCAATACGCTTTTCTCCGCTTACAGCTTATGTTTCGCTTGTAATGTGCAGCGCTTCGTGTCTCCGTGTAAAACATTTGGAAAATATGTATGTATGTAATGATATTTGGTCCCCTCAGGGTTTCAAATCCATTCCACCACCTCTCCCTTTACCAATCCTCAACTATCGCCTAATTTCAAGCGGGACCTACTTTTCATTAAGGTGGGTTCCGAACCACCTATTTTGCCAACAACTAGTTATGGGCATTATCCACTAAAAACTATCGAATAATTCGATAGTAGCTGTTACTATTTTCATTCGACTAGTTTTACTAAACTATCGAATGAATTTTGCAGTGGTGGGGGTTACTATTTTCAGTCAACTGTTTACAGCACCATCTTTATGTATTCATAGAGAGAAGAATAAACCAGTAACGGCAGTAACCAGTAACTAAACTATCGAATGAATTTTGCTGTGGTGGAGGTTACTAAACTATCGAATGCATTTTGTCGTGGTGGTGGTTACTATTTCAGTCGACTGAATTATCGACTGATTTATGCAGTGGTAGAGCGGGTGGAGCACGGGTGGAGCTATCAATTCAATCATGAGATTTACTATATCTTTACTACCCTACCATTTATTTCTTTATTATTACCATTTATTTATTTATTATTATATATATATATATAATAGTCGTTAATGGGTAAAAAATGGAAATAATGAGATATAATTGTTAGAATCATTCATTGTTCAGTATGTGTAATAAGATATTTTCTCAATTAAATATGTTTTCCAATAAATGAGAAAAATTATTTTTGTACAGCTAGAATTAGTATACCGTGGATAAGATGAGACCTATACTGACCTATACATAGGCATAGACTATAGCCCGCAATCTAGACGTAACTACTAAACCAAATTTCGGTCGACTAAAAACTATCGACTAAATATTCGATAGCATGTAGTAACTAAATAGTAATTAGTCGATAGTTGAATTTAGTCGATAATGCCCATCGCTACCAACAACACGTGAAACGCACCTAGAGGGCCACTTCTAGGCTTTTTAACGAGCGGTCACCCATCCTAGTGTGTCCCCCGCCCTACACCGTTTAACTTCGGTGATCGAACGAGAAAATAGTATATTAATAATAAGAACGTTTAAGATGGCCCGGCTACAGATGAATTACATGTTCACCGGCCATCGAACGGAGGTCCATAACCTGTCGGACTGCTTGCCTGTGTTACCTGTCCGAACAGACACAGGAGAATCCACCACCGCACCTGCACGCACCACCGTCGAGGGCCAATGACGGGAATGACGACGGTGACACCGACGCCACCCCGCAACGGGGAAAAACTGCGAGGCGATCGATGGATCCGTCAAACGGATTTCGAGGCGGGGATTATTTATGGGGCAGAGGCTACCACGATGCTGGTCGTGACGGGTGTCTTTCCAGGGCGTGTTCAGGTGTGTCAGGAAAAAACGAATGGTCCGGGAGAAAAAAGTGGGAAGCTTTCCGTTGTTTCTGAAGTGACACGATCTTCTATGATCCTCGACTGTGATTGCCGAGTAGAATTAGCGATCGTAGAATTTGATCCTTTAACCCCTCGGACTCGCGAATGACTCTGAGAAATATTTCAGAATTGATTACAGAAGTTTTGTTAATTTACGGAAACAGTAATTGGTGGCTTAAACGATTGCAGGCCATAGTCCGAATGGTTCTTTCGTGAAGAATCTACGACCGAATAAATCCTCCCTGAAATCGGCGAATCATCGTGCGTAGGCGTAGAAAACATCAGACACGAGGCCTCGGGCATCTCTAATTTAAACGAGAACTTGAATTAAGGCTGCCCCGGTAATTCGAGATAGCGTGGAACAAACTGTAGACGGCCGGTTTTCGCAGCGCTGCACATCGTCGACTAATAATTTTGCTGTTTATCCACAACCATTACAATTACTAATTACCGCGATCTCGATCGTATCGCGGAGCCTTTCTTCTCCTCCCGAGAACAACAAACCCTTCCGGTCCCGTGCTGTACGCTTTTCAACAACTTCCATCGCGGATCTCGGCTGGTATCGTTGCTACTGAACAAAACTCGACAGCGAGATCTACTTTCCTTTGAGGAAAATTCTTTTACAGCTTGCTGAAATGTTAGACTGTCTTAAAAGTAATTTCTGCAGCCTAATTAATTTTCGTAAAGCAATAGAAATAATATTGAATATCGAAGAATCATTGTTTCACAAGTCGTTCGCTCTTATCGTCACTGTCCACTATCAATGCCGCCCGTTTAGTAACTATGTACACAAAACGCTTGACGATTTCCCTCGACGACGTGACGATGCATCGTGATGCAACGTAAAGCGGTTTCAATGCCTGATGCAATAAAACCGATATCAGATGCAAGCGTATAGTACAAATTATACAGAGAACTAGTAGGATGAATGCTAGGCCTGTACATCTTCCAAAAGATGCCGTTAGAGCTCGGGAAAAACAGAAATTGCGATTCAAAGGACAGAGTGAACCGCAAACGATTGAGACCGCAGTTTCTGGAACAATTCCTCGCGATTCCTGGAGAAGATTCCGTTCCCTTGCGCAACAGATATTCATGCATCGCGAACCGATGAAAATTCATGGCAACGGTCGCAAGAATCGCTTTGAGAGGCGAGGGTAAAAAAGTAATATGGGACATAGCTCGGCCCAGTATGCCACAGAGAGAGGATCTGTGGCGCGTTTACGCGGTACGCAATGGGAACGCTTGTTAAGTCCCGCGCAGGACGGTCGCCTCGACAATGAGAAACCAATCCGCGTGCTCGCCGCCTTACTTTGCTCCGGGAGAATGAAAGAATGCCACAAAACCGGCCGTAAATCCACCTCCCTCGAGTGCGTTCGCCGGCGTGAAATTAAGAGAGCAATGGCGAGAGATGAGCCTCCGAGAGCCGAGCCTCCTCCGCCTTTCCTCGAACCGAGGCGAAACGATGCAATTTCCCTTCGAGACCAGCCGAACAACGCTCCGAGAACGCTCGGCGAACTTTTCTGCTCTACCTCCGGATGTCAATTTTCACGAATTTCTTCAGCGCTTATTCTATCTGAAACAATCGGAGATTCTTCGGTGAATTTTTCCGATCCCATTGAAACAGACATTTGAATTTTTATATATATATTTTCCCTAAATTTTTATCTAATCGTTTATTTGACGACTAAATTTATACCGGTATCCCGATTCGTATCACATGATTTACAGTAGTCGAATTTCGCATAAAATCTGTAGAAACCAAAGATACATATGTATATCTTGAGAAGGAAGTAGCACAAAGTAACCTTAATGAAGATTTATTAATAACTAAAAGTGACCGGTAAAAAGTATGGGTGTTTAATTTCAATTAATGAACGGTTCTATTTCAGAGTATAATGATACAATCATCAGAATAATTATACCTTCTGTTGAAGACTTCACCCGGTTAAACACAAAGTGGGAATCTAATTAAATGTTCATTATAGAATTTATATTATGCACTGCTGCATGTTTCATAAATGCATAAAATCCTCAGTCCAGTGATAACCAATGGCATAATCGCATTGCTGCGTGATTACGTTGAAGTAGAATGTACTTTGCTATCGTCTAAAAGTGCAGACACGTTGGAACTTGTCGAGATAGAAGATAAACGAAGAAAAATTGCTAGTCAACTTCAACAGACTTCAACGGAAAATGAAGATATTAAACTCTATATGAAAAACAACAATTTTTATCTAGATTAAGATCCACAGACCGAGCAAAACATCGTCGAAAAATTCGAGTTTTTCCAGAAACCTTGCAAAAACGATTCAGAACCGTCGACTGCAGCATAACGGATGATCAGGCATTCGACTGGCGGTAAAACCTGCGACTTCCGATGCACCAAAGAAACGATTTCGCGTCGATCTACAACAGATCGAAGCCGAGCAACGTTTATCGATGTTTCCTACGGAAAACCACGATGACGACACCATTCTAGTTGCGAGCTGTTTTTTCGCGGTTCGTTCGGCAGTCGATAAAAAGTAGCCGGTAAAACAAGCGAAGTGTGATCGGTTATGGCAAAAGGGTGTGGGCACGGTCGATCGAGGGGGTGGTCAACGATTGGCGGAGCATAGAGAGAGAAAGAGAGAGAACTTGTCTGCTCGGTGAACCGTGGATTAAGATAAACCCTTCATCGGTTTCTTGTCGAACGATTCTTCTCGTTGCAACTCGCGAAGATAGCACTGGCTTAAAGTACTTTCCGTCATTCCCGCGGAAATTATTTAACGCGAGCATCGAGCAGCGGTGCAGGCTCGCTTCCAGATAAAACCGAACTCCGAGGCGCGAAAAACAATTCGACCGTACCCGGGAATTAAAACGCCGGAATTGTTATCCACTTTCTACGGTTCTCATTCGATTCCCTCGATCCGAGCCGACGCCGTTCTCTGCGCGTTAATTCAGCGGCTCTTCGACAGAGAAAATTTATGTATCCAACAACAGCCTCGAAATGTTCTTTGTTCTTGGAACACGGTTTTCGGAACAGATTTGAATCAATTAAAAAATCCAGCCGGCGGAGATAAGGAATAAAAATTGAATTGGCGAAGGAAAATGAAAAGTGTCGCAGGCTTCTCGGTCCCATATCGTGCAATATGTTTAATCGAGGAAGGTTTCCTCCGGTTTAACGGTTACCGGCGCGGATATTCCGAGTTTTCGATCAGCACGAGCTGATCGACTTTTTGCCGAGGCTGGTTTTTGCGCGATCATCGCCACCTTCGTCACGGCCACGCCCGGGCACGTGAGGCCAAGGAACACGGTGTTACAGGTGTTTGCCCATCCTTGCGCCCCGAGGATTCTTTTACGGTCCTTTCGGCTCAGTCTATTAACGCCCAGCAGCCTAGCAACGCTTCTTAAACGCCGCGGCACTCATGTTTTATTTAATCCTGTCGGTGCTCGACATTCCTACCCTTCCTTTGTCTCTTTCCTTCGTTTCTTAGAGACCCTACAGCACGGTAACAGAAGCATTTTGTAACATTTCTTTATATGCCTCTTTATCCCAACACGACAAGAAGCGTTCTTTAAGTTTCGTGTTAATTCTTTGACTTTATGCGAATTTATTGAGAACGATATTCGGTGCTTAACGGGTAGAATAAAGTTAAACGAGAAGATTGGTTTAGGCGACCCTGATGGCAGGTTGTCGCTGAAAATACGGTACCTCGCCACGCAGGATCTCCGTCTCGCGCGTGTTACACCGCTTTCCCGCGCTCGTACAATGTAACAACGCGATCGAGATCCGACAGTCAGCATGACTCCGCTATCCACGCCCTCTATCACGGTGTCCCGCTGACTATTTATCTTGTTACATCGAGCCGATCCGATTCTAACAGCAGATCAATGACGGCCGCTCAGCCATCCGCGGCTTTCCGGCTTTCTTAGGCCTTTGCATCCTCCAACCTCGATCTTCATGGTCCCGGGGATCTCTGGGGATCCATTGTTTCACCTGCAACGAATTCAGTTAGCATCCGATTCCCTCTCTTTTTTTAATATGATCGCTTCACGGTATTTTAAGTTTATAATTAATAATACGAATCGAGAGAATTTATCAATATCGTAACGCGCGAGACAACGCTTAACTCGAGCGACAGAGGCACGTCTGTCGGCTATGCGCTGCCTAATGGCAACAAATATTTATCGTTGCTCACCGGTCAGCGAATGTAAACGTTCCGGCGTGTTCTAATGGAGAACGCGTAATTCCAGCCACGTGGTTAGCGATGCCTCCTCTTGTGTGTGGATTATGTTTATCCAGACTTAAAAACTAACGTCATTACGGTCACCTGAAACAAAAGAAAATAGTAATGTTTCTGTGAGAAATATCGATTTAGGGTATGTGTGCAGCGTGCAGCTCGAGAGCGCGACGCGTACCCTTCTTGGGGAAAACCCATGGGGGTGTACCGTCAGGTAAAAAGATACTGGCAACAGGGGGTCCTTATGACTAGAAGTTAGCTGAGCGGTGACTCGTCAGGTGACACTCAGTCTGTAACAACCTTTGCTTTACAATAAATCGCACGCTTTGGCGGACAGCTTCACCGTCAATACGTGTATTACTTGAACACCCGCTCCGATCATCCTGTCTAAGGGATTATATACAGGGTGGTCCGTTTAAATAAGAACACCTAAATATCTCTTCAGGTTATTGTGATGCAAAAATTATTTGTTACGTAATGTTCATGGTGTCAATGGACCAAATATTTGGCACGAATATTTTTTTCGCAGTTGTCAAGGTTATCAATGGAAAAATACATTCATAAATGACCTTGATCCTCGAAAATTAAAGTTATACCTAGAACCGATGTCGAATATCTTCGGCCACGACTCCTGAACCTACGAATGCGAAGAAAATATCTTTTATCACACTAAGAATATCGATCAACAGATGTGTGTATGTGTTAACTGTTAAAACAACACTCACGTTCTCTTAAGTTATCATCAGAGATGTTCAAAATGGTGTCCTTCTACGTTGATACATTTTCTGAAACGTGCAATGACCGACTGTACAGATCTTTCAATTCTTTCGGAATTAATATCAGCACAAGCTCTAACTATTCGGATCTTTATATCCTCTGGTGTAGTGGTCGTTTATTATAAACTGTTTGTTTCAATTTTCCTCACAAAAAAAAGTCCATTGGTGTGAGGTCTGGTGAACGCGGTGGCCATCCTAGAACTCCGGTACGACCAACCCATCGATTTGGAAATTTTAAATCCAAAATTTGTTTGACAAGGCGTGTAGAATGAGCCGGACAACCGTCATGCTGATACCACATTCTTAAACGGATATCTAGTGGTACATCGTGAACAAGCATTTGTAGCACATTTTGCAAGAATATTGCATACTTTTCTCCATTTAAAGTACCGTTTATGAAATAAGGACCAATTATTTGATTATTTAATATTCCACACCAGACATTTACACTCCACGGTCTTTGTTTATCCACTAATCTTAGCCATTGTGGATTGTCAGTTGACCAATAATGCATGTTTTTTAGATTTAGCTGTCCATGGTTGGTGAAAGACGCTTCATCAGTAAATAGTACTGTTTTAAAAAATGATTCGTCATTTTCGTATTGCTGCAAACCCCACCGAGAAAAATTCATACTATTTACAAAATCTGTTCCGTGAAGGTCCTGATATAACGATAGATGATAGGGATGAAATTTTTCTTCTTTCAATATCCGTATTATGTTTGTTTTAGAAATGCCAGTTTCACGCTCGAGTTGTCTTAAACTCACTTGTGGAGTTTCGTTAACTTTATGTTTACTTACATTCACGATCTTGATGTAGAGTCTTGATCAAAGCCTACGATCTCAATAGACATCAGTTCTAGGTAAAACTTTAATTTTCGAGGATTAGGGTCATTTCAAGGTCATGTTATTATACATATCTGAATGTATTTTTCCATCAGTTACACGATGCAATAAAAAAAAATGTAGTTATGTACCAAAAAACATCGATGACCTTGACAACTCCTAAAAAAATGACCCTCGGAAAAAAATATTCGTGCCAAATATTTGGTCCATTGGCACCATACACATTACGTAACAAATAATTTTTGCATCACAATAATCTGAAGAGATATTTAGGTGTTCTTATTTAAACGGACCACCCTGTATAGTTACGGGCTCTACGGGCTTTTCCTAACGTATAATATTCCTTACACTTCGATTGCTGACCGATCGCTATCAACGAATCAATATTCGAGATTTAGCAAAGAACGTAGCCAGCTAGAACCCCAGATAAAACAAAACCGTAGCGTGAGACTAATCAAAGAGCACGCCACGTGAAACCGAACGGCGCGTCAAAACGTCAGACGCAAACAAAGATGGCGGTCAGAGACAGGAACCGGAACACGCGTCAAGACGTCACCACGGCTGAAATGTTGACAGATGTTTGCACGGGTTGCTAATGTAATATCGTTTGCCAAGGAAGTATCGAATGTTGTCGACTGGACGGGAATGCTTAAATGACGATCCTGCGACTGATTAAGGCCCGCTGCACACATGCGTTTTTCTAACGTGCGGCGACCGTGCGGCGACCGCAACCGCGGTTCAGTTGAAAGGCGTCCACTTACGTTCGATTAACGTGCGGCGACTGCGATCTTCACTGCGTTTTCTACTACTATCGAAAATGGAGGTGTCCCAAAAAAAGCGTAGAGTATTTGCCTATTTTGTATATGTATAAATACTATTGCCGCAAACAAAGAAGACGGTATTGATTCAAGGTTTACACGAGATAGATTTGCTACATCCTTTGCTGATTTAAGAGAAAATCCAGAAAAATTCTTTAATTATTTTCAAATGAGTGTTCACTCATTTGATGAGCCGTTAGATAGAATAACAGAGAGAATCGCATTGCAAGATACATGTATGAGACATGCTATAACTCCAGTAGAAACGTTATCTGTAACTCTAAGGTACGTAAATAGAATCGAGATATAAAGATGGAAAGAGGAGAAGTGGAGTAAGGTGGCGAGATATAGATTAGGAAATATTGGAAGAGGGGTTAGGAAATATTGGGAAGAAGAAAATGACAGACAGTGCAGAAGGTGTAGAGAAGAGGAAGAAATGTGGGAACATGTGGTGAACATATGCAGGGAGGACGAAGGAGTTCGATGTCTAATAAAGTATCACCGTTTATGTCGTTCATTTTGCGGCAGAATGACGGACGTGTGCATCAACTGATATGCGATAGTATAATGACTAGACAGCGGATCTTTATGCATTTATAGCAAAATTGAGTAGATGAAAATCGAAGTTATTGAAAAATTTAAAAAATTGAAGATGTCAATATATAATTTCTCCTCTATTAAGATCATTACGAGAAAAAGTAAAATTCAATTTAGTCTCAATTTCTTGCAGTCGGTGTAGAAAATTTTCATTTTGCATAAAGATCCGCAGTCTAGTAATGACGACCGCATATGCGATTGCGGCGACCGTGCGTTCCTTTGGGGAAATGCGGAAAATATTGCACGCAAGAGTGGCGTACGTCGTCGCAATTACGGTTCAAACAAATATGCAGCTTCTAATAGATTTCATAGTACTTCAGACCGCAATTGCGGTCGCCGCACGTTAGAAAAACGCATGTGTGCAGCGGGCCTAAGGCCTTCCGGACACGGGTCGATCGTCGATTTGGTCGATGCGATCCCAGTCGCGTCTTCAAGTTCGTACGTCGTACGATTCATGCGACTGACGCGACTGTCATATGCACACGGGTCGATTGCTTTCCAGTCGATTCGTGTCTTTCAAACAGAAAGGAACGCGTTTTCATTTTCAAAAAGGAGCAGTTCTAGTAATGAGGAGGATTTCGTTATGTTTTTGTGGTACCAGCGGACGAAAAGAAGAAGAAATCGCAGATTATAGGTTCATCCGTACATTGATAACAATTTCCTATCAATATCATCGGAATTATTTCATATTTGGTATCATTTTCATTAGAAAAATGCCACGAATATATTGGTGTAACTTCCATAAAAAGATAATAAAAAATAAAGAAGTTTTGTCATTGGATTAGAAGTGGTCTTCTGGTCTCACACCGATATACCCGATCCGGTATCGGGTTACATTGCTCGGTGGCCGATGCCTACTGAGTTTCATGGCCCCTCGCGTGGTATGCCCCTCAGTGGAATGGGTAGGCAACTAGACAATTATCGTTTAGATATTTTAGACAATTATGGATGAATTACTGTAAAGCGAACGTCAAAAGACGACACGGTTCGATCTTGATACTTTCCATGGCGCGTGTATTTGGAGGATCGACGAGATCGCGAACGGGGCATGCAGGGGACATAATAGAGTCCTTTTTAGCCATGATCTAGGAGGTCGACGACAGTCGCAGGCCGATCCGTCACCGGCCGTTCGACGCACTTGTAAACCGTTTTCACGGCGTCGTAACTTGTACCGATCAATGACCATTTCCGCGATGATCGCACGGAATGGCACTCGCGAGACCGTCCGACGGTCTCCGTCTCCGGTAGGAAACGCGATGACAGAAGTGATTCAGACATTGTTCGGTCCTCTGTAATTTAACGGCGCGCCGAATGGCAGCGACGCTGCCCCGACGATTTTACGACCGGCTCTTCCAGAGCGCCGCTCTGAAAACAAAGTTTCCACGTTAAACCAGAACTTTTCAGCTTCCGACGCCGGAGAAAGAAGCGACCTACACTGTGTACCTGGCCGACGACACTGCGATCTTGCAGCAGCCTCTGTTATCGGAACACTAGATCGACCGCAGGACTCTATTCAGATCAGAATCGGGATCATTTGTATCGCAGGTGATTCGAGCATTTTACGGGAGTTAGGTCTGGGTTAGGTATCAGCGATTTATACTTTATTAAATTCCCTAGATTTCCCAGAAACGCTAGAGTTAATCGAAGATCGCAATTTCCATCTAGCCAATAAATCCCGATTTTATTCCGCGGAATCCGAACGAAGTTCTCGAGCAAGATGTAGTTAGCGTTCGAGGGAGCGAATGATAAACAAGTCCCGGGAAATCGGTGAAATGCAGCTGATCCTCGCGTTAATGGGAAAAGGATTTATGCCCGTCGGCCGTGTATTTATTATTCCATCGACGCTGCCGTATTTATTATTATTTCCGTGGATCCTCGCGGAGCTGGATCGAGGTGTGCTCGCCGCGGGTGCGTCGGCCAGCGATAAGTTAATTAGCAACGGTGTGTCCGAGCTGGCGATTAATCTCGACGGCGCGGCGGCGTAGCGTTCGTGTAAATTAGATGTCTACGAGGGAAACGACTTTGTAATGGGCTCACCGGTTACCTCTATTATTTTCGCAATTCCCGCGACCCGGGATATTGAAATTGGCGAGAATCGATCGACCAATTAGCGATCGATGAGGCGGGTTCCTAGAGGTTTGGTTCGTAGATCTTAAAAAATATCTGTATTAACACTTTATCGACCGCTCGTTTTTGAGGCTGCCACTCACTAAGTACTGGCTTAGTCGCGCGTGTTAGCGCAGGGCCCCATTTTCGACGATTTCCAGTCACTTGCGGCAAATATCCCGAGGAATTGTTACGACGCCCTAAACAAATGATCAGGAGGGAGACGCCCGTAACGACGTTAGGGGGGATTCATGATGTAAAAATGAAAGAAAATAAATAACAGGAGACTAGAGTCGGCTGGCAACCAGATAACAAACAGCTGGAATCGATTCGACGTGTCTTGCTTTGTCTTTAATTGATTTCATAATATTTCTTTTATCTTAATTTCTATCACGCGCGTATTTACTCCTAGTACCGGCTTAGTCCGCCGCGCATTTACCCCCAGTATCGGCTAAATTTTCGCTATTTATTGTGTTGTGCTTATTCCTTTGGTTTCAAAGGAGTGTAATTTTATTGATATTTATACTTTATTTTGCATTTATTTTATATAATAAAGGACCTTGGGAACTAACATTCATAAAAGCCGATAAATAGGCTAGCGGTCGATAAGCGTTGGCAATCGAAAAGCCGATTAATAGGCTAGCGGTCAATAAAGTGTTAATGCATCGTCTACCCGGCGACTGTTTCAAAATTTTTGAAAGTCCCGTGGCTAAGGCAGCATTAAGCCATTCGGTAAGTAAAGAAAAGAGTACTCTTTCACCAGATACAAAACTGATCCTGGAATCTTGAAATAAAGTTCCTCCACTTCTCGCAGAAAAGATACAACACGATCGAAATGAAACCGGTCCGGTATTGACACTGGAAAAGCGTGGTGGAACTTCGATTCCAATTAAAAGCCGGCGTACGTCCGTCGAATTAAAAAAATATTATACTCGCAGGTGGAAGAGCGACAATAAATTACATCGAACTAGCTGTATCGCCGAGTATTAACGATCGAGGCAGGCGCGTTTCGATTAAACGGCGTGCTCCGATCGAGCGAGTCTTTAATATGAAGAAAATTGAGATAAAGGGACGAGTCCCGATAAATATTTCGCTCTGTCGATCAAGAACAATGACACACCGATTAACACTGTTACAGGAAAGATTACGGATCTGGTTGGTGGTGGTGTACTATCGTTCTGATATTTATGACGGGCGATCGTCCGCGTGGGCGGTCGGCGGCGATCTACGATCGTGACTAATCGATCAACCGGAGAGATTAAAATACGTGGTAATTCAATTTTTACCGGTCCGTGCCTCCGTCGGGTTTCGACTCGGTCTCCTTCACCACGGTCCGGCGAGCATTTTACTAAATTACTATACCGAGCTACTGGATAAAATATGGCCGACACCTGATCGTTTTGCGTATCGACGACGTGTGACTCGTTCGATAAATTCTCGATCGCGCGAACACCTGTCCGCGGCTTGTACTCAAATAATTGGACGACGAGTGTCGTTAATTCGCGAGTTTGGTAAACATTGTCAGCTTCGCGCGATAATCGGCGGATGTTCGCGGCGAATCAAACGCGAAATTAACGAGCAGACGAAATAAAAAGTTTCTATCCGAATTGCAACAAACTGGGATGCAGTAAAAATGTAAAATAAAAATAATATAACGGTATTTTTGAATTGTTCCAAGGTATTTACTGTTGTAGGAGGAACTAGAATCGACTCTCAGGTATCGACGTTTGCGTCTTCTCGTAGTTCCCAGCAGCCCGCTTTAATGAAATGTTGTCCCGCGAATATGAGGTCCCCGAGAAATCGTGAAAACGTGTTCTTGCGTGGAAGGCAAGAAGGTTTCCCTTCTGGCACGTTTTTTCCCCCTGTTAATGGACATCGAAACCACCGGCTCTCATCTGAACCGATCGAGGAATCGGATGGATCAAGCGACGAGATCGCGGCGCAGATCGAGCGACGTTCGCTCGATCGGATCGTGTCTCTCACCGCCATGGGAACATTTTCCCCGTATCCGCGGCTGGAAAAAGCGTGTAACGCGAATAGCCGGGATCAGAACTGGTATCTCGCGATCAATATTCATTCTGCTTCTTACCCCTCCACCTATCATTACGATTTGTTTCTCGTCCCTTCTATTTTCCGCGTTCCTAACCTCCTCCTCCTCCTCCTCCTCCTCCTCCTCTTGCTTCTCTTCATCTTCTTTCTTGAACATCTTCTTACTTAACCGGGCATTCTTCGATCTAATCTTCTACACGACCAGTTCGTCCGATGAATATACGCGACCTGGGAAGAAAATGTACTCGTTAGATCAGTCTCGGATGAGAAATTGTCACGTTTATAAATCATTTTACACAATTACAAGCCTTCGATCTTAGTTTATAAGCGTCAGGGATAATAATCTATAAACTCAACCGAAAACTGACTAATTCTAAATGCACGAACTGCAACGAAGCAGCCGAGCAGATTAAAATATAATTTTTTACAATTGTGAGTGTTTAACCCTTTGCGGACGGAGTCATCCGACGAGCATGCGTCGCTGTGGACGAGAAGTATTGGTGCGCGCAGTTGAGAAAATTAGTTGCGAACTAAAACTTATTTTATTTGCGTTATAACTTTCATTCAAATTCAAAAAAATTTGTTTCTAAAAAATGTTTTGTCGGTTATCTGCCGACATTCGTCCGCAAAGGGTTAATCTTAGTTTACGAGGGTCAAGTAACTCAATTACAAAATGGCGGAGCCAGCGGAGAACAATGAACAATTTAGCGAACCGGTGGCCGGTGCACCGAAAACGTGTCGCAATTAATAAACAAGCCGCGCGGTCGAGCTGCGACCGCTCAATTTTCCCGGGCAATTATTCAGACGACTGCGTGAATAATTACTCGCTATTCGGCCGGTTTGCCGCGCTAAGTGGGCCGGCCGATCGCAATCTTAATGGCCCGAGCCGTTTGATTAACCGTTGATTATTCAATTAAGGGAAAGTATTTCGTCACGGTCAATTGAATGGCCGCGTGCAGCTATAATAAAACACAATGCAGCCGGGTAACTTGCCTAATGAAAGTTGCATCGATCGATTATGAAACCGGGTATTAGGTTCTGCTACGAAATTTGACGTTTATTAATGCTCCGATAAAACATTAGATCATCGATTATCGCATAAAACGTTGTAAACATCGTCGCTTGTCCCAGTATATTTTGCAAATAAATTTTTAAGCCCGTTCACTGGTAGTATAAAAATTGAGAAAACCGAAAAGTGTATTAATTAGTCCCCGACGAGAAGCACGGTACGAACAATACGGAACGATGGTGGAATAAAGGGTGTGGGAAGAGGGGGGGAGTAGAAGAAAGGAGCACGAGGATATTAACTAATTCCATTCGATTAAAACAACTAAGTCGAGGCGGTGCGGTGGCAAGAACGCTGGGACCGTCTCGACAGACTTGTTCACGTGGCGCGGGAACTCGTGCTTGCTTCGTCACCCTCGAAGCCACAATTTCTTCACACTAATTACCGATCCGTCCCGCCCACCTGACAAGTGAGAAAGTGTGAAACAACTCGGGAGGCAGAGAGCGAACCCGCCGACGGCAGTACGACGACAATCGACTGTGATTTCCAGGCACGATCGTTGACTCGACTGCAAAATAAATCGCTTTGTTCCCCATTCCGTGCCATTACCCCACAATTTTCAACGTCGATTACGAAAAAATTGTGCGAGAGATTTCTCGAGCTCGATTGAAAAATATAAAAATTCTCCTGTTCCTCTGGAATATTTAAACAGAATTTTATCCGATGTAACACTTTAAGCTCTCGGATTAATCACCGTCGTTAAAGGTTCGCGAACACTCTGTCCCTATAATGTTCGTGGAGGTCATGGTTGGGTTCGCGAGGGAGTTTATATCTGGGCCGATTCGTTCGGCACGAAGCGAACGCCGGGATAGAGAGATCGATTTACGTGAATAATGAGACGAAGAAGAAACTTCCTCGTCGATAAATTTAACGCGTTACGGAACCGCGACCGGCACTTTGCCCGAAGAACAAGAGTGTTCCACGTCGTTAGACTCCGAGGTTACGTCCGGGGTTCCAGAGAAAGAGAGAGAGAGAGAGTCCCATGGTGGTCCCCCCTTGCGACCAGGTGGCCAGTCCCCATCGATGGTAACTAATTAAATCATGAAAAAGGCGGTGAACGTGCGTCCAACAGTTTTTACGAAATTAATAAACCGGAACCGACAGTGGCTCTCAGTGTCCCCGAGATCATGGGGAAACGGAATTAATCGACCTAAACAATTTCATCCACCATTAAAGTATCATCCCATACGAATGGGAAACGCGTGTTTAATCGGAAAGGAGCGGCTGTACAGAATGGGAAAATTGTAATGTATGCAATATCTGAAGACGTATTATGCAAGAATAAATTCTTTGCCGGTTACTTTTTTTGTCGGGAATTTTTCGGTAACGTTTCAAAGTATGGTGGCCACGGAACAGCCGAAAGGGGCGGGAGATCTTAAGCGTTGTTAGAAGCGTGACAAATACATTTAACACCTACTTTCAAATTACTCAGCATGACGCTACAGAAAGATTGGCTCGCCCGTGGCAAAAACCACCAATTTCTTCGTTGATCGCCCATCCGCCTGGTAGTTTGCATCTCCGCAAAGGAGTTTTTGCTCGGGCCGACTCGCGCCGCATCGAATCGATAAAGTATTAATCGAAGTGACCATGGGCTCCCTCGTTTCTTGCACGGAAACCGCTCAATGGGGCTCGCTTCTATCGCCTAACATTTGGTCCACGTGTTCCGCTATTGCCACATCGACGAAATTTCCTGAAAAAAGTACAGCAATCAGAAAAATCTAAACATATAGATATACTGTGCGATTCACTGGTACGACGTTGCATTGGAATTTTATAGAGGAATAATTCTGCCATCAATTTTTGGACACTGAAAGTGTTAAGGCTGGAACACGTTCTCTAATCTCCACCCCCGCAGCAAGCGACCGCGGCTCGTTGAAATGTAGCAGAGGGTGGCAGGCATCGACGGGGGCGGATGCAGCTTTTCACGAGAGCTTTTACGAGTCGCATATGTGACCGGGGTCTCTTTCATTCCCCGCTTGATATTCCTGGCACCGTGTACCAACCCCTCCGAAGAGGAACGGGCGACCCCCGGCAACCTTGTCGAGAGGAGCCACCCTCTTCGCCGAGCCGCGAGAGAAGCCCGAGAAAAATCTTTCGTCGTATCCACTGGGGAGCGATAGTCCGACATAACGCAACAAATTTCTTCGGGGTCTCTCCTCCAGAGGGTCGGCCCACCCCCGCGACTCCCGTCGATCGCGCATTTAAATCGTTCCGCGCCGTTTCTTTTCTCGTTTTCCTGCACAAGCGGATCAACCCCTCGACGTTCGAAGGGATGGCTCCTACCTTTCGACCCAGACTCACCGAGAAACATGGCGGTCGACCGCCACGACCACCCAGGGACCGATTCCTCCCACGCACAATTTACAGTTTCACATTTTATTCCCATCGCGCGTTCGACAACGGATAAACTCGTTCCGGGTCGACTCGGAAATCATCTTTCGAAGCACGACTGGGACTGCGACTGGGTTCGGGGAAGATTTCTAGATCGTTTGCATCCTCGTATGAATTTTAGTATACAATCGTTAAAAATTCATTTTCGTTGCAATATATTTGGGTAAATTGAATTGTACAGGGTGTATAAAAATTATATGTCACGAATACCATGGAGGGATTCTATACCTCTGGATCGGTGGAGATCTGTTAAAAAATTGGACCGCAAAATTGACTTTGACACTTTTTTTTTGAGGTTAAAAATTTTTTGATCGTACTCATCGCAAGGAACAAAAGTCTCAAGGGATCAATGGATCTCAAGTGAACCGTTCTCTTTAAAAACGACTTTGAAGTTTCGTGAATTAATGTCTTCCATATGTCTACAGGGTTTCCCGAAATGGTATAAACGTGTAGGGAATGATTCTACATGAGAAAATAAATTGAAAATATAGAATAAATTTTTTTCGTTTGACGCCTCGTTTTCGAGAAAATTGACTTTAAAAATCCGTCAAGTTCGCGTGCCTAACGTTTGGAACAAGTAGAATTAGTAGGTCATGAATAGACGCGTCAAACGATTGCCATTCAAGAGCACGCGTGTTCGCTGAATTTTCAAACATTAACTTCTCGAAACCGAGGCGTCAAATGAAAAACATTTATTCTCATATTTTCAACGAACTTTTCACTAACATATTATCAATTTATTTTCTCGTGTAGAATCATTCCCTCCACGTTTATACAATTTTGGGACACCCTATAGACATATGGAAGAAATTAATTTATGAAACGTCAAAGTTGTTTTTTAAAAGAACAGTTGACTCGGGACCCATTGTTCCCGTGACTCTTTTACGATACGATAAAAAATTTTTTAACCTTAAAAGAAAGGGTCAAAGTTAATTTTGCGGTCAATTATTTTAACATATCTCCATCGATCCAGAGGTATAGAATCCCTCCACGGTATTCGTTACATATAATTTTTATACACCCTGTACAAGATTTCGTGGGAACCGATTGTTTGGAAAGTGAATTTTCTAAACAAAATTGACACGAGGGAACGAAACGCAGTGTTCCAGGACTGGCCCCAAAAAGTTTCACGTGACCAACTATCGAGCAGTATTTCTAGAGCATTAGTCTCTGAGCAACCCTCTAGCACGAAAGTTTGCTGTCGATCGCGGCGGAAAGGGAACAGTCGCATGATCGAGGAAACGCGTCCACGGAATCGTAGCGACATCAGGTTTCTATGGAAACGTACAAAAGGCACGTTCAACCCTCCCCCGTCGGGGGTGGGATCTAGCGATATCGGCGAATATTAAGAAATAGCTCTCGACCGGCATTTCCGTACATTTGCGGACAGAAAACGAGCCATTCGTTTGCCGGCGAGAACGAGGTGCTGTCTATGCATGGCACGCCGGCACCACCATTCGACCGTCCCATAAATAATATCGCGCCCAACCCCTTTCTCTATCCTCTTCTCTCCTCGTTTTCATCGTCTCCCACACCCGCAAGACCGTATCTCTTTTCGGATATCGCGAACGGCCGGGCTCTGTTCCGCGAGAAAAAGAGGACCGTATAAGTCCGGACTGGAAATTGAGAGACATTTTTCTCGATCAGACCCCTGACCCCGACGCATCAGCCGTTTATTTTAATTCCTCGGAATGCCGGCTGCAAGATCGTTACCCGTTTGGGAGTCTAGTCCGGGTTAGGAGGTGAGTGGGTTAGAAGGGTTGCAAATCGGAATCTCTGCCGGCTCGGACAGATGTAATTTTTCTAACGAGGGTTGTTTTAGCAGTTTTTAATGTGTTGCTTGTGCCTGAGCTAAGATCGGATCGAGTCGAGTTGTTTCTAACCAGACTGAATGAAACGCAATTTTAAGATAAAAGGAAACTCGCAGGCGTTGAAACAGTTGCGCTCCTTCGAGATTTCTCACAAGGATCAGTTTTCTAACGTTTTGCTAATGGGGAATTTAAACTATGATCTGCAACGGGCTCGCTGCTGTTAATAATTGATTGCAAAAGTGTAATTAAACGATCGCGGTTAGGTGAAACTTTATCTCCGTACGTAATTGCTGAACACGCAGCTGTAATTTGAAGAGAAAATTAAGCAGTACTCTACATACTCAATGAGGAATACACTGGATGTCTTAATAAACCGGAGGATACAGAACCCAGGTGTGCACGCACGGTATTACGTTCGCTTCGGAACATATCTTTATCGTCTTTTGGAACATTTCGAACGAACGAATACGTACGGAAGCAAGTATTGGTTTACCGTGTAGTGGAATTTTACGGCCATTGCATTTTAATAAGTCCGAATTTACATTTTACTGTAATTAATCTCGATGCGTCTGGATTAATTAGACTATTTTTATAGTGTAATTGAACGGTGTAAGTTTTTCTTATAATTAATGATAGTACTAGATTGAAACGAGGGAACTCGTGTAACTTGTATAATTCATGAGCGCATTCTTGCTCCTCCGGCCGCCATTGTTCCTCGACATCGCCATTTTTGCCGGATGAAAGGGCCGCGACGTGTTTCGAATTTTCGCGTAACACGTTTCCTGCTTTTCGTTTGTTTCTTTATCCGCGGCAGTTTTCCGAATTATACCCTAACAACTATACGAACAATGCGTTGATTATATCCGTTATACATATAAATGGGCATACACGCGAAACTACTTATCGGAATAAACACCCCGTTTTTTCGAGCAGACGATTGGACACCCCCGCCTCGCGAGGAAACGTTTATCAACCCATTCAGGGGGTAAATATCGATCGTCGAGTCGGATCGAAATCGGATTACGTCGCGAAGCGAAAATCCAGCGCGCTGCGGCAAAACAGCGATTAGGTGCGGGGGTGTACGAGGGTGCGCGAGAGGGTGGTAGAGTGACAGCACGGAGGAAGGGTGAGTTTCTTGCTGGATGGACGGCTTTTCTTGCGGCGAGTACTCGCTGCGACACAAATAGCGTATGATTGAGTGAACGCCGCGAGGGATTTCCAGACGTGGAAACGGAATATCGCGGGGGTGGAAAGAATGGCGGAGAGAAAACGTCGACGTTTAGTCGCTGGCGGGGTGGTGGAACCCCCGTAGCGCCTCGCGGGACCACAACAACCTCCGAAAATCGACGGCGAATCTACTTCGCCTCCACCCTTCCGCGTTCCTTCAGATTTCCGATGTTCCAGCTGTTCGTTTGTATCGCGCTTAGACTCGGTTGTAAATACTCCGCGTCGATGAGGGTTGTAAGGCCTCAACTCAATTTATTAGATCACGCGATTTTAAACGATTCCCTACGACCTGGTTGGGTTATAAGGATTATAGACTCTTTTAAATGTTGATAACTGTTTATTTTATTTCAAACTGAATTTATGAACTGAATAAGATTACTGATGGGAAATGACCGAGGTAAAAATGTTAAGTTTTCTGCTCGAGAGTTTTTTTGATGACTGACTTTGATGGTAAAAAATGAAGAGACAGAAGTTCGTGGTGGGCGTGACTTTTACCCGGAGCCATGCGGATTTGTCGATTGACATTTTCTCGAAACTGGTGAGGGAAGCGGCCGTCTCAGTTAATTGGTTAAAAACATGCAATAAAAGAAAAGGCAAGTGACCGTCCCCCACATCGTTCACTCGTAGGTATAATCTGTACCTGCGAGTGACTCGCGTGGAAAATCCATGTGACTCGGGTGAGAGGCATAGTAAGCAATAAATCCGAAAGGCACCTTGACTCGAACAATACATGAGTAAAAATTGCAGATGGCTTAAATCCGGCCGTCAAATGCGGAACTAGAATCTATAAAACACTAAAGTTGGAAGGTGAGTAACGGCTTTTCGGAGAGAGTGCTACTATGTTTGTTCCGATGCTTAAATATGCGAGGCAGATGAGGTCGGTTTATGACGTCAACTACCTAACTTACAATTTTGTGCGGAGCAAAAGGAACACCAGCACTCCTCGAGCTCGTTACACCGGCGCGGCAGAGTCCATACATACGATTTTTCTGACCGTGAGACTGCGATTCTTCACCCGAGATTGAGATTCTCCACCGAAAATAAGAAACAGATTTTTTAGCGACAAGAAAAGGAGCTTCAGGGTTTCAGAAGAAGAGAGAGGGACCGTTTGATTTATCAAGATCGATCCGCGAGCTTCCCCACGAATTTTGCAAAGGCCCGCAGATACACTCAGCGAAACGTTTGTCCAGGGGACGTGGAAATGGTGGTCGTGGGGCGGCACAATCGCATTACTAATGATTTTACTTCGGGCGACCCTCAGGGCCGTCATATCGATACGATAGGACCGCGATACGTCGCCGGAAACGCCAGTCGGATAAACCGGGACCACTCAGACCACCCCCGCCGCCTCCGTTTTCCTGTCCGTCGGCACGACGAAGACGGAGCAACTCGAGATCAGAGGTTACGTCGAAGCTGATCGACCCCTCCCATTCCCGGCCACCACCCCCGCCATCGACTGTCGATGATTTCGTTTACCCTGAACCGGGACAAAAACCGAATCAACCGAGACAATGTACCGAACGCATGAATTCCCCCGGGTAACATTTACTTAAAATTACGTCTGACAACTGGCCGGCCGTTTCCCCTGTGGTCTGGTTTTCTAACGAAGACGCTGTACAATTTATGTAAATGGATTTTTATAGTAATAAGTAGACGGCGGATCTTTATGCAAAATAAAATTTTTTTATTTCAATTACAACAAATTGGAGTGAAATAGAAATTTATTTCCTTTCTTAATATGTTTAATAGGTCGAAAATAATATATCTTTAAATTTTTCCAATATTTTTACTGTTGTAAATTGTACCTACTAATTTTTGCCATAAATGCATAAAGATCCGCTGTCTAGTAACAAGATTTATTATTCAAGTCTTGAGAATGGCTTCTGTATTTTTCTTCTGTTACGCAAAATGGCTGAGCTGGCTGTGATCGCAGTTACATTAAAATTCGGAATACGGCTGCCTTCGTTTGCCACGAGCAGCACGCGTGTACTTTTCATTTGGTTCTCTCCTCTAGACCGTAATTTTTTTCCCGAAACCAGGAGTTTGTGCGGTCAAGTGCACGCAAAGAGCCGCACGCATCTACAACCGAGCAGGCTTGTACACACCTGCAACGCGCCCATTACCAACATCCGAGCGGTATTAATCTGGCCGGGCTAATTGCATGTCGATTACAGTGTCGTAACGAGCTCCGATAAATACACGGCGGTCGAAGTGAAAAGTTTCCGTTCCGCGGACAAACTTCCCGTGGATGCTGGAAGGCCGGCCCAGAGCGTTTTACGAGCCGAAAAACTGTTGCTACAAGGCGTTCCATAGACTTCCGCCGGGTCATCGCGGTTTTATGGCAACGAGCCGGCCAATTTCGAGGCGCTATCGAACGGTAATTGCACGCGGGTACAGCCGCGTTTGTTTCACCGTCGAACAAAGTGATAATTAGTTTCGCGGCTCGAAACTTCTCGTTGTACAGTAAATTCTCTTTCGTTGTCCAAAGGCCGGGGGGCTGAGTGGACAACGAGCGTGATGGGACATGCTTTTTTATTTATGTATGATTGCTTATTTTATCTATCGCGTCGACTGCGCCGAGCGAAACTTCAATAGAGAGTCGAACATAGAGAAGGACAGAATGAAATACGGATCGCACAGTTTAAACGCCCGCGTGTTCTCACAACGTAATGCCAATTAAAAATGCTTTATTTTTCATTATTTTTTTTATGGGATTTTTAGCGGCTTGTTTCTGACATTTTTTTGATTAGAATAAGGCCCGCTGCACACATGCGTTTTTCTAACGTGCGGCGACCGTGCGGCGGCCGCAATTGCGGTCTGAAGTACTATGAAATCTATTAGACGCTGCACATTTGTTTGAACCGTAATTGCGGCGACGTACGCCGCTCTTGCGTGCAATATTTTCCGCATTTTCCCAAAGGAACGTACGGTCGCCGCAATCGCATATGCGATCGTCATTACTAGACTGCGGATCTTTATGCAAAATGAAAATTTTCTACACCGATTGCAAGAAATAGAGACTAAATTGAATTTTACTTTTTCTCGTAATGATTCTAATAGAGGAGAAATTATATATTGACATCTTCAATTTTTAAAATTTTTCAATAACTCCGATTTTCATATACTCAATTTTGCTATAAATGCATAAAGATCCGCTGTCTAGTCATTACACTATCGCATATCAGTTGATGCACACGTCCGTCATTCTGCCGCAAAATGAACGATATAAACGGTGATGCTTTATTAGACATCGAACTTTTCATTGAAAAAATGAAAAAGCATCCTGAAATATGGAACATCGCAGCGGAAAAATACCACGACAGGACGAGGAGAAAAAGTGCGTGGATTGAGGTTTGTCGTGTTATGCACGATGGTTTCGACGAAAAAGACGACAAAGATCAAAATGAAATATGTAAGTATACATATTATATACAGGGTGAGTCACCAAACGTTAGCACCTCAAATATCTTTGTTGTTTCTAAAATGGGGCTGACACGATGCAAAAGAAAAAGTCATTTTTTTGGAGATATCAAGGTCACCTTGACTTTTTTTAATGGAACCACCCTTTTTTAAACACCTACAATGATAGTCCCTTTCCTTAGGAATTCAGTGACTATAATTAGTCCAAGGTCACTCAAGGTCAAGGACAGAAAAAACGTATAAAACTAAAATATGGAAGCAGAATACCTGTATTTTATAAATGTTCGAAATGATGGCCGTCTGCGTCGATACATTGTTGTAAACGAGCTCTGAAGGAATGTTGAACTCTGATAAGTGTATCCGACGTGATATTCGTACATGCTGTGATGATACGCTGACGCATATCTTCAACTGTTGTTGGAGCATGTTTGTAGTTTAATGTAGTATAATTTTTATTTCTGCTAGTTACGATTGTGGCACGCCCCCACATAACCTACGACTGTAGTGTCACCCCACTAGAGCCGATATGGTTTTCAGTTATCCTTAGGTACTTTAAAGTTATGGACGTGTTATTTATTTGACATAAAATTTGTGATGTACGTAGTTTTAAAGGACGGTGCACAAAGTGCTCCGCGCGCCCAGTTATGTAACAAAAATAGGCGCGCCCACTTAAGGGTTAAGGAAAAAACGCATCTGCTATAGTAAACAAGGAGGCATAGCCTAAAACCACTGTGTAGATTTAGCCCTTTCCTGCGCCTTTAAACCTTTCGTTTATGACTTTCGAGAGAATAGGCTATGGCTTCTCGTAAAGTAATTTAACACGAGCCACAAGATTTTTGCCTCGACGCGAACCTTTTTTTTTACCTGAACATCCCCACCACACGAAGCCGGTCACTCGCGCTCACCGGAAACGAATTTCTATGCGACAAATTTTACGCCAATAAAAAAATATTTGAAAAAATCCACCAATCTAAAACTTTTCCAATCGACGGAGAAACTTCCGGGAGAGGCTCAGCAAGCACTCGCGTCCGAAAAAGACGCCAGTCTACGATCAGCACTCGTTAAAAATAATTAACTCTTGTAACATAACCTTGCAATAAAGATACATGTTAATTAATGGAGACTACATGTTAATGATGTACAATAATACATGTTAAGGTACGCAACTCCTTACTGTCCCACTTACTTTAAAAAGTAATAGGGAATTCCGCGACGGGCAATCTGTGCGGAGATACAAGTCCCATAAACAAATAATGAAAATTAAGAAATTTGTAAAATCCTCGAGTCAATGTAGTGGTGTCCACACCGATATACATGAACCGACATCAATCGTCGCCGCCCTGCGGAGCGACTCGGCGTTGACAGGCGATGGAATGGGTAGGCACTGGACAACGAGCGTGATGGAGATTTTGGACAACGAAAGAGAATTTACTGTACTTTTTTTCCGAGTCGTAGGCAATTGGAAATAAAATCGCATTGGGTATACACCGCTTCTACATATATTTCTTCCTGTTGGATTCTTGCATGAATCTGATGTTTATATATTTTAAGTTAATTTATAACGCCTTTGCCTTCGCTTCTTTTGCAAATACGGGATAATCCTGTTACGGTGCGTACGAGCACGTTCCGGCTTAATGAGGGTTAGTGCCATAAAAAAAGGGCCCTTGACCATTACCGTCATTTTCTGGGTGACGACTGGTTTTCCCCAAAAAAATGCATTTGGGTACAATTTCTCCCACTCAGCCTCTTGTTGTACAGCTGTACCAAGTTCAGTTCTGCACGAGCACCGCGACTGAAACGATCGTCAAGTTGACGACTACCCGCGAGTACATTTATACATTTTTTCTGTTTTTTATTTTTTCAATAAATACTATTTTTGCTTTGGAAGCAATCTCTGTTGATTATTCAACACTTCCGCTACGATAGCGATAGAAAAAGATAATGTCGAATTCGATTGGCAAAAATGAGTGTCCGGCTAACAATAAGTTCGGCTGCGATTTAGAGAATTTTGTGGACCTCGCTGTGAACGAACGAGCAAGGACGAAATCTTCTATAATCGATCCATCGGGAGGCCGAAGAGCAAATAAAGAGCAGATGCGGGGAGCGTCTATACAAAACAGTGGAGTTCGAGAGACGTCGTTGGTTGCGACGTGTCCGTCGCGAAATAATAGAGAAACGCTACGTCCATTCGATATTTCGCGAGATATAATATTGATACACGTACACTCGCTGCGAAGCGTACACGGCGTTCCAAAAGCGACGTTGTCGCTCTAGAGAATGTTATTAACAAACCCATTTCTGGCCTATACAGTCGACAATACTTCGCAACGGTCCTAATGAAATGAAAAATTAAATTTAAGAATTATTAACACGAAGCCGGCAAGAATAATGAACCATTTTTATAAAATCGTGCTTCTCGAGACTTTTGGATCGCCTTGTAGGTATCGAGACGAGGAATAGAGGGCGGAATATGATGCGGTCTATCCAGATATGTGAACGACGCAGATATAATACAGGTACGTACCTATATGGAAGCAAGAGCCGGGATTCTGGCGTGGACGTCTGCCTCGCGATAAGATACGACCGCAGTCCAGTCAGAATCTCTCCGGTTTCGCAGAAAATTCGCGGACTCCCTTTATCGAGTTTCCTGATAAAGTTTCCCTCTCCTCTCTTTCTCTCTTTTCCCTTGCTCCGTTTGCCCCACCTCGAGGCTGGGCGAACGGATTCACGAAAAAAGGAAAGGAAATTAGGAGATCCTGCGGAGTATCGATACTTTCTTTCGTCCCGGTGACTCTCGATGCCGATCGGCTAATTAAATTCGATTCGGGGGACGTGGTCTGTTAATTGCCGGCTGCTCGACGTCTGTGCAAATGTACACATTGCACCGCTTCGCACGATCGCCAATACCGCTAACAAGGCAATCGAGCACAGGATTAAGAGATGCAGTCGTCTGCGGGTATCTTTGAGGATCATTGTCCGACCGTCCCAAGCTAAAACGAAGCGCGGTTGGAACGTATTCCGAAAAAGTCACGGCCCCGGTTGTCGCGCTTTGTAGGATCAGTCTGGTAGCGAACAATGGTCTGGCCCGATTACAGGCGTTTTCAAAGGCACCGGGCCGCGACAAAAGCCCATCCTCTCGGATCGCAGTTGCATCGGCACCGGTGCAGATCTATCGGATTCTGTCGGAGCGACGACGGACAAAACAGCAATCAATAAAGACGAAGTTAGGATCCGGGGGGCTGGATTCCTTCAATCAAATTAGGAACATCAAAGTAGCCAGCAAAGCGAAGGAAAGAGGACCGGGAGGACGACGGAAAGGTGGACGAGAGAGGGACGCTGATCTCGCTCTCTCGACATTCCTCGAGGGGTGGAAGCTGGGAATTAGCCTCTATCTCCAGAATCCGAACCCTCGAGACAAAGAGAACCCGCGCACACACACCCTCTGACTCTTCCTAGCGCCGATACCCTTCGTCATCTTCCAGGATCGCAGCACACAGGACTTCTCTCTGCTTCCCGATGCTAGGCTTTGTTAAAGAATCGTCCGGGTGGGCGTGGCCTTCGATAATTCGTCTTCTCTCCTATCGGTGGCTCTGTCGGAACTTGTCGTAGTCGACCTTGCACTCTGTCGTTTACCTTTAACCTTCTTTATTCTTCTTCCGATATCCTTGGCACTTTTGAATTTTAACCTCCCTCGTTTTTCATCCGATGTCTTCGCTTAAAGGGGAAGCTTCGCTCTTCGAATCCGCGGTGGTTTAAGTGGGGAGAAAAATTTTCCGATGTTTTTACATACATTTCAAGAAGAGGACATTTTCCCCTTGGAATCCTTGATCTCGTTCGAACCGAAAGGACGCGGACCCGATGTTATCTGGTAATTGCTCTGGCGCGGAGTAATCAGAATGAAAAACTCCCGGTCTGTTTGATCTTCTTCCACACGCATGGCCACTTGACGAGCAGAAACGGTTCTCGAACGCTCAAGCCTGGCCGAGAAGAAGACGAAGAAGAAGGAGCGGCGTGTTCCTGCAAATACCCGGGTGCGAACTCGCCGTTCGCGTGAGCTATGTGGTGCGTGCGGTCATTGCTTATTTATTTATTTATTTATTACCGCGCGATCTCTCAGGAGAATTGCCATTTCCGTGGATACGTAGCTTCGCTACGGCGAATTGCAAATCCGCGGGGCATAGAAACGAATCGACAGGGAGAGGGTTCATCCGGCTTGTCAGCGAAAAGGAAACTATATCCACGGAGGCAAGGCTGCACACGCCCGTGAAATTCGTTCTGCTCCTCTGACACTGGAATTGCTGGGAAACTTCGGGCTACCAGTTCATAAATTACGCCGTGATTCGCCTAGCGAGCTGTTCAGGAACGCGGGAGAACGATCCTATGCGTGCCTGATACGTTTCCAGTTGGATGAAACGCTGTCTGAACTGTTAGCCTGAGAACTGAACGCATTGAGACGCTAATTTGCTCGGGTTTCTTTCGAAACATCGTCGGGAAAAGACAAATTGACCGATTACGTTTTAATCGGATCTCGTAGCTGTATAAATTGAAAATTAACATCGTCGTCGAGATAATTATGGACACTGGGAGACAGGGAACAAAGAAAGGGACTGTTAGTTTTCGGGATCGAAATTACGACGAAAGGAAAAGGACACTCGTAATTCATCTGGCAGCCTGGCGGAGAACGTTTTTAGGTCGCGTAGTAAGCAGGAGGGGGTGTCTGGATGCTGCCGCATCGATCCGATACATCACGGGGGCATTTACATCCCCGCCGAGCTGCCCCCTTCCTCCCCCAGGATCCCCTTCGTCCCCCAGGACCCCCTCGATCCCTTTCCCTCTCGCAAGTCATTTTTCCGATCTTCCCTTTCTGTTCCGCCAACGGTCCCAGCCACCATCGAGGGTGGTTTTCTCCCGTGCGGACGCTTATGCCGCCACTTTCCCGAGGGCGCTTGCGCAGCCACCCTCTCCTCCTCCTCCTCTTCGTCCTCCTTCCCCCTTCCTCTCTATCCACCCCCGCGTACACCCACCCCCGCAATTTTCAGCCCGAAACCCACCCCCTCGCTTTTCCCCGTCTTCCTTTCGCGCTGCCTCCGCCGGCGATGCAACGGCCATTGTCTACGCGTCAAATCTCGACTGGCTCGAATCACTCGCCATATTTCTTAACCCGTTGAATCATTATTGTAGCGACGGATTCGTCGGGAGGATTGCAAATTGATAACAACATTAAACTTTTGTACAACGAGCAAGCAACTTTTACGACTATATCTAATAGAATAGATTTTGGAAGCCGGAATAAATTTGTAAAGAAATATTTGCTGAACGTGTGTTCATATAGTTGACAAGTGAATTTTTTTTATAACTCCGGACTAAAGGAGAGTGAAAAATTTCGGTTTTTGGAAAATTGAGAAGATTATCGGTGTTTATCGGAACTGTCGCGTGAGGACACACACGGCGAAACAATTAGAATGATTTTCTAAGACCAGCGCGAGTAAGATCCGCTTGTAACGATAACGTTGACGTTAAGCGTAATAAAGCAGCGGTAATTGCCGACGCAAAGTTATGGCTGCGCCTACTCATTAGCACCCGGCGCGGCTACTGCCTTAATTAGTAAACCAAAGGAGGGCCCCGTAGCGCGCGTTCCGTATAAAAGTCTCGCTTAATGGACGTCCGCGATACTATTATTTACCAGATGAATTTTCATTTGACCGCTGCCTATGACGTACGCCGAGCGAGTGAATTGTGTCCGGCGGCGGTGAAATTTCTAACTTCGTTCTGAACTATTCGTAAGTTACCGTAATGTATCATCAAACTCGATACCGAGCAGGGCCCGCTCTAGCGATTACGACGCCCCGGACAAAAAGACAAATTGTCGCCCCTTAAGAATTTATATATATTCTTTAAAATAAGGTTCATATTTTTTATTTTTAATAAAAATCAAATCATTTCATTTAAATTTTAATAAAAGCATATATTTACAAAGAAACATATCACATAACATTGATAATCAAGTTGTACAAAACAGTAGAAATTAATTAAGAAATATCTGTACCTAGCCACAAATGTTAACCATATAATTTTTTATATTTTCAAATGCTATTAAAAATGTGTATTATTACACAAACAATCAATATGCCATTATTTTGAAAATAAAATAAGTCAACATCAACTACGCTAAAATCACAAAAAAACTTATTTTTCTTACTCTCAGTTCTGCAAACTTTTTTATTATATCTGTTAAATTTATTTGATCAGCAATTACATGCTCAACTGCTAAATGGCCTAACCATTAAGACGATTTTGTATAGTAGTCGTACGTAAAAAGTTCTTAATTAATTTTAACTTAGAAAAACTCCTTTCGCCACTTGCTACAGTTATTGGTATCGTTAGCAATATTCATAAAGCAATAGTAAAGTTTGGGGCAAAATTTAACTTTGTAATTAAGCTTAGTACATTTCTTAGGCTTTCTTTTTTGCCCAAAAGCGCAAATACTGCTGAAATTTCCTCTGCTAATTCTACCCCACTTATGTCAACAGAATCACCATCAGTTAAAATACATTCTAAATTTTTGCAGTGTTTTAGTAGCATTTTTTTTGGACATGGTATATATGATACCATGTATATTGATATACATAATATAAATAATACCAATTATATAGATGACACATGTAAATTGAATAGTTCAATATAAGAGATGCGATGTCGTGCACTGCACGGGCAAAAGACGTGTGGTAAATCAGAAGAAGGAAAAAACAGAATAGAATCATGTGAAATAAAAGATTATCGAAACTCGCGCGGGAGCGGCCCGCTTCTGCTGCGCACGCATAAGAAAGAGCGCAACTCATACGCAACAAACGCATAAAGTATGTGTGACACATACTGGGACCGTCAAAACAATGTAAATACGCTACGCACTGTAAATTTTTAGCGAGCGAAAAAATCGATGTGTAAAATTTTCTATTAATTGGGTATTTAAAACATCAATATTTTTCTCAGACTTACAGCCAAAATGGCGCCCCTAAATTTTGGCGCCCCGGGCAAGTGCCCGAGTTGCCCCCCCTTAGAGCGGGCCCTGTACCGAGACATACAAATCGTATTTTTAAAATAAGAAACAATCTCCTGAGAAACTAGTAACGGTAGACGCGAAGTTGATGATGAATGAATGTAACCATGTACAAATGTTAAGCACGAAGTGATAAAGATGTGGAAACACTCCTGAACGGGGATGCACGCGTTGCAGTTTCATTCACGGAATAAGCTCGCGCCGGAGGAAGCTAGTCGGCTCGATTCAATCGGCTTATCGTCGATCGCGGCATTAACCAGGCAAACGATTTACGGGAAATTAAAGGAGCTCGGCTGTCGGAAAAATTTTCTTTCCCGGTTCTTAATTATCCCCCAGTGGGATCGAGTGATTTAGACTAGTCGTCTAATCGGACCGGCGAAGGAACGATAATTAATGCCGTTCCCCTGTGCGATTTGATAATGCTCCCGAGGATGATGTGTTCATCGTGTACGGGGAAATTAAAATAAAAGAGAGAGAAGTGATCGCGCGAGCGTGACTGCGATCAACGGGGAAAACTGGAATCGACGTACGCTGCAACACTTCCTCGACATTTGGAAAAATAAACAATTTGGCAAAAATCATACGTTTTGCCATGAATACTATTCCGGCTGTGAAGAGGACAGAGCAAGTGTCCCGTGTCGGGAGGATTCTCGAGGATTCTTGATAACGACGTTTAAAGCGTGGGAGGACAGTGCTCGTCGAGGGAAAAGTTCGTCGGTCAACCGCGAGATTTCCTCGTTTGCAGCAGCTCCTATTTTTTTCCGTCTCCTTTTTCTTTTTTTTTTCGTCGACGACTGTTGCCAGTACATACCTATCCTCGCGCGTACACGTACGTTCCGGCCGAGTTTACGGATAGATACATTTCCAGGCGAGGCGTCTGGCAGCGAAGTTGCACGGGAATTGCGGGAAAGGCGACGATGGCTGTTACTTGCCAGCAACTTTCTTTTTTTTTCCCCCGAAACCGAAAAGACGACGAGGCTTCATGGCTCCGGGAAAACCGGCGCGCCACTGTCATACGTGGAAAGCCAGCATGTTCTATTAATGCGCACGTGTGCGCTCCCATCTAGCCGCGATTTCGTCCTGTTTCTCCGTGGACATGGTGCTGGCCTCTTCCTTCAACCTCCTCTTCTTCGTACACTTTGACGTCTTAACACGTCGGAGTTGCAGAACCAGTGACCTGTTCACGAATTGTTTATTCCTTCGTTAGCGAATTTATTTGAAGAGTAGGCCACCCAAGGAAACTTTATCTTCATAATTATCGTGCCACAGAGCAGGAAAGATCTCAAGCAACATTACAAAAATTCATTTCAACGAGTAAAAAAATATATTAGCATTCAACAGACATTCAACCATTGTTTACGATCGGTTCTTCCTATGGTAGACGGTGCACGGCAGCTGTTAATGCAGCTTAACAGCCGTTGCGTCGATGCCATATTCCACGGTCGAAAAAGAACAACATCGGAAAGCGGAAACGAAAATCGCAGCGTGGAAAAGCAGCACGTATGTCTGGACGCCTTACTACTATACAATACCAAGCTCCTCCAATCCGGTCCAATTTTTTCCAAAAAAAAAAGAGAAACTATTGAACTCTCTGCATCGAGATTTGAGCGAAACATTTTACTTGATAAAAGTAACACGACCGAGTGTTTTGTTGTTGAATAGAAATAGTTCAATCGTATTCCTGTTTTTAATTGGCATCGTTATTTCCACGCGCAATAGCTCAGTTGTCTAGGCTTATAATCCATGCAGGTGGGTGGGTATTAGGCTACTCAAGTATCAATTACGAATTCGCGGTCGCGTAAAATTGCTATGAAAAACTCTGCGGAAAAAACACAATGTATTCTGACGAAAGCAGGTTGCTCGTAATTTCATTTCGTGCCCCTTATCGTCGATGGGTTCGCTGCGATCTCTGCTGACCGTGACGCCGAACAGACGCGTGCCATTACTGGAACCAGTCCCGATTCGAACCCGTCTTCGCGGTTTCCGGAAACAACTCCTGGAAGACGATTAGGCTCTTCCTCGAAGAAATTTTCTTCTGCGTTGGCTCTTGCCAACATAAGGTTTTTACTTCGTTTTCATTGATAATAGAAAAATTAAATAACAAAAGGGTTGAAATTCCTCGGCTAAAGAAGCGTGAAGGTTGGCGACATCGAATAGGAGGGTTGAACGATGTCCAGGGTTGAATTGTGGTTTAAAGGCTTACCATTGGCTGCCAAGAACCCTATCGCTTTGCATACGACTCGCGCATGAGCATAAAGAACCCCTTCGAATGGTGGGTTTCACCCTTCTGATTGTAAAAAAGGGTACTCTAAAGATGAAGTCACATTCGATCAAAATGGCGGTGAATTGTGCTGCCTAATATCGAAAGAATAACAAAGAACCCTGCAGAAATCATGTGGAAAATCTATCACGGTTAAATCAGTTTGTAGCCATTATGGTATAACATGTCAGGGATTTGCTGGACAGACAAGGTTTATTCAGGATTAGATTAAGGATACAGGGATCGATGGTACAAAGGATATAATTTTACGTTTGAATGTTATGACAAAGGACGCATACAAGGTCTTTCAGAATCGCATGTGTACTCTAGCTAGTGGTACACATAGGCGTCCAGGAGATATTCTCTACACTTCCGTTCGGATGGCGTCCAGGTATTGTCGCCGTACTCTCCATACCGAACGGGTGTTCATGAATATTCTCCCGTACTCTCCTATACCGTAATCCGGGCGTCCAGGAGTTATCCTGTCCTCTCTCGTTCGACAGGCGTCCAGGTATTATCGCCGTACTCTCCATGTCGAACGAGCGGCCGGGAACAAACTCCCGTACTCTCCCGTACTCTCGGCAGGCGTCCAGGTATTGTCGCCGTACTCTCCTGCCGAGTCCTGGGCGTCCAGGAGGTGCTCTGTCCTCTTTCGTTCGACAGGCGTCCAGGTATTATCGCCGTACTCTCCATGTCGAACGAACGGCCAGGAACAGTCTCCCGTACTCTCCCATCCTCCCGGCAGGCGTCCAGGTATTATCGCCGTACTCTCCTGCCGGGGCCAAATATGCTAACCAAGAGCGGCCGTGGTCTTACCTCGTCCTCTCTCTCGGAATAGCAAAAAGGACCGTGGCCTCTGCGAACCCGCAATTTATATACATTCGTTGCTATCGGCGGACGCGAAATCAACAACCGAGTTGTTAAGCGCAATTCGTCTTTTCGCGCATTCCCCTTCGCGTCGTTGTCCCCGTGGCCGTCTACAAACTTCCTTCTGGAAGCTTCGGGAAGCTCGCAGCTCCGCGTTTTGTCTTTTTTTTCCCCGATTTTGTATATGCTACAAGTTGGATTTTTTATATGTTGTAGCTTATGATCTACTGAACAAAAGATGTAATGGGCACAAAGTTCAATAATGGACAGTTAACCAGTTGTAATCAGTCAAACATGACAAATTCGAGATGCCGAATACTCAAATCTCGGGAAGTATATTTACTTTACACGATTGCCGTCACCCCACTCCCATGAGTGACGAACCGTGGGGTCCTTATCTCTTCTGTGAGACGCAAAGATTTTTGTGTAAGATTTTTGTTCACAGACCTTTTCAAGGTCATTGAAAATGTTAAAATAATGACACCACCTAACAGATTGTGTGAAACCCTACTATTTTTGTTTCAAACATTTTTTCCAAAAAATAAATACTTCCCGAGATTTGAGTATTCGGCAGCTCGAATTTGTCATGGTTGACTGATTATAACTCGATAACTGTCCATTATTGAACTTTGTGCCCATTACATCTTTTGTTCAGTAGATCATAAGCTATAAAAAATCCAACTGATTTAACCGGGATAGATTTTCCATATGATTTGTGCGGGATCGTTTAGCGCGCATGGTCCGCGTCCAGGATAAAATATAAGGGAATATACAGCCTCGGAATAATTCCTCAAGGTTGCTGCTTAGGGGTAAGATTCGACTCTATTTTCCCGGATCCGGTACTACCCCGCGTCCGAGCGGCGTTAATTCCATGCGGCGCTTGATTGCCTTTGCCATTGTTGCCATAGTTACCATGCGAGAGAAAGCTACGACCGTGTCGGGGAAAATAGCAAGGGAGGGAGCGCGGGGGCGAGAGCCGACGGGTGGTTAATGAAGCCAAATCCGTTTACGATGAATGCTGCGGGAGAAAGAAAGGGACGCCGGGTTCGTTAGGCGGCCCGGGTCTCGACGTCGACGTCGACGACGACGACGACGTTTCTCTTCTCGAGGAAAATGTTTGCTTAAAGATTTTCTCGAATCTCAACCACCCCGGCTCTAACGAAATTTATGACCGTTCTGAAGTGTTTGCTCTGTGGACAATCGATCGTTGCTTAATCCAAGTTCCTCTTTTATAACGGACATATCCCCCTCCCAAATTATTTCTGCACTTATTTACTCGTACACCCCTGCAGTATGACGTAGACGAAATTTAAGCCAGTGTAGAAATTAAAAAAGAAACGAAGTTCCACCGAGAAATGCAAAATCGTCCAGCAATTTTTAACGTTCCCAGCATCCAACCCTCAAGGGATGAATCCACCCCCACGGAGGCCTGTTTAAAAGGGTCAGTTCCCCGATCCAAAGAATCGCTATAGGGGTTGGTTTCGGTAACCGGAAGATCGCGTGCAGCCGAATCGCCGGTAATTTTGATCTCGGTTCCGAGGCCGGCCACGCGCGAACACGCGCCGTGCCGGAGTTGGCCGCGATAAATTATCATTAGCACGACACCGTGTAATGATCACTATTATTCCCGGCATTTTAAAATGATTATCGTTATCCGCGCGGATCTTCGCGGAGGGGCGTCTTCCTGCGAGACTCGTTAAGATAGAAAGCGAACGAATAAGAGAACGAACAGCCGCAACAGTTCGAGCTTAGACTGGTGTAGGAATCCCGCCGCCGCCGCGGCAGGCTCCTTTATCTTTAGTGGGCACTTTTAACAAGTATCAGACGTGTACCCTGCACACTTAAGGCCCCGTGTGTACGCGGAAACGCAAGATAATACGGGCCAGCAGCAGGATACAGGCGCAATTATCGTGTCCTGTCGCGCCTAATCGCTCTCGCCACCATAAATCCGCGCCGTTTACGCGGTTTCTGGGAACGATAGCTCGTCCAGAGGAAGCAACGATCTTCCGCGATCCTCTCTCCGTCTAGTAACAATCGTGAATTTTGTGCGAAAAATATTAAGCGAAGCCGTGTTTACCTTTGAATTTTTTTTGAGTTGGTTCCGTACGGCTGAAAGGAGTTCTTGCATTTTTATAAAGCGTTATCTGCAGGATTAGAAGAATTATTCACCAAGGAAGTAGACTGAAAGTTCCTTCACTCTGCGTCGAGATTAATCTTAATGTTTTCTTTCTTCTTCATTATGGTTTGGGCATTCTGTGGTAATTAGCTTGTGGATTCAAATGCGTGATGTAGAATTTATAAGAATTTTCATGAAAGTATAACTTCTACCAATTTTTAAGTATTTCGTGGTCCAAATGATACAAAATATGTATGCAAAACCAGTAATTCGATTTCTTCACAAATATTTTTGAACAATCTCTAAAATGTAGCTCGATCCGTTAATTCTAGTCCATTCGACAAAAATGAAATAAAAACGTTGTTCGTTTATAGAAAGAAGAACACGATGCTCCTACAGCCACCAGGAACAATACCGTATCGATCCCCGCGTATTTTGCCTCTTGATATATCGCTGTGTTTTATGGCTAACACTTTTCCACCCGCGGATCCACGGGTATATCGTTTTCCAGACGCGCTCGAGGCTCGTCTCAATCAGAGAGAGGGACTCGCCACCACCCGTGGTGTGATTGGTGGTAGCGATAGATCATTTTTTAAGCCCTGTTGCCTGCTCCCTCCCGATAAGGGCGCGGCAACCACCCCGGGACTCTCTCCCTTTTTCTCTCACTCTCCCTTTTATTCTAACTTCGTTCCCGGTCCGAGGGACGGGCTCGAACTTTAAACTCTCGTCATTGGCCGACGAACAACCCCTGCTCGTTTTGCATACCAGCGGCGCATGTGCGCGCAACCCTTTGCTAGAAAAGGGTGGCCCTTGGAGATCCTACCCTTTCCGGTTTAAAATGCCCCGCTGATTTTTTATTGGCTCGCGATCCCTTCGAATCGGTGTGCCACTCTCATTGGTTGGGACTCTCGCGGGCAATTTAGATAAATATGTATTCGGAACAATTATAACAACAGCCAACTCTGACAACTGTTGTAATTTCAGAGAACTCTCGCGGACGCGTTAGTCGAGGCGCGTTACGCTCAAAAAATAATCATTCTCGCGTCTACGGGGCGGGGGTGTACGGGGGTGGCTGGCATTGGGGGTTGCAGGAGAAGCACAGGAGGATTGGAAGAAAGAACGTAGCCGAGGAAACGAGCCAGTAGGGTCAAAGACGCGGGAGAAGGGTGGAGAACCGTCGGATCTCGTGGTCAAGGGGTTGGGGGGAGGGTTTTCCACCCCTGTTCCACCCAAGTGCAGGGGTGGGGGGTTTCGTGTGGCAATCAATGCCGTTGAATTAACGCCTGGCTGCCCGTTTGCGGGAAAAGTAAGATTAAAAGAACCAAGAAATGGACGCCCCCGAGCACCCTGCTCTAGCTGGTCCGCGTTCCTCGGGGTGGGGGATCAAACTGAGGGAGTTGCCGGGAAGGGGGTGGTACAATACACGGCGGAATGTCTATAACAACGGGAGAAGCTGCGCTCCCGTTTCATCGCTTGCTTAATCTTCCGGCTGGCACGTAGTTACGTCAGTTTCTGTCACATACAAAGTGACCCGGTTAGTGGCGATACTATCGAACGTTCATCGATCGTTGGAATGAGTAATAACTGCCCCAGCTCTGACCTCGATCGATTCCTCGACGCTTCCGGTTTGACGTAAACCACCCCCGAACAGCGGTTGGTCGGTGGATAATTAAATACTTTTCTTGCAAAATTAGAAAAGCATAAATAATTGTCGAATCTGTTATAGGAGAATTAATAGGAGGGTCCAGAAGGGTGGCCAGATTTTTTCCGACGGTTCCGAAGGGCAGAAGTGCACACGCAGATTTTTCACAGGAGGAAACGAATATCTCTTTCGTGCGACGAAGGAAGGATCTGCTACTGGTAATGGTTCGACGGCGAGTCCGAGGTTTCCGTTCGATGCAAACGATCGAGATAAATGGTCCAAAGGGTGTGGGCCGGTTGGACGAGAAAGAGAATCCTCGGGATTCAAGGCGCAGAGACAAAGAAAGGGATGGTCTGTGCGAGAACGAGGCGAAACGAGGGATCGAGTGCGGGGGTCAATCTATAATAAAGCTCGCGTTATCTCGACCGGGTAGCGTGAACGAAGGCCAGGACCTCGTAAAAAGAGAGGGAGGATGCTGCTTAAGAACGGATTACGAGAATGAAATCGGTCGGCGAACGCTTAACCCTCGAAGGAATCGCTCGATCCCCGGCGCGCTTTTATCTCTGACCGGTCAACTATTTTGATTAGGCCAGTATCGAGTCGAAACTTCGGTTTATTCGCCGCCAATCGTCCCCCACGCCTCCGCTTCGAAACAATTTGGAGCAATATCTTGGACTAATATTGTATTCCATGCAACTCGAATTTTTTTCCCCAGGTTTGGACAAGCTGTTTAAAATAAAATTGACATAATTTTATGTTTTCAAGTATAGGTCCCGTTCGAAAGCCAAAGAGTTCTAACACCTGACGTTACGTCTCGACCGAGAATCAACCATCTACCTGTTACCCGAGTCAGCGGCCGTGAAACGCATTGTAATTCAAAAGGGGGCCGCGGCTAACCCTTTATGCTAATGACTATGGCAAAGGGGGTGAGCGTCGCGCAAGGGTGATTTTTATCGGCCACTTTAAAGCCCATTTGCCTAATGAGCCGCGATACAGGCCCGCTTATAAAGCCGGCGGAGCACGTGAACCGTGCCCGGTCCCTCTTAGCGTGAAGGAACTATCAGAAAATTAACTTGTTACGTTCGACGCTTGCATTTCCACCTGTTCCCCTTCTAAAAGCTGTTCACCGAGGCCGCAGACAATTTTATAAGATCGAAAAGAATTGCTTGGAGTTTTGCCGATGAACCGCACAGTCGGGTAAATTATTTATCGTGAACCGCACGGCTAGGAAAATGATTTAACCATGAATTACTCGCGAGGACCGAGCTTCCGGTTTCAATGAAATATTGATTCCCAGCGGATTAACGCATTCATTTTGCCGTCTATTGTATTTTTTCGTGTACACGGTTCCCTGGGTTGCCCACAGCCTTCGGCTATTGTACTGAATTACCAATTGGCAACAACTGCGTTCAATCGTTCGGAATAATGATGACCGGGGCCCCGGGAAAAGGGTCAGCACGTACGAATCATTCGTCACGACGTTGAAGAAAATAATTCATTTCCTCCCTTTTTTCACGGTGACCGCTCGAACCACGACCGCGTCGATCGAATTAACACACGATGTCGATTCGATTCCAATAATTTTTCAATCCTCTAAGACCGACTCTCACAATTCCGTGCGTAATTAAAACAGAAAATTTTTATTTTGCGCAAAGATCTAACAGTCTAGCGATCGCGCGAACAAAGGTCCTCGGGGCGATTCCCACAGCACAGAACACGATCCGCCAGAGAAGATCTTTAAGCCCCGAATAACCCATGATCGCGACGCGAGCCTAAATCGCGCGATCAATGGCTCCGGAAGGGAGGTGTCGTAATGGTCGCTAACAGACCGGGTAATTCCGCATTGCTTAATAATGTGGACGAGCCATTAGGCGTATCTCGCGGGCACAGATGCATGTGGGGAACGGTGTTAGGGCTGGGATCCGTCATAAAGGTCGCAACCCCCGGAGTTAACTCGAGTTCGAGCGATCTCTCGGCGTCGAACGAGGAGGTTTCTTTTAATTAAACCACCCCCGACCGTCCCTTCTTCCGCTCCCTCTTCGCCACCCTCTAGTTTCCACCGAAAACGGGACTCTCTTCCTGGACATAACAGCCGACAGGCTCGCGTTATCAGCGTTCGCCAGCAGTCCGACCACTCCCGCTTTTTCGCTCCCCTTCTTAACCATCCCCGCCGCTGATCCGATCCCTTAGCTCGCGTCGAAACTCGGACAACGGTGCCTGTCGATGCTGTTGGTAGACCGAGGATGTTGGGACGCAATGTAATGTGAGACCCACAAAATAGGTCTCTGCAACGAATCCGACACCAAAAACACAAGACTTCGACCACCCGACGCGAATACATAATTTAGGTGAAGAGTCGAAGGCTCTTGAGTCCGAAACGACGGGACTCGTCCGATTTCTTGGGCGACTTTCCGGCGCCTTAATAGTAACAATTGTAGACACTTTGCTTTACCATCTCCACAATTTCCACAGTCTATAAAAATGGTCGTCGGTGAGTCTCCAGTCAGTCTCCAGTAAAATCTTTAGAAATTCACATCGTTGTACAGTCGCTATAAATATAAGTTATTGTTACTTACACATTAAAACATTTATTTAAAAACACCTCAACCCTTCAAACGACCTAGCGCGGTTTTAAGTAACCAAGCCAGGAGTGATAGATGCGAGGAAGGTCAACACATCGACTTTTCCGTCTACGCACGCACATATACAGAGGACGAGAGGTGGATCGGAACCTACTACCTTGTCCTTTGGATTTTTTAAATGTTCTATGCATTGTATATCAACCAAGATGCATTCCTGGCGAGTCAGATTGATCGATACTGTGTTCCAACATGACGGACGAGTGGAAAAGCAGTAAAATCGTCGACGGGAGTACAGGAATTCGACACCACAGGGAGTTTGTTCCGTGAGAACCAGCCATCGTTTCGGTTATTACAGTTTCGTTGGTTCGTTCGGCGTCGCAGAAGCTTCCGGTGTTTCTTCGGGAATCCGTAATGGTCGATCGGCCGCGCCGCAAACAATACAGAAATTATGTTCACGAGAGTTTCGCCGGGAGTTTCGCAATCTTGGGGCCCCCCGTCGCAGTTTCATCGCGGGGCTCTCGCCGTTTATTCAGGACGCATGACGAGCTTTACACCGCCACGTATTTCTATTGGGGCTTGCGAGAATATACGGCGCGGCTTCCCTCTAGAACTTTCTCGATTTAGGGGATGATTTGCGAGGATCGCGCCGCCCACGCCGTTTCTTCGCGGAGTTTACTTCGTACCGCGGCCGCCCACGCGGAATTATACGATTTTGCATTTCCGCCGGAACTTTTCCGCCCGATTCGGTATAACCGTGACACACGGACATTTCCGGTTTATTGCCGGCCGACAGCGATAAAGCCTCAGCGACGCGCAGCTTTCTTCGCCGAAGTTAGCTTGAAAATGTCCTAGACCAGACTCGTTTTTATAGCGGACGGCTTCAGCGATGCGTTACTCGCTTCACGCTTTACCGGACTGCGGATTTTTATGCAAAACGAACAATTGATCCTATCGTTGCGTTACTGCTATTTTTGTTAAAATTGGTACTTTTCCGTTAGCCGGGCGCAACCTAACCCAGACCAATAGGTGTATGCATAAGTTTCTTCCGGTTTTTTGGTTAAAAAAAACATATGATTTTGAAGGGAAATTAATTTTTTTTTTATTCAAAATATTGGCCAGCGGCTTCTACAGATTTCGCCCATCTTTCTGGTAATTTATGAATACCATGCCAGAAAAAAATGCTTGTCTTTTGCGGCAAACCATTCGTCGAGCCATTTTCCAACTTCCTCGAAATTGCTGAAGTGCTGCTGTGCGAGCGCGTGTTCCATTGATGCGAAAAGGTGGTAGTCAGATGGCGCTAGGTCTGGGGAGTACGGCGGATGCGGAAGAATGTCCCATCCAAGCGATTTTAAGGTGTCTTTCACTGGTTTTGCTGAGTGAGACGGAGCATTGTCGTGTAACAAAATCACTTTACCATGTCTTCTGGCCCATTCCGGTCGCCTTTCGATTAATGCGTGATTTATTTATCTTTCCCATTGCTCGTAAACGTCTGCTGATTGTTTCTTGAGATACCTGTAATGCTTCTGCAAATTGCCGTTGAGTTTGAGTTGGGTCATCATCCAATAACTCCTGCAATTTCTCGTCTTCGCATTTTTGTGGTCTACCAGAGCGCTCACTGTCTTCCACATTAAAATCGCCATTTTTTAAATTTTCGAAACCATGTTTGACATGTTCTAAGCGATAGAGCATGTTCACCATATGTTTCTACCAGCAAACGATGACTTCCAACAGCCTTTTTCTTTTGATGGAATAAAAAAAGCAATGCGTGCCGCAAATGTCGTTTTTCAGGCACAAAACTCGACATGATCACTGAACGATAAAAAAGAGACGCGAACTTTTAACGGACTCAACTACTGTGTGTGACACGTTTAATATCAGACGAACAGTATGGCGTCTGTGTCACATTAATAGGCTACGTACATGTTGCTAGCGCAATCTTTTAGTAAAACCGGAAAACACTTATGCATACACCTGGTATAAGCATATATAATTACAAATATTAATGAATTGTAAACAAAATAGTTTCACCCAAAAAGAATGCTTACAATTATTGGTCTGGGTTAGATTATAATTGGTTAGGTTATAATTATATAATTATGACGCATGATGCATATAATTAGGACGCAGACGGCCATCATTTCGAACATTTATAAAATACAGGTATTCTGCTTCCATATTTTAGTTTTATACGTTTTTTCTGTCCTTGACCTTGAATGACCTTGGACTAATTATAGTCACTGAATTCCTAATGAAAGGGACTATCATTGTAGGTGTTTAAAAAAGGGTGGTTCCATTTAAAAAAGTCAAGGTGACCTTGATATCTCCAAAAAAAATGACATAAAACCAAAATTTTTTTTTTGCATCGTGTCAGCCCCATTGTACCATTTAACTTTGTTCTTACCATATTTTACGTATCTTTAGAAACAACAAAGATATTTGAGGTGCTAACGTGTGGTGACTCACTCTGTATATGCTTACAATTATTGGTCTGGGTTAGGTTGCGCCCGGCTAACGGAAAAGTACCAATTTATTCTAGGTATAATTCGTTGCAATCGCACGGCACTCTTTTGCTGTTGAAATTAAAATGAAACCGACCGTTCCGTCGTATTCTTCAGATTCGGGGAAGTCTGATATGCATCGAGGAATTTCAGGTTTATCGCGTCGTTCGCGAACAATTGCACGGTTACTCGTTACGGTCCAGGTGAGGATATCGCGAGGAAATAAAACAAAAGAAGAGGACGAGGAACGCGTCAAGGCATAGACGAGGAAAGAAGTTACGGGTGTCACGTTGGACGATCGTAACATCCGCCGCGGACAGGTGCCCGGCCGTCATTGTCCTTCGCTATCCTCGGCAAAATTACTTATAATATCTGTCAGCGAACAGACACGGCCCGGTAGCGCTGTTACCGTCGCGCTACAATCCCTCCGAGAAATGCCCTCTTTATTATCTATCAGAAGCAATCTACCGAACACTTTCCTCCGTTCCACCCCCCTGAACCATCCCCGATGCTCGTCGTCCTTCGGCAAGTTCGCACGATGTCGCTCCAGGCTTACGAGACTAATTTCCCGGCACGCTCCTTTGCTGCCTTGAACGCGGTACATGGTGATAATCGCCGGTCTACTCGGTTCTGGGAGCCGATTATTTGGTTAGGGGATGTACACTAATTAGAATTTCTCAGTACTGTAGGGGTGTGAATGTTTAGAGTGACTGTGGGCGCGACGTCATGACGCCACACAGTGCGCTCGATTGAAGAAGCACGCGACATTTTGCGAAAAAGTCAACTTTCTAATTTTGATATTTTTTCAATTAATATTGATTTCTAAATGTCTACCGACCACGAAAATGAAAAAAATAATCAAATACAAAAGCAGTCCTAGTTGTAATATACGCATGAAGTTAGACAGTTTAGGAATATCGATTTTCCCTACATAATTTATCCTGATAACTGTGATCAACCTTTTGCCCTGAATTTTTTTCTACATCAAAGTGAACACTTTATTGATAAGAAATCATACTTTTCATTGACAATTATGATATAATATATTTTTTAAAAAATATTGAGCAAAATGAAAATGATCGTTACAAATTTTTATCTTTGACATGCGCTATCTTTCAAGTCCCACAAAGTCCCACTTTCTAACAAGTAAGGATCTTTTCAGTAAACCTTCCTCTATGTAATGTGACAAAAATTATTTCCCACTTCGAACCACTTCTCAAGATAGTGTTGTTTGAAGACATCCGCGTCGCGTTATCCTGCCCGCACTCGGACGCGCGCTACGCGCTGAATTCGTCATGTACGCAGCCTCTGAAAGTCTGACAGGACTGTGTTGAATAGACTTTCGGCAATTGATACGTTTATATTTTGCAGTAAATAAGTCAGGCTTCCATCTCTGATGTTGCAAAAGTGCAAAGACGTTTTTCTCAATTTAATCTTAGTCATAATTTATTCATATATTTAAGTCTTATTTATTTAATTTAGTAAATTATAGTTACTTATATTAGTGTGTTTAATATACATATAATATTTAATTTAATATATATATTTAGTGTTTTTAGTATTTATCATACCAACACATGTAATTAAACATTTTAAAAACATCGATTTTCATCAAATAATCTGATCTGTTTTCCTCAAAATGGCCTGACAGCAATGTTTAATTTTTTGTCCTGAATTTGTCCAGAGTGTCACGATTCCTCTACGGTAAGTACTGTTACGTTGCATTGCAATTGATGATGTTCCGTCTTGAAGCAATTAGTGCCTTTCGAAGGGTAGGTTAAAAACCGACATACCTGACCGTACCTGGGTCGTCGCAATAAAATTATGTATTTGAATTAAATAGCGAAAATATTAATAAACAATTAGTAAAAACAGTTAAACAAATGTGAAATATATTAAGATACAAATCATAGAGAAGGAAATATTTTTTTAAATATTGAGTTCAAATTTCATTGCAGTATCTTTAGTAATTCAAGAGTTATTCAAACATGTCGCGTGCTTCTTCAAACGGGCCCACTGCGCGCCAGCGTGTTTGGGTCTTGCGTGAATGGAAGTCTGTTTGGGCCGAGGTGTGAAAGAAGAGCGTTTGGGGCCTTTGACAAGCGTCAAGTGGCTAGGGGCGTCGAGCGCAGTATGTATGTAGACGATTGGGTTTTCCGAATAGATGCATGGAGAGCGAGAGAGAAAGAGAGCATGGGAAAGAGATAGAATGGAAACGTATAAATGGAACGAACGCAAAGGATGTGCGGGAGAAGTGTGAGAGTCGCGAGAGAGTGAGGTTGCGAGTGGAGATTTTGAATTACGAATAAAGAGACTTAACAGTAGAGACAGTACAGTTATTCACCCTGATCCGCCACACTCGAGGTGTAGGAGTTATATAAAATATTCCTACAGTACCTTCCGAAGATTTCCAGTGATAATCGTGTAGTTTACACGAAATGAACAAGTCCGAAAAATTCAGCACACCAAAGCATCAACCCGAACCAGCTGCTCTAACCGATACAACACTCGTTAAAGACACAATCAATCCTTTCGTCCGACACGAAAGGCGACTGGCACACAATTCGGTAACGAATCGGCAGTCTCGGAAGGAGCCAGAGTTAATTCGGCAGCTAAAGACCAGTCGATTCACCTCGGTCGACTCACGGATCACCGGTCCCGACGCGGCGCGGCGGTCCGTTCGAATAAACAATTGTTAGTCAGACAACAAACGGCTCCGGTTGTCCATCCTTGCCCTAATTGATCCGTTTGACGACGCTCGCCGAGCCAGAATTCAACGATCGAAAACAAAAAATACAACTCCCAGAAAAGACGAGGACACGGAGTAGCTTCTCTATGGGGGGCGTTTTCTATGGGGGTCGATTCACGGAACGTCCGAAGAAATTTGAACGCACGATCGAAGAGCGGATTCGGTTGACGGGTTTTCAGGCGGTTCCGGCTGGAAACGCCTCGGCGCAGAAACCGGCCGGCTAATTTAGACCGACTGTTCCGTGAAATTACCGGGCCTCGCCGGGTAATGAGAGGGTGGACGGGTATCCAACCCTTGGACACTGGCCGGCTAATCACCGGCGCTCGTTAGCGAATTGAATGCGCCGGGAGTCGTATCCGATCGGATCCGCGCCGGACGGAAAGTCAAAGAGCTGCTTTCCACCGAGGACGTAGCAGCTGCGGAGCAACTGGAAAATTTTGTACAGGCTGCTGTCATTGTGCTCTTCCATGCCGGACAATTTCGGAGAAATTGGAAGATCGACCGAGCGAATTCGAGTTGCGCCAAGGGATGAAAGAGGGTGTCGAATGTAAAAGATTCCGGACGATCGATGGAATAGGGATGTCGGGAAACTGTCGGATCAAACCCGTGCGATGCGAGGATTGCCGGCGACTTAATGGACACCCTATATTTGCTCATTAACGGACCCTCTGTCGCGAATCCCGAGCACTTCCACAAACTCTCGACGGAGGCAGAGGAGGGAAGAGAAGTAGAAGACGGAGGTGGAGGAGGTGGAGGACGCACAAAAGAACGGGCAGACGCGGCTCCGAGGGAGAAATCGAAGGATGAAGGAAGTAACGGAGGTGGGGAAAGGGTGGAAGAGGAGGAGGGACGAGGTCCCTCATTACGAGTTTTGCGAGAGGAAAAGCGATATGCCGCGCCTTCAGACGAGAGAAGTACACTTTCGCTCGATGGATAGACCCCGGGATACGCTACCGGATGAAGATCCTCCGAGAGCCTTGTCTTCTTTTCTTCTTCTTGGAACGTTCGATCGACTTGCTGTCTGCATTCGGTGCCTGAAACAGCCAATCGATAGACGCAGCATTAAACATTATCTTAACGCATTACCAGGCGACGATTATTCGATACTTTTAAGGCCGTTTGTCCACGATGCGTCGCGTACGAGACGCATACGCGACAAAATAGCAAACTTCACGTAATTTACGAAGTGTGCGCGGCTCGATTTGATTTTGAGCCACAAAAGTATTCGAACGCCATTTAAAACCGAATAACGTTTTTATAATTGTACCAAACAAACTGATTTTTTATAATCAATTCGAAGCATTAGTTTATGAAATGATATGCAAAAAAGATTACCAAAAAATTATAATTTACAAGGTTACATGCAAAAATAAAAAAGACATTTTTTAAAACTTTTTTATTTGTTTCATTTTTTATTTAATATATTTTCATAATTTTTATAATTACATTCGACGGAGAAGAAGAAGAACAAGAAAATTCTGGGTGCACCCTTACATTAATATTAATAACGCATTAATATTAATATTAACATATTAATATTAACGCATTAATATTAACTACAGAATATTTGTGGCTACAAGAAAGTTAGCAGAAGACGATGTTAAATTTCAAGCATTTTACAGAATGCGCAAGACTACGTATAAGAATCTTATCGTTTCGGGTGTGCATTTTTCAATTAATACAAACATTCCATTGCCATGGCAAAGCAACCTGTGGTTTTAAAAAATAATTCGCGTAAAATTAGCGGAGAAGGTCGCCGAGAAATGTTAATATTTTCCCGTGTATTGGGAATACTTCTAGGTGTTCCAAAAGAAGCTATGGGATTATTTGTATTAACTCCGTATGGGAGTCCATCATTTTTTTTTTGCTATACTTGGCCCCACTATTCGTACAAGATTCTTGTATGTAGTCTTGCGCATTCAGTAAAATGCTTGAAATTTATCATCCTCTTCTGCTAATTCTCTTGCAGCCACAAATATTCTGCAGTTAATATTATTGCGAATGTAAGGATGCACCCAGAATTTTCTTGTTCTTCTTCTTCTCCGTCGAATATAATTATACAAAATAACATTCTCCTCGTCACTCGACATCTTTCTTTGCTTTTCGTAAATGACGTTTGCTATTTTGTCGCGTACGCGTCTCTGACGCGACGCTTCGTGGACAGAGGGCCTAAGAAACCTGTGATACACAGCTAAGAATTTCTTCAAAAGTTCTTCTATTATAGAACGACGACTATTTCGTGATACGTTAATTGACAAAATGGCGCCACGTCCCACAGAAAATTGCTAAAAAGATTCCACGCTCGGTAACTCGCGGAAGAATCGACGAATAACATAGAAAAAGTGCAGGCTGTCGCGGTATTCATCAAGAATTCAATTAGAGATGCTGTAGACAGTAGAGATGGTGAATAAGTGTCCGAAAGGGAAAGGTTAACGAGCGTAAACGAGACGAAAGAATTTTCCGCGCGAGGATTATGGCATTTTTCCCGTTTGCGTAATTCGTTCTTCTGCATCGGTAATTAATAGAGAGCACGGTGACGAACCGTTCACGGGAATGAATAATTCACCGATCGATTCAGTACCAGCGGCACGGTTGGTACAGAGCGGCATTGTTTTCCGTCGATTCCCACGTTACGTAAAATACGGTGAATTTAACGATGAGAAAGGAGATAAATCTGACGCTGAAAAATTTGTACTCTCCCTAAGAACATATCCCGCTCTTTCTTTGACTGTCGTTGTCGTTGTCGCCGGCTAGAATCGGGAAAATAATCGTTCACAGCCATGGCTCGCAATTTATATGTAGAATTCATGGTACACTTGTTCCAGTTGTTGAAACGTTTTGCCGCGGCGACTATTCAATTAAGGACCTCGCGTTTTTGTCCTGTCATTTCACAATCGAGTCCCGGTGAGTTTCTACGCTAATTAAAGGATATTTGCGATTCTGTTAATCGTCGGCGATTTGTAAAAGTACACTGGAAATTATTTCTGCTGTTAAGCGGTTTTACACGGAAATTACCCTTAGAATGAATTTTTACAAAATTTTTGCGATCGTAGTTCTTAAGATAATAGCCGACCAATGATTCGCAGACATTATTGCCGTTTAAATAATGTCCAAAATTTTTCCGAGATTGGGAAATTTAGTGTTCGTATACTTTTTGGATCCACTCTACATTGCCAATATTTTCGACGTTTAAGAGTTCCGTTCTAAAAACTCGTCACAAACTCCGAATAAATACAGCCCACTTATTCCGGCAAAACAATCGAAACCACCGACCTTTGTCGTTTTATAGCTCCACTATTATCCTCGCAAACGCAATAACTCTTTCTTTTCCCTTGAAACAGAGGTCAGAACCGGCGTTTCTCCCATTGTCCTGCACGAGATAATAGTCGTTCCTCGAAGCAAGGTTTCAGATCATTGTCATTCATTTGAAGCGGTGGCGAAAAGTGCTCGCGTATCGGGGAAGCGCGAAAAACGCGATCGTTCCTTGAATCTCGTTACCGGTTCCCGGCGAAACGTGCGAACGATTAAATACGATGGATGTGTGTCGTGCACGGTTTCTTCATAAGCCGATCGTAGAAGAATCGTATCGATTTCCTCTTATTTTTCATGGACGTTTTTATCCGTCGCCTCTCGCCGATCGAGAAGAGCCGCATTAGCCGCAATTAATATACAGATCGTGATTTCCAGCCGCTACTTAGAGGCCGCATTAGATTTCATAACGACGCGCGTCGATTAAATCTCGTTCTCTCGTTCTCTCGTTCTCTCTTTCTCTCTCTCTCTCGTTCTGTCCCGTCGATCGGTCGCCGTCATTGTTCCCTTCGTGGAATTATTATCGCCCAGGGTAATATCGTTTTTAGCGAATTCGCGGCCAGATCGACTCGCTCGTTAAGAAAACGAACAAACAAGACACGAACAGGAGAAAGAGATCGCTCGCATTTCTCCTCGTACGGCTGCTGGAATCCCGACGTATATATGCGTCAGCCGTTCGATCCAGTTGCTAATAAATGCGCGGATTAACATTCAAATTTCGCGGCCGTGAGGCGACTCGATGATCGCTATACTCGCGCACCCGGTTTTTCTTTTGCTTCGACGATTGTGTGCTTTGTGAACGCGAATTCTTTTTCTTGTTCTTTCAATTAATGCACGTGAAACGGTTGACATACTTTCTTGGTAATTATTAGACCGTGGATATTTATGTATGTAATGATATTTGGTCCACAGGGTTTCAAATCCATTCCACCACTTCTCCCTTTAGTCAAATTACTCCCTCCACTAGAGAATGGCGCCCTTTCCAAGTATATTGGATTCCTAAACGCTGTCGTTTCGTAGAGAATTGTCTGGATCGTAACGCTTCGTCTTTCTCTGCCAAACAGTCTCTTCCTCCATTGTTTTAATCATTTTTTATTTCGATATCCAATCCAGCTTATGTATGTAATTATATTTGGTCCCCTCAGGGTTTCAAATCCATTCCACCACTTCTCCCTTTACCAATCCTCAACTATCGCCTAATTTCCAATTTCAGCGGGACCTACTTTTTATTAAGGTGGGTTCCGAACCACCTATTTTGCCAACAACACATGAAACGCACCCAGAGGGCCACTTCCCGGCTTTTCACCGAGCGGTCACCCATCCTAGCGCGTCCCCCGCCCTACGCCGCTTTACTTCGGTGATCGAACGAGAACCGGTGTTTTCAATGGTCGTTGACCTGTGGATCTTTATGCAAACTTTAAATTTCATCGTTTATTTGATAGAAACCAGGATGAGGAATGAATTTTAAATACCGTATGATAAATGTTGGAATATTTCAAAATTGCCTTCGATCTTTTTCTATAGTTTCCTTGTTCTAACCGAGGACCGTATTGGGGCTGCAAGCCAGATGCGTCGCAGAAGGGTCCTACTTGGAAAAAACCCTTGACGCGGCAATGTAGTAAAAATTAGAAAGCGGCCTATAGATATATACGTATATACTAGAACACTGTTTCTTTTTGAGGGTCCTGTGCTCAGGTCAGTTTTGTAGTTAGTTGACTTCGAATCCTCCTCAAGGAAAGACGTTCACTTCCAAGCCGTTGTAATAAACACTTGTTTAAGATAAACTGAATTTTTAACTTATTTTAACCCATTAATCCAATAATAAACGTAGTGGAGACGTCATTAATTTGTCCACGTCTTGCGTCAAGGACTTCTCAACGATTTTATACATGTTGCGCCATAGTAAAATCAGCCAACGATCAGTGGCACCGCCCACGGTCCAGTGTCGCGCGTTGACGACGAACGGGCCGCCGCCGCCGAAGGGATCGAAAGAAATCGAAAGTCGCGATCCGATTTCTTCGCGTTGGATTCCGATCTCCCCTTCTTCCACGGGCAGTGGATGGTGACCCATGAATATTCATGCCGTTGAGACTTATGCAGAACGTCTGTCCTCTGGCTAGGGGATGTAAGAGGGGAAGCCAGATCGCTATAGAAAGAGAAAAGAAGAAGGGATGAACGATCTACCCTAGCTCGATCTCGCTCGTCTTTTTCCCCGATCACGGTAGTTTCTTGTTCCACGATCGATTCCTCGTATTCCTACCCCCTTCCTTCTTCTCACCCCTCCGCCAACCCCGTTCCACCGCACACCAGTCTCCTCGCGACAGCTACTAGTGCGCGTTCCTGCGGGGCCTTTAATTAACAAGGAATCAATCAATGGCGGTCTTCATGGAATTCCGATGAAAAGAGAGCGAACAGCGCAGAAGTAGTCGTGGGAGGAAGACGGTTTTAGTTCCAGTTTGTTTGACTCGCGAGTGTTCCGCCGACGCGAGAACACCGGCCTGGGAATTCTAAAGGAGGAGCCAGTCAGTAAGGAGAGCAAAGTCCCGGAATATTGACGATCGGACTGCGCAGCAGGAAACTTAAATTGTCTTCCACCGTGTTGTTTTACATTGGCTCGAGGTCATTCCTGTTCGAGCACTTTCGAGAAGAACGTGCTGCAATTTCCTTAACCTCGAACCTAACCGCGTTGAAAAATCTCCTACATGTATATTCTTCGATCATCGACGAATACGTACAAATAATTTTGTTGAAGCGTACACCTCATAAAATTAATCGACTCCACATTTTTTATAACATAGCGAGCCCCGGAAATCTGTCCTTGCGACCCTCATTATTTTTACAACAGAACCATGAATGTATCGCCATCTGCACACCGTTAATATTCAAACCCCACTACATTCACCATAGAACGCACCTAAAAAACCGACTCTCATTGGTCGAGACACAACCAAAAGTGCTAATCATTTTAGTATATAAATCAAACCTGTATAAACGGATGTCAGATCCGATCCGACAGCCAACTAGTCTTTAGCTGTAACTTGTGACGTTATATATTCAGTAAAAACTCCTTAAAAACCAAGTGGATCGGGTTTCATTTTCAAATATATCCTTCTACCCGTTAATTCGAGCTAGAAGCAATACCGAGGCTTACAACTTCGGTATTTGAGCGACCGCGCCGCGAAACATTGACCGGACGCCTCAACAAATTTCAAGTTCCTAGACCCGATGCTTTTCTCGTTCTAAAAATTGCTTCCCCGAGATGATGCAAAGCAAAATTGCCTGTTAGATTCTTCCCCAAACTCGAATGCATATGAAATAGAGTGTAGTCGTATCCTTGGACCCGACGAAGCACCATTCTGGTACGAGGTAAGAGAGACGGCGCTGTCGGATACATACGCGATCAGATTCGCCGATCCTTCCGTCCGGTTGATCGGCTCGTCGAATTTCGAAGGCGGGCTGGAACCAATAAAAATGCCCGGCATTCCCCGGTTCCCGTGGCTCGTCTCTTCCAGCAGGAGTCCAGCACGCGTCCTGTCCACCCTCCACCCCCGTGCCACCCCTTCTTTTTCATCCCCCGAGTCACCCTGTCTCAAACCCCGCAGCTTCTTCGGTCCCGAGCAGCGTCGGTATCCTCTCCTTGTACTTTCTCGAAGCCCATCAAAGACTAACCAAATATTTGCCGAGGTCTTCGTCCACCCTCCGAGCGGAGGGGGTGCTCGCCCCTCCTGCAACCCCCCTACCACCCCTTTAAACGTAACCCTGTGACCCGAGTCTCTTTTGTATCGAATCGGAGACCGTCGCGGGCGCAGGCTGCTGGGGTTGACACTGTGTCATCACGGATTCTTTAATTTCTGTAATTGCGCGGGGAACACGGGGCTGATAACGGTAAGAAGCTGACGAGGGTGGTCCTCTAGCCGAGGGATTTTTTTTTCTTTTTCTTCGATCCCCAGGGCTGAGGCTTCGAGGGCCAAGCTCAAACAGTTTGATACTTTTCATTACGGAGGGCTGGACCTCTTTGAAATTCCGATTGTTTCAATTACGGCTGGACTTGGAGTTGTGTTTCATGAAGTTCGGGAATCCTCGACGATCCAGGTTTGTCAGAAAGATAATGGAATGTTCGAATTAAATTGGGGAGAGGACGGCCTTTGAGGAGCGTTTGAAAATAGCGAATGAAATAAGCTGGATTGGGTCAACGACCATTGCCTCGCTGAAAACACCGGTTCTCGTTCGATCACCGAAGTAAAGCGGCGTAGGGCGGGGGACGCAGTAGGATGGGTGACCGCTCGGTAAAAAGCCGGGAAGTGGCCCTCTGAGTGCGTTTCACGTGTTGTTGGCAAAATAGGTGGTTCGGAACCCACCTTAATAAAAAGTAGGTCCCGCTGAAATTGGAAATTAGACGATAGTTGAGGATTGGTAAAGGGAGAAGTGGTGGAATGGATTTGAAACCCTGAGGGGACCAAATATCATTACATACATAAGCTGGATTGGATATCGAAATAAAAATGATTAAAACAATGGAGAAGAGACTGTTTGGTAGAGAAAGACGAAGCGTTACGATCCAGGCAATTCTCTACGAAACGACAGCGTTTAGGAATCCAATATACTTGGAAAGGGCGCCATTCTCTAGTGGAGGGAGTAATTTGACTCCAGAATTCTTGAGCCACCCCTGCAAACCACTACCTCTTGCGTTTGTGTTTGCTATAAAGGTAATGAGGATTCTCGGATTGGTAAGACGAGACGGAATGATCCTGTTTCGGCGATTACGCTAAAACGTTGTGTTAAATAACTTTACTCTATATAGATTAATAATATTTTAATATATATATACATATAAACTATTAATATAATATTGTGGAACACATGAATAGCACATGTCAGTGCGACGCCATAATATGAACTGCGGAAACGAAAGACTAAAAGACTATAACAAAAGAGAGCTCACGCCAACTCTCAGCGACTCTACACAGGTGTCGCTATATCAAGAATATGGTGTATACTCAACACGTTGATTATATTTCAACGCGATACGTACGAATACAAGGAAACATGCAGCTGGCGTGGATTTCGACTGTACCATTCGTGTTAAAATTAATCAAATTCCTTGACATACCAAATTCCGAAATAATTTATGAATTTCTCGTGCAGATCGCAATATTTATTCGCGTGCCCGTTTACTATTAATGAACCACGTGTCCGTGGCTATGTATTAGCACCCTCTGCGAAGAGGAAAGTACCCACGCTTTCTTTTCGCATTGACCAGGGGCCGGCTTCCATCTTTCACCCACCTCGGACCACCCTTCGAAGTAATCACAATATGTATGAGAGCCGAGAAGACAGAAATCCGTCGAGATGCGAGCGAGTCTCACCTAGCACTCAGTTTTCTCATTGGAATTGCGAGCAGCCTGTCTCCAACGCGAGCTACATACGCGATTCCGATCCCGCACGGTATAATTTTACGCAAAATTTATGGATAATCGTAACCGCAAACATTTACGCGAGCGTTCAATGTTTGGTTCGTAAACGACCAGAAATTTGCAAGGGTTGAAAAAAAAGAAATGAAAGAAAAGAGTTGCATATGAAACTGGGACGTTTACGGAAATATTTGTCGAAAATGATCGCTACCGTACGGGGATGAAAACAGCGGAAGTGCATTCGCGGCTAGAGCCTCGTACAATATTCATCCTTGCGGACGTAGAAGTCGGACGCAATCCTGTAAAAATACAAGGTTTTACCTCGGAGGTATATCAGACCCCGCCATTGATGGCCCCCCGCCGTACAATAACATTCCACTCCTTCCGCTTTTGTGTTTTGTGAGTCAATTCGAAACATGAATCGTATAATAATTCAACGGAGCTAAGGAAAACACGCCGGGATATTATTCGTCCCACCTAGACCACCCTCGGTCCTCCATATTTATGTCCGGGCAAGCTTAATAGGAAATGATAGATGTCTTATTTAAAAGAACAATCTCTTATTTTCAATTTTACCGATGCGGTTGCTGCGCCAAATAATGAGAAACACCAGCCAACGAAATTATCGAACGACTTAAAAATTAAAAACCGTACGAAACAATTCCGAAAAAATTACGGTAATTATGTAGATGATTGACGACCTCGCCGATTTCGATGACCTTGAGATATGTTGTTAAGGTTACTATTCTGAACAACTTTTCTCTATACATGTTACCGCCGCTCGGCCTTACTTTTCGAGATACACGTAAAAAACTTTAGTTATTCTTATGTTACCAGTACAGTGCAGGGTCTCCACCGAGCAAAAATATTTCGTACTAGAATATACAAGAGAAAGGTACTAGATTTGAAAAAAGTACTAGATTTTGAATTCTTTACGTTTCATTCTAATTAGGGGCATTGTATACTATACATATATACCGCATATATGCCTATGTACCTTAATATTTCAGATAAACTCAATATAAAACTGCTAAATTCTATTTTATTCTATTATCAGGAAAAAAGAGTTCGTGAAGTAGAGGCGGCAAAGGAGGAAGGAAGAGGAAACAAGTCCCGAGGACGATTAAACGATATTTTATTAAAACTTTCGATAGGCTGTTCAACAGAAGACTGAGAGCACTCCGTACGCCGTTGCCTACGAAGCCTCGGCCGATCGTTTTTTTACAAACGCGAAATTCTTTTATTTAAAAAGAAGTTTGTCATTCACGGGAATCAACTGTCACTCACGGATACACATACACTCTATCCTACATTTAAAAGAAATTTTTTTATCTACCTTTTCTGTTTTTTTTTCATTTTCTCTTCTTAGTTTTTGTAAACATCTACTTTAAGATAAAATTAGTATTTTAAGAGAAATTAGTACTATTTAATTGTAACGGACCGATTTCGCAATGCCCTGTTGCTCAAAAGTGGAATAATGTCAAGTGAAATAATGAGACACGATATCGGGTTGAACTGGAGTTTATTCTCAAATTTATTGTGTTTTTTTTAGTCTAATTATAATATTAAATAATAATTCTGTTTGCGAGACTTCGCGCGACGGCCTAGTTCGTACGACGGCTCGGTTCCCGCGAAACAAGACCTGAGTAAACCCCATGGATATAGGAATAAATATATATATATACATATATATTCACAGGCGAAAATCCTCGTATGTGTTCATATCATGGATATATTCCTATATTCATAGTTCATATGCTTACTGCAACGCCTATGAACATACAACTTTCAGAGCGGAATACATCCTGCGAGAAATTCCGCATGTGAGTATGTTTAATGTTATATTGATCATAAATTGTTTTAAATACATGGTATGAAATTTTTGGCGCACGGTTCGATGAGTTACTACAATAAAATAGCTATTTTTATGGAAACTTTTAAACGTTAACCATTCAGGTTTGAATCCGTTAATGTCATTTGGACACGTTTGCTAAAAATTGTTTTTTAAAATTGTTTGAATTATTATTATTCGGAAGCACCACAAAAGTACTAGATCTGTTGGTAAACATACTAGAACACTAAAAATGTATAAAAGGTACTAGATCTAGTACGAACGTACTAACGGTGGAGACCCTGGTACAGTGTATTCTCGGAAAAATGGTCACTAAATGGTGATTGGAAGAGTAATTGGAGTTGAGGTTATATATTCTGGCGGGAGGGGGTTTGGGTTAGGTCTGGTTCCATATCACCATCTTATATCATCTGAAGTAGAATCTCGTCTATTATATTGGTGGGGCTGCCAGCCAGACCTAACACGGAGTTAAAAATTCATAGAATTTCATTCTGAATGAATTTCTTAGCACTATAACGACTTTAAAAGCTCCGATACTCGTGAGTTTGTGAATACAGTAATTCATCCATAATTGTCAATACCACGGGTCTGGCCAAAGACAATTATCGTGGAGGGATACTATTGTTTCACTTTTGCCGAACGTAGAACAGGATACCGAAGCTCGAGAGGCCTCGGCCGCCGAGCAGTGAAATCCGATACCGGGTCGGGTGTATCGGTGTGAATCACTACTAATCCAAGGACAATACTTCTTTATTTTTTATTATTTTTTTATGCAGCTTTCACCAATATATTCGTGGCATTTTTTTAATGAAAATGGTACCAAATATGATATAATTCAGATGATATTTACCCGTGTAAGATTCGCGAATTGTCCCGGTCAAGAGAACCGACTTGTATTATAAATGACCATATACATTTCTGTATATGATCCGAATTATATTGTATTTGGAATCATTTTAATCTGAAAAATGCCACAAATATATTGGCGAAAGTCTCGTAAAAAAATAAAGAAGTTTTGTCAGTGGATTAATAGTGGTCTCCTGGTCTCACACCGATATACCCGATCCGGTATCGGGTTACATTGCTCGGCGGCCGAGGCCTACTGAGGTTCATGGCCCCTCACGGAGTATGCCCCTCAGTGGAATGGGTAGGCGACTAGACAATTATCGTTTAGATATTTTCGACAATTATAGATGAATTACTGTAGTACATTTTTAATATAATATGTATGCCGAATTGCTGAATTTTTAGTTCGCCGACAACATGCTTCAATAACCGAATAACTGTATTTTTTGGTATTATGGCAGAGGTATTTCCAATTACATAATTATCAATAATAAATATTTCTCTTGTTCTCTCGATCGTAATTAAATTAATATAGAAATAGCATTAATTCTCGGCGCAAGGTTCGATCAATATTAATTTAAAGCAAATTTGCGATTTTGCTAATTACACTTTCGACGTTTCGGTCCTAGTTTGGACCATTTTCCAGAAAGATGGAAAAAGACCGCGTATGCTTTAAAACATAGTAAAGACGACGGAGAAGAACACGACAACGTGTTGTTCATTAGTTGTCACACATGATAAGTATCATGTCAAACGTCGAAAGTGTAATTAGCAAAATCGCAAATTTGCTTTAAATTAATATTGATCGAACCTTGCGCCGAGAATTATTGCTATTTCTATATTAACAATAATGCAGTGTATTACTAAATACATAGTGTAATTTATTTTTACGTATCTCACGGAAACTAAGGCCGAGCGGTGGTAACATGTGTAGGGAAAAGTTGTTCAGAATAGTGACCTTGACAACATATTTCAAGGTCATAAAAATCGGCGAGGTCGTCAATCATCAGCATAATTACCAAAATCACTTATTAACATGTACCAGAGACGCTTTTCGTATTCGGTCTCACCGCGAAGATGCAGAAATATGCGGTATTCGTTTTTCGAAACGGCTCGGGGGATGCAAAGCGCGCGCAAAGCACGCCGGTCGAGCGTGGCCACGTGCAATCTCCGAAAAGTGCAATACCAGCAGAGAGTTATGAGAACGGGCCGTGAATACGGACCATTATTCCGCACGATAAAGCGATTCCCCTGCACTCACGGAATTATGTTTCTACTATTTAGCATCGGTCGAACGTCGCCCGCGATCCAGGGGCGTATTCAGCATCGTGCAGGGGTGGGAAATGCGAGAGGAGATCGCGACGCGACGGGGGAGGGGTGGGGGGACACGCGGATCCCGTCTAAGAAAACGATAGACCGAACGGAAATGGAAACTCCGTCGATAGGATCGTTTCTCGTGCGCCACCGAAGCAATTCGTTACCGTCACCGATCGATCACCGTTTCCGCGGGCCGCTTTTCGAAATCGACTTTAATCTCGCCTCGCGAGCTTGCATTCATTCTACGCGAGCTCTTATTTCGGCGTTCAATTCTGCGCCGCGCAGTTTCGAAAGTTCTTTTATAACAGAATTTCACGCGAAACGGCGACAAAGGAGCTTGAAATGCCTTAGACGTTCGTTAACCCGGCTACGCTTTAAAAAGAAGGCACTTAATAAATTGTTTTGGGTCCATTTGGACCCATATCTATTTATTTAATGTTTAGCTATAAAATGTTTTTACATTTTTTATTTATCTGTTGTTATTAACGTAAATTACATACTAATTAAAAATTACATTCGTAAACGTAAATTACGTACGTAATTAAATTAACTTATTCGGAGTCTCTTGTACAATCAATGCAAAGTGAGGCTCTATGCTCTTTACAAATGAATTTTGAACAATCGTATTTGTGATCTTTTTTATTGGTCTCATTGCAAAAAGTACACCGTCCTCTGACTCTTTTTTATGGTTGTGCAATATCTTCAGTTCTTGTTCGTCGCTTGTGATGACCATAATAAAAACACATATGTAACAATTTCTATTACAAATATTTCAAAAAGGATTTTAAATATTTTTTTTAAGTGGAAGAAAGATTTTAATAAATTATTCTCCGCCAAGAAATTTCAGACTCGTCGGCCATTCCGTTTGGAAGTTAAAAGCGTGCAAAGAGTGCTTCGGATCCAAATGGACCCAATACGCGTAGCCGGGTTAATACAGAACAAAGTTGGAAACGTGTCAGTTTGAACGAAACAACCGCGTGTGTTTCGAAAGAAAATATAGTTGCAGGTTCGTCGAGCCTGGAGAGCACAGACTAGAACGTCTAGTGCGCCGATATCGTACTCGGCGGGGAGATCCGTCGAGCACGCACGCGGCGCGGCGTACCGCGAGCGTAATTTTAATTAAGAGCGCGGAGAGGAATCACGGCCAGCGTCCCAGAAGTTATTAGCCGTGTCCGTGGTCGTCATATTGCAGCAATTATACAGGCATCCGGGACGGATTCCTGGGGACGCGATTGATTCCCGTAAGGGCCGAGCGTCGATTGAATTCAACCGAAACGGGCAATTAAAACTGCGCCGCTGGAATCCGGTGCGCGGATTCCGCGCGGGAAAGACAGAACGGCCAAAGAAGTTGACGACGGTCGGAGAGATACGAGGGAGAGAGAATGAGAGAATAGGAGAGGAGAGGCGAACGCTTCCGCGGTGACACGCGCGGATCCGTGACTTCGATGCGGAGGCCTGTTCCTGGGCCGGCGCGGCGGCGCATCAAGGCGAGACTATCTTCCCTTCCCCGAGGAAACAATTACTCCCGATCCGAGTGCATAAATAACAAGAGAAACGGCCGGACGATGCACCCACGATCCCTCGATCCGGAGACGCTGACTGATTTGCATCGATCGACTCGATCGCCCGGAAACTAACGGCTGCACCGATGGATACCCGGATTTTAGCTATCTGTTAGAATCCGCACGAGTATTAATTTTACGTTTTATTAGACAAATCTGTTCCTTTTGCTCCGCGCAAAATTGTAAGTTAGGTAGTTGACGTCATAAACCAACCCCATCTGCCTCGCATATTTAAGCATCGGAACAAACATAGTAGCACTCTCTCCGAAAAGCCGTTACTCACCTTCCAACTTTAATGTTTTATAGATTCTAGTTCCGCATTTGACGGCCGGATTTAAGCCATCTGCAATTTTTACTCATGTATTGTTCGAGTCAATGTGCCTTTCGGATCTATTGCTTACTATGCCTCTCACCAGGGCCACATGGATTTTCCGCGCGAGTCACTCACAGGTACAGATTGTACCTACGAGTGAACGATGTGGGGGACGGTCACTTGCCTTTTCTTTTATTGCATGTTTTTAACCAATTAACTGAGACGGCCGCTTCCCTCACCAGTTTCGAGAAAATGTCAATCGACAAATCCGCATTGCTCGGGATAAAAGTCATGCCCACCACGAACTTTGGTCTCTTCATTTTTTACCATCAAAGTCAGTCATCTAAAAACTCTCGAGCAGAAAACTTAAAATGCGTACATCAGTCATATTCAGTCTCATATTCAGTTCATAAATTCAGTTTTAAATAAAATAAACAGTTATCAACATTCAAAAGTGTTTATAATCGTGAACGAATAAATTGAGTTGAGGCCTTACAACCCTCAGCGACGCGGAGTATCTACAACCGAGTCTAAGCGCGATACAAACGAACAAAATCCGATAGATTTTTCGTATCATTCTTATATCCTGATTTTAAATAATCTGTTCTACTTCGTTGGGCTGGTATTGAGATCTCTTTAATAAAGGGCGTACGAAAGTCCAACTGCACCGATGGATACCCGGATTCTAGCTATCTGTTAGAATTCGCACGAGTATTAATTTTACGTTTTATTAGACAAATGCGACAGATTTTTCGTATCATTCTTATATCCTGATTTAAAATAATCTGTTCTGCTTCGTTGGGCTGGTAGTAAGGTCTCTTTACCACTAGAACTACCGACGATTGGCGTATACCTACTTCTACCGGAGGGGTCAAAATGACTTGTTTCTTAAATTACTAAGGCATTTAAGAAAAGACAGCAATTTTTACGTTTTTATATATTTTTTAATTTTAAGAACAAAAATTGAATATAATCTGAATAATAATAGTAATATAATAGCAATAATTCATTAAATAATTATGCATAAAAATTTTTCCCATTGTTTCGAAGTAATTTTATGGGTTCAAATATTTCTGCAGTGTGCGTAATAATTTTCACAAACATATACTTCTAAAACTTTACAGATATTTTCCGATATAGTTAGGACGAAGTTACAGCGAATATAGTTGTACTGAGAGTTGTGTTTCAATGTTTCTGATAGACGACTGAGTTGTTTATGGCAGTGTTTCTGATGATCGACTGAAAGTAATCTGAGTGAACTTGACTGAAGTAAATACTGCAAGTAATGACCAAGCGCAAACAGTGCAGGCTGTGGGAACAACATTTTTTTGGTTGTTGACAGATCTTTGAGTTTGAAAATATTTTATGACTAGATGATAAATTGCTACGCTAATGAGTGATTTATTGGGCGCGTAATGTAATAAAATTATAAACTTTCGATTTTCTAGAGGTATTATGACACAAAATAACGGTTTCTCTGTGTATCTTTCAGACTACGTACCACAAAAATTCCCACGATACAACAGAACAGCACCGCAAACCTCCCTAGTAGCACAAAATATTGTATACACATTCATATGATATTAAAAAGAGATTAAATCTGTTTTTAATATTCAAATATACATACAATATTTATTTTACATTACGTAAAAAATATTTTTTTTTTAATATGCAGGAAATATCTATTTCATGTTACGAGAAAAATATTTTTTTCTAAATATAAAATGAATCTTTCTTTAATATTAGAAATGGAATATTTGTTTCCTAATATGCAGGTAATATTGTTTTCGTATTATGAAAAAAATATTTTTTTCTCATGATAAAATGAATCTTTATTTAGTATTAGAAATGGAATATTTTTTTCCTAATATACTGGTAATATTGTTTTCGTATTATGGAAAAAATATTTTTTTCTCATGATAAAATGAATCTGTATTTAATTTTGGAAACAGAATATTTTTTAATATATATATATGTATGTATAGTATAGTGTCTGACAGAAAAACGTAAAGTCGTCGCATAATAATTTGACCACAATAATTATATATATATTATATATGTTCCGTGGGGGGTCAAAATGACTCATCTCGGTATATGTAGGTATACTGCATACAATGTTACAACAAAATGATAACAAAAAAGAAAACTGTTTTACAGAATTAATTATTTGTATATCTTAGAAAAAGTCGTACCAAAATTTTCAGAAACAAAATGTACCTAAAATGAGTTATAATTATAAAAAAATGTCAAACAAGTAATTTTAACCCCCTTGGTAGTTCTAGTGTTAATAAAGGGCGTACGGAAGTGCAACTTTTCCTAAAACTGTTGGAAAATGAAAATTCGTCGGACAGAATGGTAAGCGGGGCAGAAAGGAGAAAGAAAGCGCGAGAACCGGGGAGAAAAATTGTTAAGAGGAATTTCCTTGACTTTAAGTGACGTTGATGTACGAGCGCGAGAACGCGAACGCCGGGGAGTGGTTGTAATAACACCTACCTGAGAGGAACCACCGAATCGAGCGGCTCCCGTTACGTTACAAGCGTTCCGTTACACTGGATCCGCGCGAGGTATCGCAGCCGTTCTCTATCGATCGACAACAGTCATCTGTTAGGCCCGGAACAACGTCCATAATCGTTACATCGTGTTACAAATTATCGCCCCTGTTACAGCAGCTCGTTCTATCACAGTTTTGTGTTTATGCAAACATGCGCGTGCATAATTTGTGTGCATTATCTCGAGCATAATCGACGTCTCGACCGCTCGGATCGAGAGCCAATTAGGATCGATTACGCTGGACGCGACGCAGAATATTTTATCGGGACAATTACCGCTCGTAATAAAGTCTCATCGGGTCGGACACCAATCAGCGGGGACGATCCGGCGTGTCCACGTCCGAGACCGCGGAACGGGTAATTAAAAGCATTGTCGGGGCACAAAAGCACGGCGAGGATGCCCGCGGGGGCGGACGAAACTCACGGCCGGTCGGGACGGACGAAAAAGAGTTACTGGAAGGAAGGTACCGTGGATGGCTGTCCAGGCCGGGGACTCGATTCGTAATTACAAAGTGCGATCTAAATCAATCCTGATTGCACGGGAAACGCTGCGTCGCGTCGTCGATTCGCGGCACGCAAAAACCCGTAGGATCCGCGGGACAATCTGATCTAATTGTCCCGATTAGTCGATCGATTCGTGAGTTTCGCAAATGAATTTGCTGAGAGTTTTTTTTACAATAGATTTGGAAACTTTTTATTTTGCACACGCGGTCTAGCGATGTTTCCGTTGGTTCCTTAGAGGGTCTGGGTTGGGTCGAGTAAAAGTAGGGAAGGGATTCACACTTGACGCATACAACATGGAGGAAGGAGTCAAAATACGGGCAGGCGAGACACCCTGCAGGTCTGAAGGTGAGATGGTCCAACGTTCACACCGAGCCGTAAAAAAGCTCAAAAATCCAATTATTAGGTAGCATGGCCATCTCATCAATGATGATCGACCCGCTTAGTAAAGTTTATGTGTCTGAATTAGGCCCGGGCTACAGAAAACAGATTTTGGCGACGCAGAAGTGCGTAAGAGAGAGGAGGAAAAGGAAAGGGAGCGTTTCGTCCTAGGCCCGCTAGAGGACTCATCGGTAAGGCTATCTAGCGGGCCCTGCCTTAGACGCTGGGATACTAGAAGGCGGTTGAGGACGGTATATATAGGAATCGGTGACAGATCAGGTAGAAGCAAGAAAGGTCTTGAGTATCTGTCCATCTTGTGGCAAGTGTAGGAGGTAGCCGCCACAAGATCATGAACCGAAAAGCGTAGGATAATTGCAACCCGACAAACAGGGCCGATTCCCAGTAGCACCGCAGTGAATCCGTTGACCACGATATGGAGTCCCTTAAGGAAATGATGGGTGTCCGAATCCCGTCTCCGAGGATAACATGACTAACTAACTAACTAGGTCGAGTAAAGGGGTGTCAGGGGAAGGGAGAGGGCAAGCTTCTGGATTATCCGGAAGTAGAGTAGGGACGGGAATTCAATAGTTGACGCATCCGAGATGGAAATATGGTGAAGGTGGGGGAGTCAAAATACGGGCAAGCGAGACACCCTGCAGATCTGAAAGTGAGATGGTCCAACGTTCACACCGAGCCGTAAAATAGCTCAAAAATCCAATTATTAGATACCATGGCCATCTCATCAATGATGACCGACCCGCTTAGTACGTCGATGGTCCTGAATTAGGCCCGGGCTATAGAAAACAGGTCATAGGCAGAAATGCGCAGGAGATTTGCAACTCGACAAACAGGACCGAGCCTCGGTAGCGCCGCAGTGAATCCGTTGACGTTGATATGGAGTGCCTTAAGAAAACGATGAGTGTCCGAATCTCGTCTCCGGGGTAACCATGAAACTAAACTAAACTAAACTAGATCTGGGTTAGATATGGTTAGAAACGGTCCGACGTGTGCTCCGAGCCGTAAAAAAGCTCAAAAACTCAAACAATTTAGGTAGAATGCCTGTCTCATCAATGATGACCGATCCGCTTAGTGAAGTTTATGTGTCTGAATTGGGCCTGGGTTACAGAAAACATGAACCGAAAAGCGTAGGATAATTGCAACCCGACAAACAGGGCCAAGCCCCGGTAGCGCCGCAGTGATACTGTTGACGACGATACGGTGTGCCCTAAGGAAAGTACGGGTGTCCGAATCCCTGTCTCCCGGAGATAACTACTACTACTACTACTAGGTCGAGTAAAGGGTTGAAACCTGTTGACACATGACAAATGAGCCGGAGGAATCGGAGAAGGTGCGTTTCCACGTGTTTTTAAAAGTTTCCCGGCTGCCATCGAGTCCATTCTGACGGTCGACTTTTTACCCGCGGAGGGAGGAAACGCTTGTCAAGGGGTGACCGTGGCTGTCGACGGCCGTTCTCTGGGCGAGGGGAGAGGAGCCGAGGGGAGGTTGGCAAATACGTAGGATGCATTCAGATCAGTCTCTCTCGCGAGGACGAAGGAAAAGGGAGGAGAATAGAAAAGGTTTCGAGACGCGTCAGCAAGAAGAAACATCAAAGTCCGCGCCATTTCCTTCGGCCGAATACAAATGAAACTCGCCTTGTACCTACGTGCGATCGTATCCTGGTTCCGATGCCTCGCAAACCCTCGACGCGGCGAGTGAAATCGATCCCTTGGATCCTCGGACACGTTCCACGATTAAGTATTCGCGATCTTTGCATTTTTAGATCCTTTTAGAGCCAGAGTCGCCAGTGGAGCGCAAAAACTTCACTAGAATTATAATCTGCACGCGAATCCCATAAAAAATAAGTAAACACAACTGTAGCGGCCATCGGCATTTATGGATAGCAACATTCAGATGGCATGCAGATGGTCGGGAAAAGGTTTATAGAACGCGTTGTCCCACATCTGTTTTTGAGAAAGCCGTAGTCGTTTTAACGATAATTTCTGAATTTTTGCATTGGCACGTTTAGGCCATTAGATCTTTTTAGCCTCGGCCTCGACAGTTAAACAGGTACCATAAACCTCGAGTTTCCGAAGGGACAGCAGGAGCTAGGCAGGTAGGCGTCAGTGCGCCTTGCCAGGCATCGCGGGCCCGTAGGAAAACCCGCTACATTGCTTAATTGCTGAGTCCACCCTCGCGTTCAAAAATTAGAGGCGTGAGGGACGCAAGGATAAGGGGGGGACCCAAAGTACTCAAAGAACGCCCTGATTGGTGAAAAGGTCAACGCAGGCCGAACCAATCAGGGCATTTTCGAAAGTTTCTTTGAGGCTACGCAGGTCTAGGAAAGACGCGAAAAGACAGTCGAGTCTGAGCGTGCGGTACAGAAAGATCTCAAGTTTTCCGCATCTTTGAATAAACAAGCTCTTGCCAAACGGATAGAACACGTGGTAGTTACTCTTACCCGGTACCACCTATATCCCTTCGCAACATGGTTTTTCCGAAAATCTGAAGTATTACGCAAACGAAGTAATTTGTAGACACGAATTCGTCGATAAAATAAATATCGACGGACCCGGTCGCATGTAAACGACGTTGCGATGGAATCGCGAAACACCGGCGGAAATACGCGAAAAGGAAAATAGCGGCAATACCGTTGAGTGGCCGGAATGGTGGCCATGGGGGACCGACAAGCTCCCAGGGATAAGGATTTGCGCCAGAGTCCAGGGGGAAATGCCCGTGCGAGTGGCACATGCGGGAATGCATATTCAGGGATCAGGGAGCGCAGGTGCGGCCATTTCTGGCGCTTACAGGGCTCCTGGCAAGCCCTCCTCTCCACCAGAATCTCATCCTCCTTCTCGAAAAACCTCCATCAAACTTTCCTCTTTTCCTGAAGCGTCATAACTTTCCATAGACGGGGGGATTTATCGAGCTCGCGAGCTCTATCGCTTCTCGAAATTGTATTTTTGCTCCCAAAGTGCACTCGCGGTGTTATCTAAACTTGTGTATTTATTGTTGGACCGGAGCTCTGAGCTCTCGAGACATTTTTTTTAAAAAACACATGCGACGGTCGAAATCGTTAGGAAATTTTAGATTCGCGAGACGCAAGAACATACAGTTTGAAATGGAGTGTAGTTATCGCTAGACGGCGGATCATTATGCAAAATTGTCTACCCGGATTTGCGACAAATCGGAGTACAATAGAAAATTATTTTACTTACCCTTTATTTTTTTATTTTACTTTATCGTGTTATGAAAGCGTGCATGTTCGAGGAGGTGAACCAAGACGATTTGGTTTAGGCAGAGAATTTCTTTCGATATTCTGATGGACAAGGGTGCCAGAGTGGTCGCGACACGCTGCTGAGGCTCGAGAGAGCTCCATGGTTCACCCCCCATACCAGATCAATAATACCATCCCTTACTGAGAGCATGCGCGGCGAAACAACCCCCGTAAGCGGGCTGGTTTCCACCCCCGACAAGCTCCTCGCACCCCTCCATGCAACATTCATAGCGCCATCAATATTATACGCGCGAAATAATAACCTGTGCATTTATTACGAGGGTGGCACGATCTACGACCCCACCCCCTCTGCTCGAGAGGTTTATAAAAAAGCGAGGGGGTGGTAAATTATGCGTGTAAACGGTTATGCAAATCGATTGGTCCATGGCCCGCCATCGATGGATCGGGTTCGTTCGCGAAAATGTTGCTGGTTCAATTGTCTGTAAAATCATTAAGAAAATGTTTCGTGGCTGGCAAACTCGACTGGCAAAATACCAAGCTGAAGTGACAGTGCGAGGGTAAGAGGTTATCTCATGATGCACAGGTGATTAGTCCGGAAGGTTTATTGAATTTTCAATGAGTTACGATGTCGAAGAAACCGTCGAAAAAGCTCTTCAACAAACAAACGATAGACTATTTGATGAGGTAACGAGCGACTCTATTTGATGAAAAAGACAACGACGCGCGCTTCAAAAACGTTTTGCCTGCGGAATGACACGATTTATGGAAAACTACTTTTCAAGCACGCACTTCTGGGGCCCGGCGTTCAACTGGATGATACCCGTGGCGACCATATCCGACACGCAGAAGCATCCGAGAATCATTAGCGGCAAGATGACGGTGGGTGAGTTCCCGAAGCACCGTGTCTCGGACCTTTCGGGGAATTCCGCAAAGCCGTTCATATAATAATCGGTCGGAGGAAAGGGATACGGGGACCAACGGGCTTCCATGGCGAAGGGAACGAAGAGGGGTTATAGGGGCAGAGGGGGCGAGGAAGAAGGTAGGAAAGGGCACGTGAAATAATTGCAGCGAATAACCGCTTATGCTCTTAACGAGCGGGACGATGGAAACTGTGGTCCCCCCATGGACAAAATCTCGCGGTAAAATTGTCCGACTTCGCTCGACGCCATTTTAATGCGCGATAAGCGAGCATAATCGAAAGGAATTAGGACGGGGATCGTGAAACGTTTTATTCGTTAGACGCGCCGGAGTAAGATGATGGATCGATCGATTAATTCTGATCGTTTGTCCGAATAAATTAATACCGATTGTTTTTTCGAATGTATTAATTCTGACCGATTTTCAGCACTAGCTCTGTACTCTATGGTGTTCATGAGGTTCGCGTGGAAAGTACAGCCTAGGAATTTGTTTCTGATGGCGTGCCACTTTGTCAATAGCTGTGCACAGCTTACGCAAGGTTACAGATTCCTCAACTACCACTACCTCTCGCAGCAGGAACAGTGACTGTGTTTGTTCACAATTTGAAGAAGCACTTTCGTCCGATGACGCTTTTTTAATGGGAAACTTTTATGCTTTAATCATTTACTCAACATATAATTTATTCTACTTTCAACCGAATAAATCAGCAGAAACGTTCGCCTGCGATTTCCTTCGCGTTCATGAAAATGTAAAGCGACGTCCATGTCGATCTTTTTCCCTATATTTCGCTCTTCTTTCCTGGTATGTCCCCAACCCCCTAGAAGAAGGAGCAAAAGGGCACTGGCTTATTCGCCGCGCGGCCCCAATTCGACGGACTCGAATATATAAGGAGAGCAATAATTTTCTAGGGTCTCTCTGTTCAGTTTCCCGAGCGATAGCGCCGCCTCAAGAGAGAAAGGAAGGGCACTCGATCGTGCTTGGGGTGATTTTATGGGATCTGGCACGGATCAGAGCCACGAGGCCGTCCCACGGTGTATTCCGGGTTCCACGTACGTGCGTAAGCCGTCGCCGTCACTGTCGCCGTCGCCGTCGCCGTCCCTATGTGTCTCTGTCCCGGTTCTGCTCTTTGCATTCGTCGAAAAGGACCAAAGGAGAGGTCCGCCCTCGCCTGAATAAATATATATGGGCTGATTAGCCTTGCTTGGCTTCGATCATGCGTTCCTTTCCCTTTATCGGAGCGTTTTGCATCCGGTGACGTCACCTGGGTCCAGGACCATCTATCGTATAAAAGTTCCACGGGAACGAATAGCTTCTCAAACACAAAATCTGTTTGAACAAAATTATTTCCCGAAACGAGAGACAATCGTTTCGACTTGCCGATTAAAACTCCACCAGAAGCCAATTTCGCCAGAGATTATCCTAGCGGCCCCCATCGATTAGCATACTAGAGGAGGGATTCCGAAAAATTTTCTCGAATCGAGCGACTTTCGGTCCACGCCGACAGAAGATCGGAGGGAGATGAGTCCCCTGGGACTGATCTGGCAAACAAATGCCGACGATTGAATCTTGGCATGTTGCAAGACGGATCGTTCTCTTTGAATCGCAGATTGCCCGCCGCCTTGCCTTGCCTTTCCTCTCTCCTCGCTCGTTTCGTTTCGTTTCGTTCCGTTCCGTTCCTCGTCCCGCGCGAGGATCCACTACTCTTCAGCCGGTCCGAATGACTCGAGGATGAGAACTGGCCTGTTCTCTTCCTCCTCTGGATTCTCTTGCTCCACCTTCGACCGGAGGCGCCTTGATCCGAGAGGAGGATGCCGGCGAAACAAGAGACAAGGAGAGGAGAAGAAGCTGCCTTTCGGGGCAGTCAGCGGCCGCGGCAATTTGCCACATGCTCGCGTTGCCTGCCTGCCTGCTTGCCTGCCTGCCTACTCTCGCGAGGAGAAACGATCCGCCGGCGCGGCGTCAACGACAGTCGAATCCGGACGCCGATCTATCGGACGCGATCTCCAGTCGATCTCAGACAGCCTCGCATTCGTCAAAAATCGCCGGATTTTTCAGAATTCTTTCCCTTCCGTTTCAATCGCAATGTCCATGCGCAGCGATTTTCATTAACACGTTCCCTGCCAAGCCGTTTTTTGCCCAACTTGTCGTACAGGCCATTTGAAGTTTTGTCTAAAGATTGGCAAATTGCGTGTACCATTTATGGTACACGTGGCCTGATGGTGTTAATTCTCCACGAATCAGAAATGTCCTTTTTTTGGCCTATCTTCCGGAAATTCGGAGGTCTACATTCTAACGACCAGGACCCACTTTCATTGGAGCGTCCTGTAGGCGAAGCAGGAACCTCCCTAATCAATAAATAAGCAATTAAGTGGAAAGCGTTAACTGCGCGATTCATTGGGACGAAAGCAAAGATCGCGGTCAGCCAGAGAATAAAAATTAAAAGAGTTCTCCGGGAACGTGGTGGAACGGGGGTGGGAAGGGGCGAGGGAGAGCGTGGGTGGGGTCGGAAAATGTGAAATGAACTGTAAAGCGGAATGCACAGACTGTAAAGCTCGTCCCCGCAGAAATCCATGAACTCTCGCGAGAACTATGGGGGTGGAACGAAGAAAAAAAAAAGGAACGCGAGAGGGTGCGACCGCCCTCCTCGAGTTTTCGTCGGTCGATGATCTTTAAATTAAGTGCACCGGCTTATGACGCCCGTGTAAAGTCGTTCAGGGTGGATTTTCTACTCGCGACTGTGTTCACCAAGAAGAATGAAAAAAAAAAAGAGGAAGGAGAGACTCTTGATACGCGTGACGAATGCGGCCTCGACGAGCAACCCCCTCCGGCGAGATGAATCAAACGCACCCTCGCGATGCAGGACATACATTAGGCCAACACGCCGGACCGGAATGCTGACTATTTTCCCGGAGAACGGAGAGAAATAAGGACGTTATTAAAGGGGACGTGGAAATGTTGCTGCCACGTAAAACCACCCCCTCGGCGATTTCTTCTTGGCGACGCGGAACCGCGGAATTTTATTACCAGAGCTTGTTTCTTTACATTTCAAGTGTATATATCTCTCTTGTTCTCTCGATCGTAATTAAATTAATATAGAATTAGCAGTAATTCTCGGCGCAAGGTTCGATCAATATTAATTTAAAGCAAATTTGCGATTTTGCTAATTACGCTTTCAACGTTTCGGTCCTAGTTTGGACCATTTTCCAGAAAGATGGAAAAAGACCGCGTCTTTTTTGTTTCAGGGTCATGTGTCCTTGACAAAGACGCGTAGAAACTCCTGTAGGTTGTGTCCGTTTCGCCATTCATTGTAAATATTTCTCTTGTTCTCTCGATCGTAATTAAATTAATATAGAATTAGCAGTAATTCTCGGCGCAAGGTTCGATCAATATTAATTTAAAGCAAATTTGCGATTTTGCTAATTACACTTTCG
>CM052214.1:1868915-1942070 GCA_028454225.1 Lasioglossum leucozonium
TCCGAAAACTGCAGAATTTCACATTCAAAAACACCCTCACACCCTTCCGTACCTGCGGTACCTAGGAGTGAAGGCAAAGGCGTTACCATTGGCTTTCACCATCCTCCAATCACCACTCGTTAACATATTTTTCCACCCCTCCTCCTAGTTCATATCCTCCTCGAGCGGAGAAAAAATAAAAACCATCAGATCGCATCTAACTTCGAAGCAGAGATCATCGCGAGATCGAAGCATTTTCAAATTCCGAAAAACCGTGCCGTACATCATTGTAATACACCGAGCGCGATAGTGTCTCTTGAACTTTAAAACTGAATAAAGCACTTGTAAGTCAACTTATCGTTTTTCAATCAGATTCGACCTTCGTTAATTCGAAATCGAATCGGAGCCAAACACGGTACCAAACCACGTTTGAGCTCAACATTTGTAAAAAAACGATCGGCCGAGGCTTCGTAGGCAACGGCGTACGGAGTGCTCTCAGTCTTCTGTTGACCAGCTTATCGAAAGTTTTAATAAAATATCGTTTAATCGTCCTCGGGACTTGTTTCCTCTTCCTCCCTCCTTTGCCGCCTTTACTTCACGAACTCTTTTTTTCTGATAATAGAATAAAATAGAATTTAGCAGTTTTATATTGAGTTTATCTGAAATATTAAGGTACATAGGCATATATGCGGTATATATGTATAGTATACAATGTCCCTAATTAGAATGAAACGTAAATAATTCAAAATCTAGTAGTTTTTTCAAATCTAGTACCTTTTTCTTGTATTATGTTCTACTACGGAATATTTTTGCTCGGTGGAGACCCTGCCTGGCTGTTCATGATAATTCACCGCACTTGAAACTTTCAACCTAGCTCAACGTTTTTTTCCCTTAATCGGAAACTGGATCATCATAGAAATCCCCATTTCCACATGATCACCGAGACGATCCTGAATCTCTTAACCGGAACTCCGAATCGTGGATACGTCGGTGCAGGATGCAGGGCGTCGATGGTTTCTTCCCGCGGAAGCTAACCCTAATATATTGGATCGAGTTTAGAGGGGGTTGGAGTCGCGTTATCCTATCCGGGGGTGGTTCTCCGCGGGGGTGGCTGGTTCCGTAGAAAGGTTACGGCTCATAAACCATCCTCCGGTCACCGAAATCGTCTGTTATTCGCGTGTGGGTGCGTTTCGTCTCTCAGCACGCGTGCACGCCGACGAACTTGTTTACCGGCGTCCGAGCACTTTTAGAGTAATAGAATCCCGATCTAGTGATCGATAGAGCACGACTACGCGGGTGATCCAATGATCCAGCGGCGAGAACTCTCATTTCAAAGATTAAAGCCAGAGGATCGTTTTCCGGACGATGTTACACGGTTGGGACTTTGTTTCTGTCGCTATCACCGAGAGGAATTTATGTTGCAGCTGTCTATTTTTGAGATACGGTTAAAAATCGATTTTCTACTTATTGATATAAGGGCAAAAATTAATCTATCGTCACCTCGGTTCTGTTATGTTTATGCAGATACCGAGGGTCGAATGTTGATTTTTCCAACTAGGCCTCGTAGACCCAAAAGACGCCAGTAATCCTACACCCCAAGGCCATGTTGCGTCAAGTCCGCTAACGCGAATGCCGCGGATTACTTGATGTAATGGATTTCGATGGAATATATTATAGGCTACTGTTTTTAACTTTAAAACAAATAACTTTATTAAAATATATACCGATGTCTTGCATGACAATGTTAATAGGCGAGTGACGATTCTCTGCTCTCGGGCAGTGTACAGATTGTGAATACTAATGCGCTCGGGCAATGGTTTTTTTCGTCACTGATTCGACAGTAAAAAATCGCTGTACTTATAGCTATTTTGGGTGCACCTAGCGCACCAGTCACAATAATTCTTTGCTGGTGGTCGCATGCTATTGGTGTAGACGTGGGTACATTTGTAGGGTGTTCGTGGGAGCGCGATGTTAAAAAGGTTTATTGCCTTCCTTAGCATCTGTTTTGGCTCAGATACCTGCTTTGCACGGAGGGTTTCGCATGGCTATTTGCCTAGAATAAAAAACTGAAAAAGCTTCGTTCCGGGACGGAACAGGCCATGTGTTTAAAACACTGATGAGGCTAAGGGTCCTTAGTCCGACTGGCATGGGTACTTCTTACTTTTGATGCAGTCGGACAGTCAGTCGATATCGAACGGGCTAAGAGAAATCTTGTATTCTATAAAGATATCTGAAACGCGTTCTATTTTATTTCAATCCTGCTTCCCACAAAAACCAACACTACTAGATCTACAAAAATGGGATTAGAACAAAAGTTACGGCGATAGGTTGCACCATCCCCTTTTTCCACGTCCGGCTACCCCAGTATTCAAGGTTTCACGTATTCCCCGGATTGATCGGACCAAGGGGTTTTCGGCCAGGGTCCAGACGCTTGGGTTGGCAACTTTGAAGGATATTTTTTATTTATGTGACGTGTTTGAGGGCGCGGAAAAAAACACATTCTCCCGATCCGGAGCCAAGATCGAACCAGGGAGCCGTACGTACGTCCTTCCGCCCCGCCGTGGACCTTCGATTTTAAAATTCCCTTCGGTCAGGCTCTGTACACTTCTCTCTCCGCTTTTCCACCCCCAATTCACCCCGGTTCCGATGTCCGCTGAGAATATCGACGAATTAAACATGTCTACGAAAAATATATAACTTTTTATTCTATAAAAGCTTGAGGACTAGTTGTTGGACGATAATATGAATTTTTCAAGATCTTCCCAAATTTGGAAATAGAATACACAGTGAAAAAAGTTGAAGCATCAGCGAAACGAGTTCTCCTACTAATTGGCCGCTCAAAATCGAAGGGAAAGAAGAACCGGGAAAGTTGGGAGACGCGGCTGGTCCCACGGGATATCAACGAAATTCTACGGATCGGGGCTCTTTCAAATATTTAGCAGCAATATCCAATTTCGCCTTGTATACACCTCCACGTCTCGCCGAAGTAGATTCGTCGGGCCCGTCATTTCGCTAAAAGCCGTTCTCGATCGTCGAATATGCGGGTCAAAATCAGATACGCGTTCGGAGTCGAAACTGAATAGTTGCATTAATACATTCGACGTATCAACGGATGCATACTTCGGTAACAAGTCCCAGCACGGTCCCCATAAATTCCAATTAGCGGAGGCCATCTCCGACTTCTCGGAGGCTAAAGTTTCCTGGGAAATTGTTCAAAGGGGTAAAACCGAGCATCAGAACTTTAGTCTGTTCATAGGGGTAGATTGATGGAAGTCTACGGTAACGACGGGACGCATTATGGCTCCGTCGGTTCGCGACCGACAAGCCTAGACGAACGGGGGGCGTAACTTCTAAATGGATAAGATGTAAGAGTTAACACTCGTCCGTTAGGAGGACGAATTAGGTGTCTGATGTATGAGACGTCGTCATCTTACTCCGCGCTTCCGGTGTGTGCGTTGCGGACGAGGCATGCGCCGCGTAAATGAAAGAGACATTTTCCGCGCGTCGGGTTTCGGGGAAACGCGATTAATCTTTTTCGCTGGCGAGCGGGCTAGGTAAAGCTGAAATTTTCTTGTAATTACCGCGGCCCGGTCGAAGATGCTCCGGTTTTCTTTGGCAGCTCTGTTTTACAGGGGATTTCACCCGCGCCGCGTCGCACCACGCCGCGGAGGAAATGTTCAGGACGTGCGCGCGAGAACTTGGAAGACCGATTCGTGGGAAGATTAAATTTCTTGATGGGAACTGGGCTCCCCCTCTCCCCCTCCCTGCCTCCCTCGCTACAGCCGTTTTATCGCGATTTGTACCGGACGGAGCTTTATGATAAATCGTGCGAATATTAAGCGAACGTAATTGCTTGGGAAAACTGCTAATTCAGACCCCGATCTAACCCAGATCTCGCGCAGACCTTCGTTTTACCCGGGAATTACTTTTCCCTTGATTTTCGCAGTTCTCTACGGTATTTTATGAGAGAACAAGTTCTCGCATTAAAAGATATTCCTTGAAATTCATTTCCCAAATTCATTTTACCAACTTCTCCCACTTTTACCACTCTTCACACTATCGCCTAATTTCCAATTTCACCAGGACCTACTTTTTAATAAGGTGGGTTCCAAACCACCTATTTTGCCAACAACACATGAAAAGCACCCAAGAGGGACACCTCCCGGCTTTTTACCGAGCGGTCACCCATCCAAGCCGCCTTCCACGCCCCACGCTGTTTTACTTCGGTGATCGTACGAGAACCGGTGTTTTCAGCGAGGCAATGGTCGTTGACGAACGCGGAATAGTAATGTAATTATTGTTCGTTGATGCGCGCGGAAGAAAGCTGAGGAAAAATCGGAGGATCTTCCGAAGACCGCGTACCCTTGTAAAAAATCCTCGCGCGGCCAATCGATCATCCCGGAGCCAATGAATTCCGCGTTGCAGCGATGCGGTGCATCTTTTGCGATCGGTTAGGCAACGAGCTCGTGATCTAGACGGATCACGGTCGTGTTTGCGGGGGTGTTCGTTTGGCCATATCAGTGGAAACCCTTTATGTGAATAGTGTAGGGGTGTGGGGGCTAAGGTTAGGCATTGGTAAAGGGGTGAATCGGTGTGGACGGTGGTGTGGAGTGATTGATCGTCGCCTCGCGACACCCCCGTGTCCGCGTAGAGTGGATAAAGGGGGTGGAAAAAGGAGCAGAAACCCTTTCACGCTTTCACGGATCAGTCACAGGATCACGTTCTCTATCCCAACCCCCTTCGCTACCGTTGGTACACGGCACATGCATCACCCTGCCATCCAACAACCACCCCTCCCCTCCCCCCATCCTCGGTACGAGGCTACAACGTTTGCTTGTCTCTGCGAAGCATCGCGGAGCCGAATCTGCAAAGTTGGCACGGCTGAAAAACAGACAGGATGACTTTTCTCGCTCGCGTCGGGGATAATGGCTGCGCGAAGGGCGAGAGAACATCATCGACCATTCCGTGGCAGGGGAAACCAACCCGCGATGGGGTTGAGGGAAACTTGGAAATAGAAGAAGGGAGCTATTTTCTGGAAAATGCGATCGTTGTTGGGCGAAACGCGATTTCTAACGCGTAATCTAATAAGAACTTTCTTAAAAATCCTCTCGATAGGTTTCCGGTAAGTAGTGACAATTATTATTGGAGATGGACGCGAAGGAAGTAATCGTGAGCTTTTTGCCGTGTACGCTTTTCGAAGTGCATCTTGTTTCTGCATTCATTTCGTACTGTTTTTGGCAGCCTCTTAAATGTGCTTTTGTACGATTCTTTGGAATGCGCAGTCAATGAATTCAAGTATGTCCGTAGCAGCAAAATAAAATCATAAGGGAAGTAGTTAAAGCGCAAGTTTAAAAGGACAATGTTCCCGGCGTAGATTGCATTAAAATTCCGAGAGACTGCGCTTCCTGCAGCGGCCACGTGTGAACCATGAAACATTTTCGACCGAGGAGCGTAGTTTCGGGCGCGTTTAACTGCTCGATGCAAATGGGTTAAAATTTCCTCGGTCCCGTCGTTAAATATTATTAAAGAATGCTTTTAGCATTCGAGATATCGCGGCGGCTGGTGGGGGACACGGTTATCGATACAGCCGCTTGATCCGGGTCTGAGGACTGTCCTTAAATATGTCGTAAACGAGCCAGGAAAGAGAAGGAACGAGAGAAAGACGAAGGAGAGTCGTTTCTCTACTTTGTAAGGGTGCCTCGCGCTTTGCGAGCCCGGCTCCGGCCAATAAAAACTTTACAGCCGCGCGCCACCCCTGCTGCTCATCTCGTAATGAATGCAAGAAATAATTATCTCATGAATACATTAGTTTTTAGTATCCACCGACACGGACGCGGACCGTAAAACTCGGCATTCGATATAGAACTTTGGCCCACGATTTCCAAGTGCGTGGCCGCTCGCCTACGATCTCTCGATCATTAGCCTTTCCCCTTTTCCTCCGCCTCATATTTGCCATTACCACCACCTTTTTATACTAAACGCACTTGTACAAAACAGGAATCGTTTCGTCCAATAATAATGCATAGTCCTAGCAAAACAAAGTTCTCGCAGTGTTTCTAATGATAATGACACAACTCCCCGGTAATAAAGAAACCTCGCTGTTTAATAAAAACAATATCGAATAAAGCGGTCCGATAATTGCATATTCTAGAGAAGAATAAAATTGATGTACCGGTACGAGAATTATTTATGAGGCGGCGCAACATTTCGGTCGTTGGACGAAACGAAAAATCGCAGAACGTCGCAGCGCGAAAAACTAGGAAATACAGCGGACCGGTTAGGCGGATTTTTTATCGGGAATTTGCCGTATATCGATCGATCCTCTTTCTCTTTTCGCGAGAGAAAAAAGAAGCCCGGAGATATTCCGTCGGAGCAGTTTGTTTCAGCGTCGAGCAGGATACTCCGGGCACCACGTCCCGAAAGGGTCTCCGGTGTTTTTCATTCCTCGTGTGCAGCGCATAAACACATTTTTATATGACACAGGAGTTGATGTATCTTCCCCTTTCTGGGAGCGGTACCGGAAGGAATAACGCCCTTTGTCCTGGACCGTGGCCATCGTCGTTGATATTCCGCCGGTGTCCCCGTCCTTCTGGGACAACCTTGCCAACCCCTTCCTCTTTCTCTCGATTCTCCTGCTGCCACGCTTACCGGAAAAGGCGTGAGAAAATGCCGATTCGCGATAATGCTACTTGATCGCAAAGACGATCGTCGATTCAATCCTATTTCTGCATGCTCGAGACAATTTTTACCGATTTTTCCGTCGGGTCCCTCGCCCCCTTTTGTCCCAACCCCTACGTTGTCTCCAAACTATACTCTTTCATGTAAAAAAGATTAACTTAATCATTTTACCAGTCTGTTACCTCTATACATTTCCAATGAAGTCCTTCTTGTATGGAATTAAGAATAGCAACCCCGGTAGAACGAGGTTTTTACCGGAAAGACGTCGGATAAAATATAAATGATCATTTCCCTGGTAGTCATGAAAATCCGTGGGAAGGAGCACGCGAGAAATTACTCGAAATAGAATGATTTGGGGACCGGTACAAAGACACGGAAGATCCGGCACATAGAGAGTAGAAAAAGAGGGAGTCGCTGCTGAAGCCAACGCGCGGAAGAATGGAGTTGACGGGGCGAAAATCATGGAGACCGGAACCGGAAACGAAGCTCATCGTTATACACCGCCGTGACGTCACTCAACAGAACCGTGGATTTCTTTGGAGAATTCTTCCCAGTGGAAAAATGAACGGATAAGAAAAGAGTTGATAGATCACTAATAATTACTATCCTTGTGGATTTTGTGCATTTGTGACAAAAATGGGTACTTTAAATATCAAGCTGAACGTTTTTATATTAATATTTTATATTAAAAATAGTTTAAGCTGCCAGGAGTAGACATAGACGCGATTCAATGTGCAAAATCATTAGTTACGTCTCCAACGTGTGTTTTTGTGTAGCAAATCTCTGCCAGCAACCACATTGGTGAGTTGATACACTTGTTTCTTATGTGAAATTTGACGAGGAATACGATGGTTCAATTTAAAATTAGTTTAAGCTGCCAGGGGAGAGATAGACGCAATTCAAGGTGCAAACTTATCATTATTTACGTTTAATAGCGATTTGTAATAATACTTAAAAGAAGTAATACTTGAGCTTTGAGATTGTTCAGAATAAATTCCAAGAAATTCGCTGATCTTCGGGGGTCTGCGTGAGGCTCCCTCAGCGCAGATTCGAGGGAAAAGCAACAATAACGATCACGAATCGTTTAGTCTCGTTCGAGCACGATTCCTCCGGCCATTTACTATCGTCAAAGGTTCTGGCACGCATCGCGTACGGAAACATGCGAGCTCTATTCGAAAAGGTGGAGGAAGGGGTGGAAAACATTGCGAGGAAAAGAAGGAAGGGCGAAGAGAAGAAGGACGATCGATGCAAAGGGCAGGGAGACGTCAGGATTTGGGATTTTCGCACGTGTTTCCAGCCCCGTCCACGCGATTCCCGTAATCCCGTGTGGCCGTTCTGTCCGTCCCCTTTCCCCGTGCACGGAGATTTCTTTCTTCTCCCGTGTAAAAGGAAACGGAATTGAAATCGGCTTTTCGAAATTGCGCGGCAACCCCCGCGAACAGGACTTTCCCGGTCCCTCCACGGCTGTTCTGAAGAGAGAAAATGCAAACACGGCTTTGCTGACCGGGCAGAGACCGATCGAGACACCCCGGACGATATACCCGTGGATTTACAAGGGCGCAGAAGGAGGAATATATTGTTGCCCTCTCGATTCCCACCCCAACCCCTTCATCCCCCGCAGACGCGAATCCAAAGTAAACCGACGGCTCTTTCAACTCTGGACCATCCCTTAACTCCATTTCGGGAGTAAACCTCGCGCGAGGGATGTTTAAGCGGACAATTCTTCGGGAGAAATTGGTTTGAGGCTGCCAAAGAGTACACCGACTATTTCATTTTAGTCTTAAGATCGTGGGGGTTGGGTCTGTTCTTACCTAGAGTTAAATAACTGTGAGATTATTATTTGAAAGAAATGTTTTTATTTTTTGAAGAATGAAGTCTCTTCTTTATGATAATATAAAAAAATTGACGTAGGATTTTTGACTCGGACTCCTTGAGATTATTATTTGAAAGAAATGTTTTTGTTTTTTTGAAGAATGAAGTCTCTTCTTTATGATAATATAAAAAAATTGACGTAGGATTTTTGACTGGGACTCCTTGAGATTATTATTTGAAAGAAATGTTTTTGTTTTTTGAAGAATGAAGTCTCTTTTTTATAATAAGTGGCAACTAGAATTGAATCTCCGCTGTCTAAAATACGTACGGTAAAAAGTAGAACAGGATCTGAACAAGGGCTGACATTTAATAAATTTTAAATAAAATCTTCAGATCAAATTATTTATTTTTTCTTTCTCTTTTTAACAGAAGACAATTGCATGCGTGGATGAAACAGAAACCTGCATTAATCGAACGGTGGTGTCCTCTTGCGGAATCGCGTTGAAACATATCGTCGAACATCTTATCAATTATCAAGAAGCCGGCTGTTTAATTAAAATTTATTAAAATATCTAAATATTTTGAAGTGTGTAGCGAAATCTACTCCTGATTTAAAATTTTTTAAATGTACGTAACTTACCATTTCAACTGCATTCAATGGTATCCGTCAAACTGATTAATTCTTGCTATATCACAAATTATTTAATTTAACTCGTTTAGTTTGTTAAAAATTCTATAAAAATTCAACAGTATGCAAATAGTTCGACTGTTTAAAAAGTTTCACTTTGCACTGATTTTGAATTTTTAAATAAACCACACACTATCACCGGTTGAACAATATTGATGAATTACTCTAAGTAATAATATTCAAACAGTAAAAAAATTATCTAAAGCAGGTGACACCATTATCTTTATATACTTTTTACCATGTATTGACATAAATAGAAAAAATGAATAAATTAAGAAAGAAGAAAAAAGAAATACATTACATTAGACTGAATGAGTTGTACTACATTAAATCCAACTCATGTTCTTGAATGAAATTAAATCAGTTCTATGTAAAAAAAAAACCTGATTAATAATATACTACACGGTACTTAATATAAACAATATTCACATATGTTTCTAAGTGCAAATATATTTGAGTCTAATTACCAAGTTGTTTATGTATTTAAAAAATTTGTCACACCACTTTAGAAACCACACTATCATTTCAGGAGCACCGTGATGCAGATCCAGCAGCAGTTCCAGTTGAACTGATCTTCCCTACTTCAAGTTCTACGAGAACCAGATATATGCCAGGATATACCCCACGTTCAGCCAATCGTAGGAAAGCAACAGCCCATCCCCGTAGGCACATTCTCCAGTCACAAGAGCTGAACAGGGACCGTAGCCTTTATAAAACAGACTGTGCCTGCTTTGACACGGAGCATGCTCCATTGGAATATTCTAAATCCCACACAAAAAGGGGTGTGCCCTACCATCGCTAACTGAACGGAAGGGAAGGGTGTATCGTTCTCCACCGCCACGGTTGGAAAGGGATGCTAGCATTCACAACACAGACTGAGAAGCTGGAAAGACGGAGCATGCTCCGTTAGAATATTCTAAACCCCATGTCCAAAAGGGTGTGTCCTATAAACTCTAATAGGATACGGGGGAAAGAATTGACCAAAATGCAACCGTGACTCTAGAGTCAAATTTTCTGATTGACTCATTGTAAAGTTTTTGAATCCACTTCAAAATACATTCATAATATTCGTCTGTGATATTATTAAATCAGATGTTTAATCGGTATACAGTAAATTTAAGAGAAACTAAAAAATATTAAACCTACAGGGTCAATACTTTCTCAACTGCAACACCCTTTTTTAGCAGCTACCCCTTTCCCTTTTTTAGGATCAAAGGGGTGATAGGTTCCCCTCTAAAAGGGGTAAAATACATAAGGGGCATAGGGTAACTTAATGTGCTAGAAAAAATCTCTGTGCCATGTGGGGATTCTATACAGCTATATATTACACATGGCATAAAAAGAACAAACCGAAAAAACCACTTTCATATATAATAAAAATAGATTCAAGGTCCTGAGTCGTATAACCTATATGAAATTTCGCTACATTTCAAAGTAAAACTATGTTCATGAAAAAAAGAAATTGTTTTGAAAGAAAGTCCTGCTGAAAATGAATGCAATGTTAATAAAATTAGATCATTTATTATGTGATACCAATTTCCATTCATGAAAAAAGAAAGACATAACCAATGTGTCAAAAGAATTGGAAACATGAACGAGATAAAAGAAAAAAAGGAAGGAACAAATTGTTTAAGTACCAATATACATAGCCTCTTCTTTATTGTCTGCTCCAACATTTTGCTTTACAGCGAGCAATATTTATGACTTTTGTTTTCATTTTCAAATCGAATTTTCCTATATATCATAACTATAAATTCAAAAATTTTAATAACGCCATCTACAATAAAATGTTTAAGCTATTTCCAACTGCGACAAATGATTCTTGCCGAATCTCTCATAAGGCGCCGTAAAAACAGCGGCAAGAATCATCTGCTCCGTAAAATCTCAAAATAGCGCCATTCCACGTAGTGACAAAACGCTCAAACTGGTAGACAAATTACCGACGGCCGGTAACCCTTTAAATATCGAAATAGCGCCACTCCTTGAAGCGGCAGAACGCTGAAACTGGTAGACAAAATTACCGACGGACGATAACCCGTTAAAATGTCGAAATAGCGCCACTCCTTGAAGCGGCAGAATGCTGAAACTGGTAGACAAAATTGCCGACGGTCGATAGCCCCTTAACTGTAACCAAAATGATTTTATCGACTGTCGTTAGTTTCGGTTAACAGTTTCAGCGTTTTATCACTACGTGGAATGGCGCTATCTTGACATTTTAATGGATTATCGTTCGTCGGTAATTTTGTATACCAGTTTCAGCGTTTTGTCGGTACGTGGAATGGCGCTATTTTGAGATTTTACGGAGCAGATGATTCCTGCCGCTATTTTCACGGCACCTTATGAAAGATTTGGCAGGAATTATTTTGTATTATGTATATTGAAAAACAGGAAAATTCAGTTTTATCGATGAATATGAATGTATATATTGTTTTATTATTATTTTTTGCATTATGGGATAATTAATTTATCTATTAAGCATATATACTTACGATAATTTTCTAAGTTCCATGCCTATGGATCGAAATAAAATTATGTATATTCTTACCATGTTATCAAATTGGAACAGTTGATTTTCTTTGAATGTAATTTTTTAAAATAACCATTTCGAGTCAGTATCAATCATACAATATTATCAATTCTGTTTTTAAATATTAGGACTGTTTATCATCTATATGCATGATATTTAAAATATACAGAACGTATAATCACACGCGTGTCTCATTTCTGAAATATTGATTTAATAATATTAAATAATAATTAATTAAGTACCTGTAAATTGATTGATGTGAAGGGCATGCTTTTCGTGTCTATATATCATGAATATTTTTTTTAAAATAAGTGATACATCAATATCCAACATCCATATTGATGATGTAGTCTCTATTATAGATAAATATGCTGAAAACATCGCGACTATTATATAACTTTCATACAGTATGTTATTTCTACAAATAATAATTATTTATATACCTAATAACATTTTCGGATTTTTAAGACTAAGTTGAATATGAGGGTTATTTATGATTGCTTGGTAAACTGGACTATCAGGATTAAATCCTTCATTTAAATCTTTTAAACTGGGACTTCTATCTCCGAGCAATTCACACTTGAAACGATAAAAATTTTCCAAAAGAAGATCTACAATGGTGATTAAATTTCCATCATCTGGTATATTTTCAATATTCAAGAAGCAATCATCATCGTCATCATTTTCTAAATCATTTTGAGTTCTTATTAACCACTTTATTGCTTCTATTATATTTGATCTATAATAAACGAATAAAATATTGTTTATATATACGTAAATAAATGGTATGAAACTGAAAGATTTGTTGTTATAAAAAGACTTGTCGACGGCAGTGCGAGTGTTAACATAAAGCAGAGCAAAGAAATGTTCATACTTTGTTAGACGTAAGGCTTTTAAGCTTTTCTTATGAGTGTAGCCCATTTCTGTAAGAATTTTCACATAATTTTGATCAACAGTTGGATTACAGGTTGCTTTTAATTTTTCTTTCAAAATATTGTAAGTCTTCTCAGCTTCCGGACTATACATTAATATTTTTGCTGATGTTCTTACAAGCGAGATAAGAATGTTTCTGATTTCGTTCTGAAAGTATTTTATAACAGATAGAAAAATATTTATTGGGTGAGTACCCATGACAATAAATTGTCATAAAAAATCATCCCTTAAATTTTTTCCTACCTGATGCCAAATATTCTGCATGTCTACATCCATAAAACCAGGAGGGGGTGGAATATGACGAGGTGGATTGACTAAGGGTAAATCATGTGTAGCTAGAAATATTGCTTCTTCATTTGGTCCTTTGATGGCTCTTCCAGCCAAAGGCTGTTTTGCAGGTACTGGACGTATTTTTACTAATAGCAAATTGTCTAGAATACAGAAAATTGCTTTACATTATTATTTATGCTAATGTATCATTATGCTTATTCATCATTGATGCTTATGTATCATTATTATTTCTAGAGAAAAGTACAAGAGATTTTAGAAGATACTTCTGACGCTTCCAAACATTTATGCATACATATAAAAATGTACAATATTTAGGAACTAATATTTTACCATTTTGACTAATTTCCTCATCGTTTATGTTATTCCCGTTAGCAAGTTGTTTGAACATCGATAAATGTACTAAACGGAATTGGGATGAATCTTTTGTCTTATCATTGCCATACAATTGCTTCATTGCTACTGTTTTAATTTTTTCTACGGTAAAATTTGGTTGTACTGTAACATTTGCAACATGGCCTTCTGGGCTAAAATAAAAAAATAATTGTTCATAAGTTGCATGTAGTAAATATTTATAACAGCTGAAATATTATACCTTATAACGTTAATTAAAAAATTTTTTGTTGGTGCCATAAGGGTTGGTTTTTAGGAAACTTTATTTGTTATACCAAACTTTAACGTATTCTTTAGGTAGGTAAATAATATTATTAATCCTTTGTCAGTATTTCTCTTGAATTCGACAGTAATTAATTTATAATTTTTCATTGGTACTAAATAAATCTAATTTCATACGAAAGAAAGTAATAAACAACAAACATCAGAGAACAGCTGATTCGCTTTTGTATATATACAAATAATCGTGGTGGTTGCTATCATTGCCGCGAGAGGGTTAATTAATTCAAAATCCAGAGTCCTCTATAGTCAGTTGTTATAAGTAGTGTAAATAAATATTGTTCTGATATTGCATTATCACAGTTTCGTTGCATAACCTTACAATCAGTGCTGTCATTGGTTCCCCTTTTAAATTACACCTTTAAAAACATGTAATTGAACGCGACGAATAAAGTTGTAAGTATAAACACAAAATTACTATACAATAGTGGATGTAGTTATTACAACAATATTTGTAAATTTCAGAATCTATTTATTTATACTGTACATATTGAGGTTAAATATAGTTTAATAAAACCAAAAAGCGAAATCATCAGTCATTAAACAATGACTGAAAAATCTGGATGCGGTGAATTGCAACAATTAGTCCAAGAAGAGGAATGCGAAGAACCATTAGGTCCTGGCGGTGAAGCTACACCACCCTCGACACCAGCTAGGTCGAAGAATGCAAATAAAAATGATACCCAGAGTTCCCATGTATCGGTACAAATTTATATTTCATTGCTGTGTTATAGTAAATATTAAACTGCTAATAGTGTCTGACTATACTAAGTATGATTTTAAAATTATTGTTTTAGCAACAAGTATTATGGGAGAGTAATACACAGACATCGCCGATTGTCAGTAAAGGAAGCTCTGGCCAAGCGACTAGTCAAGGATCCATGGTTTCTGGTAGAGCTGTGAATCTTTCGAATTATGGCAATCAATCTCGTCTAAGTTATGTGAACGAGAAGGAGAAACAGAGGTCCAATAGACCAGAATCATCAAAATTGAACCGCCAACATAAAGGTATGTTTTATTGGAAATGGAAACTCAATGAATATCTATTATGTTCTATACGAATTCAGAATTAATGTATTGTTATGTATTGTTCAGGAAGTTAAAATGTCAATCAAATTGAATAACTTATTAAAGAGAGATTTATCCACAGCATAGCTAAATATGACCTATGTTAAATATCTTGCGAGCAATTGATGATTTTAAGTGGCTTAATAGTCTGGAAATAATGAACTAAGTAAATATAAAATTTACTTTTTCACCTAGAAAGTATTCTAGGATCATGTTGTTTAATTTTTATATTCTAAGACATTTTTTATTTTATCAAAACACCCACGTCACCATTCGAAACATTTCACTTTATACCTTGGACACGCTGCACTTTCACTATTTTATTTCATAGGATATTTTTGTAGTATAGTCTTTTTTCGAAAGTAATGATCTGAGATACATCAAGCAATCGATGAGAGTAAAATTTAGATTTATTCAAATTAAGAAATATCTGCAATAAATAATTCAGCTACGATCTATGATGTATGGCAGGTCTTTTTCAGAAAACATACCGCAAAATCTACATCATACTATATTTTGTACTTCAAGTTATTTTAAGTTAACAAATATTTGTCTTTTACGTTTATATGTTATCGCTCATCCAATTTTTAGTTCATTCTTTTTCTTTTGGCATTATAAAATAAAGGTGTGGCGCCGTGCAAACATCATTGCTTTTTATCAGAGGTTCCCGATGTGCGGCGTATGGAGCAAGCATTGTTACAACTTCTGGAAGATTTTCATAGCGGTAATTTATGCGCGTTTGGTACGTTCAATATTGATACAACTATTCCATAAAATAATTGGATTATACATATAGTATCAATGAAACGATTATTGCGTATAAATTTAGGGAAGGACTGCAGCATGGAGCAAATGACAGACATACGAGAGCAGCAGGAACGACTAGCTAAACTTCACTTCGAATTAGGTCCAAGACAAGACATCAGTGGGGAACAATCAGGAAGTCGTCATTCGGGTACTAATATGCGTCACTTGTTGCACCGTCTTCAACAGCTCAGTATATGTATCGAAAAATTGCACAGTAAATAGTTGCATAAGAACTCTACACACGTATGTTATATACAAATAATTGTGTATAAGTTGTTACTGTAATATAAGTAATTACATTTTATTTTCAAATACATGGAGAATAGCGAGAGATCGTAAACCGATCACGTTGAAACATGATATTTAATGCGAAAACTCTTATCACGAAATAAGAACTGTTCTTTTATATTAAAGAAGCTTTAAAGTTTCCCACGAAAAGTATATTTTACGTGTTCATATTGTTTAGAAGAAGAAAATTTGTTCACCCATGTTGAATTTGCGCTCAGGTTGTTTAGTGCTCGCTGAGTCGTCAATTCGTTTCCTATTTTCTCTGCTATTTGTAGTTGCAACTCGGTGATTTCACTAACAGGGTACACACCAGTTGAAAGACGGTCGTCGTAAGCATCATAATTTTAATTATTGTTCTACCATCGCTGCTCAGACGCGATAAGTCACTCAAGTTCCTGTTGCTCATTATTTATGGGTATCTAACTTGCGTACAAACACATAATATTATATAGTATAGTCTCCAGGGAGCAACCGATCATATGATATAAGTAGATTGCAGATGTTTACGCGAGTCATCGAAGTTATGAAAAATTCAGACAGATTTTTATTCTGTAAAAATATTTTTGGTCTTATCTTTTTTATATACATTTATTTATCTATGATAAAAATTAGTAAATGAGAATAGCAGAACTTGTTAAAATTATGCCAACAACAAAGACATTCTATTCTCTGTAATCTAATATTTATCATCGACATTTGTTTTCCCAATATCTTAACTTTATCTTTAAAATCCAAATTTTTATCTTCTGGAGATTATCAAAAGCACTTCAGGAGAATTCATTAACTTTAAAAATTGGAGTCTCTGTTTAGAAAATAAAAATGTAGTAATTACTTTTTGCAAGAGTGCTGATCTAAACAAGTAAAGGTCGTTTGGAGAAAAATAATGTTTATAAAGCGATTTTAAGAACCCAATGAATAATCGTGTTCCGACGAAGTGATTTGAATGGCCGATCGATTGCATCACTCGATCGCATGCGAATCGGATGAATCAGATTTGGAGCGGTGGATTACATCGCATTCATTCGGTAGCAAATCAAATTCGAACACGATATTGTTGTGGATGGAGATGGTTTTCCAACTGACGTGGATGAATTCGAGAAGGACGCGTTCGCTTTTAGAACGACGGCAGAACAATCGAAAGATAAGACGTGCGAACGACCTAGCGAATTGATAAAGAGATACGAAAAAAATGCCAATTTACGCATTGCATTTATCTTTTCAAGGTATTTCAGCGACGTCTCTAGCAGGTTGTTTTCGAGAGAAGATGCTCGTGAAAAACAGGTCGAAGTAGACTAATTTTCGTAGCATAAATTCGTCTTGCAGCATTCATTCTATTGATTTATTGCGACGGTGTATGTAAGTACGACTTATTTATGTTCCTCTGCTATTTTTTAAAAGTCTACGGTCTTTTTAAAAATCTCTGGTGATTTTACACACTTTTTTTATGTCCGTCGGTAGTATTTGCAATTTTATCTTGAGTAGATCACGGATCAAGAGTATCTTCTCTTTGAATGTTCTTTCTGCGATGCGATAGATCTTCGGATGATCCAGGGAAGTCTGATCAAACGTGAAACATGTGCAAAGAGGTAGAGATTTTTGAAAATAGCATAGATCGACCCAAGAAAATCAGCCTTGAAACACCCACGCACAATCGCGTGACAAGTTCACTGAGAATAGCGTTCTCCAGGCTGGCGTCTAACCACTTCCGTGATAAAGCTTCCATAAATATTCTCAGAATCATTCGGCCAGATTTCTGTTCGAATTTGCTTGTTGTACCGCCTGCTAAAAAGATCTTACAGGATGAAGGACTCTAAAGACTTCGAATATTCTGATCTCTTTCTATTTGCACTCTACTACTACTACAATTTATTTATTTAATGTTGCTTCAACATCCAGGTACATTATCTTACAATATTTTATATATTTTAGTATCTTTGATATACTGTGCAAGACCGGCGATATACTCCTCAGAGCCTAACAGAATACGTAAAGATCCAGGCAACTTAGCACTTTTCCTTTCATTCTCATATTTTTTGCATTCAATTATTAGATGATTCATGTTAATTGGTACTTTACATATATCGCAGATCGTGTTTTCTTTTTCGTTTAACAAAAATGAATGGGTTATTTCGGAGTGTCCAATTCTGATTCTAGAAATTGAAGTTTGGATTTGACGGTCTACCGGACTTGGAAATTTTTGCCACTGAAAGTCAGCTCCTTCATTATGATACTTTTGTATGTAATTCCTTTTGATTTTGTCAAGTACCTGTTTCCTAAAAGTTTCATTTAGGTGGTTTTTAAGATCGTTTAGTCTGATATAATGGGTGATTTGTTTCATTTTTGTATTGCAGGCTGCTAATTTGGCTGCTCTGTCAGCGTTTTCATTACCCTGTATACCCATATGTGAAGGAATCCAGCAAAAGGTGATAGATTTGCCGGCATCGACTACCGAGTTGTAACCTTGATGTATTTCCTGTATACATTCATCGGTTGTTTCCGAATCTTCGATGGCCATAGTAGCACTCTTTGAGTCCGTAAAAATTGTGAATCTATTCCCAGTGGACTTTTTGATTATTTCTAGTGCTTTGGATATTGCTAAGATCTCGCTACCGAAAACTGAGCAGATGTTATTTAGTCGATAAAAATTTGTGTTTACTGCAATTGATGCGTAACACATTTATATTTAGCATAGAAATCCACTATCTACACACGAGATTGTGAACAAGTACCATTGATTAAATCGTTGAAAAATGAACAATGCAAGATTTCCGCACCTCAACGAAAGACGTCAGCGGGATGATCATGGTGAAGGCTTTCTAGGAATTACCTGCGGAATAAACGGTTGTTTGTCTCGGCACGGTGTTCCATTGAGTGCTCGGCAACGTCAAAGCTCGCAAGTACACAGATTAGATACGTGCCGACCTAATTATCTCGGTTTGTACTAAGCGGACGATGGAAGTTGCCGCGGGGAAACGACGATCGACAATGGGAACAACAAAACAAAAACAAGATAGAGGGACTAATCGAAGAAGAGCCGATGAATGGAGAAGGGACTGGCCGCGTCCCGTTATTTCCGGAACAATGTTCCTCCTTTCGATGCAAAACCGGGGACAGCGGTGAAGAAAATCGAACTTGCGCTCGAACTTCGAATTTGAAGGGGAGATACAATGCCAGCCATAAGCTTACGTGTCCGGACAATCGTCGATTCCAATTAGGATAAAGATAAAATAACAAAAAAGATACAATGCGTAAAACCCTCGGCTTCTCTCGACAGAGCAATTTTAAACTTTGCGTCCGTGGTATATTTCTGGCAAGTTTCCTCCAAAACTTTGGCGACCGATCCCGATTTCTGGAGAAAGATCAATTATTCGAGATTGACCGTAACGAATCCATCGATCAGCCCCGTTCGACGATATCTGCTGCGATATCTTGGCAACAGTCTCGGTAACGTGGCGACAGGGAGCACGCGTGTTTATCGAGATATCAACGGAGACACGTATAAGATATAAGGGAGGCCGAGGAGCGGCAGTCAGTGTCGTGCTGGATCGTGGCTGTGATCCTACTGATCCACAGAAGACGGTGTTTATCGTTCGTGAACCGAGAATACACATATACAACAACGAAATGCGGTGAGCGGAATGTTTTGGCTACAGCATAGGCGCCAATCGCGGTCAGTTTATTGTTTAATCGTCCGTCTTTCTTCAGGGTCTGGCTGCTGTTAACCATCTTCCTGGTCGTCACTGTGTTGGCCTGTGAAACGTCTGCCAAGAAACGATCCAATGATGTAGAATCGAAAGGCAGCGAGAAGAAGAAGAGGGACGTGGCTTATACGAAGTGAGTACTGCGAATCCGAGTCTGCTCTCGTTAAGATGATACAGTTTGATGGACTGTTGCGCAATCATTTCCGCGATCGCCTTATCGGACTCTCTGTTGACGGATTTTCCTGCCGATGTCGACGGGAAAGTTCGTTTTAATTTCGATCAACGGATCCGAAAAGTATTAGAACACTCTGATTTCTGAAAAATTGTTGATACTTGAACTATGATCATTTAGTTGAAACGATGTAATTTTTTGTTTGTTCGCGGAAATATTTCTTTTTCGATGTTTGTTTCCCTAATATTTTAAGAATAAAAATTCTTTTTCCAGGGAAGGGAAGTCTCAAGATGGCGAGAACAAGAAGATGGAGTCAAAGAAGAGGAAGAGCAGCTCTTCCGAAGAGAAGAAAGCTGGAGCTTACTCTGAGGGTGGTGTAGAAGAAGCTAAATCTAGCAAAGAGTACAAATCGAAGAACAAAAAACTGAAGGGAAAGGAAAATGCGGATCCTAAGCTACAGAACAGCGAGGTTACAAAGGATAAGAAGAAGAAGTCGAACAAATACACCGCGGAGTCGCAGGAGGCCTATCAAAAGAACGCCAAGAAGACCATGAAAGACAAAAAGACGAAGGACAAGGTAAAAGACAAAACAAAAGTCGATGAGGAGATCACCGTAGAAAGCAAGAAATCAAAAAAGATGGAGGGCAAGAAAGCTGGGAAGGGCGAGAAGCCTTTAAAGGAAGATAAGAAGAAGCTCCGAGAGAAGAAGAAGGAAACAGCAACAGAAGTTGAAGTGGAGCCCGTAGAAGCTGAGGAAGAGGCACCTAAAGCAAAAACTCAATCGAAGAAGGACAAAAAGAGAGCGAAAGAAGAGAAGAACAGGAAGAAACGAGCCGTAGAACCGGAAGCGGAGGCCGAGGAAGAAGCGGTCGAGGAACCGAAAGTCCAAGAAGAAGAGGTTGTCGATGAGGAAGCACAAAGTTGTCGGAATCTGGACGATACCAAAGAAGACGCGAACGGCGCGGAAAGTTGCGATCGAGCGTGATTTTTAAATATGTAAATACTTAGTGTTCGAATGTCATACTATGTCATGGAATCATTCGTTGGAATCATTTCACTGATACGGAACCATCCAGGCACCTCATTTTCTACAGGTCGCTATTTTGATTTCATTGGGGAGGTTAACATCGGGTCGAAATTCTGATGAGAATTATGAAAATTTGTGTTCAAGTAGAGAAGTGCAATTTTTAGTAGAAATATGATAATTTTTCCTTTTAAAATCATACTAAGGTATAAATAAAAAATGCGTAAGTAACCGATAGATCATTCTATTAACACTTTGTGAAGATCCATTGGTCAATGGGAATATTTTAAGCACTGTACTAAATCTTATTTATGTAATTGCTATCCGCGTCGAGTCGTATCCGCTGACTCCGACACCATTGCACTCGTTATGTACAAATAATGGTTATATTTTCGATGATGTTGACAAAGTTCTTACAATATTAGCAGTCTGCGGTGGGGGGAGGGGGGACAACACACCTCATAGTTGACCTACGAAATGTATGTACATACTTCGAAGAATAAATATTTTGTAAATCGTCCTTCTTATGGGCTGTCTCTTTGAAATGTAGCGGCCTTGTCATTACCATACCCCGGGAATAAAAGTTACCATACCAAAGGAAGGACGACTTAAATAGTCCTCCGAACGGAGGGCCTCATTAACTCGACTGAAGTTTGCCTTGAAACTTGTATCTCTCCATGACATTACTCTGTTCCGCTTGTGAAATTTGTGTAAAATATAAACGTTTACTTAAATAACGAAAATTAAGAGTGCGAGTAGGATTAATGTCATCACTGGAATGATATATCTCCTGCTGTTTCTCCTTCTTGCACCCCCTTGAAGATAATCACCCAACCGGTTCCAACATTGTTCATTGTTGACGTGTATTTCACAAGGATTCGTTCTCCATTGGTGTAGAATGGAGCTGGATTGTCCTGAGAAAAAGAATTGTGATATAAAATTGTGACGTTAGATCATGAATAGCTATGCTTACCTCTCCGCAATAAGTGTTGGCTAGTGTAAGTTCTCCATCAGGTGCAGGTTCGTAAAGCTGCAGGGTGTTCGCCTTGTTTTCGCAGTTGCTTGATCCGATGTCGAACACGCTGAATTTCAGCAGGACCTTCAGGCCACGTGGCACGCTCACGTCCCAAGTACAAATTGTATTGTTGCGGTACTCGTTTGGATACAAAGGTGACGTGAAGGTACCCGCGTAATTGAAAATTCGGCCACCGCAACCGCGACCTGCAAATCGTCAGTCTTCAGTATCCAAAAACAATGATCATTGCAAAAACTATCTTTCATGTATTCGTTAAACTCGTTTGGAAAGTGTTATTTACTTGCTACTTTAAAAAATGTAGAAGAATAAAGGAAAATTGATAAGAGCTTCCGAAGTATTGAAAAATGTAAGAAAAAGTGATGCAGCTTTTAACACTAAACGAAAAAATTGTCTTCGAGATTATTAATTCGTAGCACTTGCGCACCTTGGTCCGTCGTCGTGAAAGTGATATCATAGTACTCGTACATAGACTTCCATTCGGAATAGGAGTGTATGCTCAGCTTGTTACCAACGCTGAAGATAGGAGATGGGGTTACGATGCCGCACAACTTTGCAAGAAGTCTGTCATTAAAGCCTCCTTCGTAAATCTATAGCCAGAGGAAACAAACGATGAGTTTCAGTGTTAGTTACACGGTCGATTTAGATGGTTACCTCGAGGGCGGTATTCGTGCACTCTTCAGGGTTGTAGAATACGAGTCTGTTGAAGTATAAAGCGATCGTGCGGTTGGCTGGAGCCGTGATCGTGTTCCAGCACTCGTTGGTTCCTTCGTGGACGATTCGACCTTGCTCCGAGGTGTAGTTTCGACTGCAGGTTGCGTTATTGAATTGGAGCTTGAAGCCTCTGTGGCCTTGGGTGTTGCCTTTGAAGGTTATCAGCACTTCGTCGGTGTAGCTGTAGCAATAAATTAAATGTTAATCGTGTATTGTGTGCAGGACACGCCGTAGACAATGGACTACTGGTTTGAGAAAAAAAATTGAGACTTGTACAAATGTTTAGGACTCTGGGAAAAAAAAGTTAATTGTGTAATAAATGATTTCGGTTACCTATAGTATTCATGGGGCAGTTCTTTGCCACAATACCGGATGGAGCTTGTTGGCGCGTGGAAGTCCTATGAGAGATGTGATTCAGACATTTTTTAGTTGCTCGTTGCACACGTTACTCTTTAATTTATTAAGTGTAGAATTTTATTACCGCATACTGATCATCTTGATGACCACTCCAAACGAAATTCTGTCCGAATCCCTCTTCAATGTACTTCCGGTTCTACAAAAGTAAAAGAAGGCCTATTTAAGAATAAGTTAAAAATAATGTAACAGTATTCTTAAATTTTTTCTGATCCCTTTACTCTCTCCTATATGAAATACTGCAGTCTAATCGTGATAATTCGTGTTCATTGCTAGATTATCTTGTCCTAAGTGGAATAAAATGACCGAAGTCACCTGTTTGTCCGTAATTTCGACGTAATCGGTTTCACAGCGATTTGATTCTGCCAAATCGACATCCAAGAATTGGATTCCGGTTTTCTCCGTTTCGGTCGACGCTGTTTGCAACAACCAGCGGCACTTCACACCTGTGCCGTAACTGTTAGGGTAGTTCGGGGAAGTGAGTATCTGCATCGTTTCATTCACCGTCCAGATGGGAATGCCGCAGAACGCTGAAACGATTTATTCTTCCTTGAGCTCCACGGAATAACCAAACTATATTTTTAATCTCCACAAATATTTATACGCTACCATCTACAGCTTCCAACGTTCCACTGACTCCGGTTCCTTCGATATTTGAATCACTGACAAATCGTATCCACATCTTATCCGAGGAAGAAAATATCGGTGAAGGCACCCTGTTGCCACAATATTTTCCAATAAGTTCGCTGAAAGGATTCAAACCGTCTCGAATCTAAACAAAAAAAATTGTAAGATACATCACCGTTTACAAAATGCGTAAAACACTTTTAGTCGCAGATTCAGGAAGAAAAAGAGGCGAGATTACCTCTATAAAATCGCCAGTGCATGCTTCTTTGCTCCTAGTTTTGTTCGTAGCGTTCTTAAGATCCATACTGTCGATGGTGAACTTGATGTTCTTTCCTGTTGGCGCTCCTATGAGCCAGTGACAATCTTCTAGGCTGTCATAAGTGGAACCCTTTTGCGTTTTAAATGGCCATTTCTGCTCCGAAGTCAGCTGCACCATACCACCGCAGCCTGCCGCCATGCTCTTCACAAATTGAATCTGGAACGTAGTAATTCCATGATAGTAAATAATTCCGTGACAGTCAATGTATGAGTGGCTGTATCAAATATATCGTAAATTTGAAAAAGCTTATCATTTATATTTTGACACGGTCTGAGCTTCGAATTTCCATAGTATCCACCTTAGCCTTGAATCCTTCGTAGTCTCGACTCGTGTCCGAGTTGAAATGAACGACCATGGAGTTGTTGTCTGACTTGATCGCTGGCAAGTGCGCGGTTAGATTGCCGCAAAATCGGGCCAATTTCTTCTCAGAGTTAATTTCCGTGCCATCGTAGATGTCTATCCAGTCGTAGAAACATCTGTGGCAGTTTAAATCGTTTTAGAAGAAAATGTTTATTTCACGAGTTATGTGTTTGTTTTTGCTTTCTACATCAAGCTCTACTCACGACTGACTGTATTCCAGGATGAATTTTTCAAAAGTTAGAACGATATTCTTGTCAGGGGGTGCAGTAATTGTCCAACGGCATTCTACACCACCGAAATATTTTCCACCACGCATCAGAGGCTCTATTGTTCCTGGCTCTGTGATTTCTCCACCGCAAGCTGGAGAAAATAAGGATATGTATTATAAAATCTATCCTAATTCCTTATTTACCGATAGGATCATTTTCAAACGTGAAATTCTTATACTTTTGATGAAATACTGGAAAACGAAGCCCGTTCGTTGAATATAAGGATCCGTTTTGAACAGAATCTCCACCTTGTTCTGCGACATTACTGGCAGAGGCTTCGATTCGCCGCAATAAATTTCTTCGTCGTTGTTATAATAAATGCCATTGTATGATAATATTGTCACATTATCGAATCGACAGTCTCTGCGACCTGGTATCAAAACAATTATTCATCTAGTTGTCTATATTGTTAAAATTATTTTCGATTCATTTAGATTAAAAGAAATAAAGAAAAATGTTAATACGACTACTGTTTCTCTATCAGTTAATGGCGTTAATATTATAAATAAATCAACAAAAAGAAAGGTGAAAATGATTGCTTACTGCGTTCAAGCTGGAACTCCGTGAACTTGACGACGATGTCCTGGCCAGGTGCAACCAGAGTGTAGTTACAGAATAAGTTCGGTTTGTACAAGTTCGGATAGGACGGGGACATGATGACTTGTGTCTTCTTGGTGGCTTCGAAGATGCCGCCACAGTTCTCGTACCACAGAGCCATAAAACCATCCCCTTGGATCTTGTCGTTCGAGTGGAAGATGACCTTCATGCGTTTGCTAGTCGAATTGAAACTCGGGGGTGTGTTTCTGCCACAAACTCTACCAAGACTCTTCCAAGTGCTGTTGCCATTCTGATCTTCTATCCAATCGAATATCTGTTTCGAAAGTATTTAAACACTACATTCCCGATTCTCGGAAAATCGTCGATACTTAAACTGTAATAATCTCGAAAAAAACAATCGTTCGTTTTTATATCGTTTTACTAAATTATTACAGTTTAAATATAGGTCGGTTTTCGTGAGACGAGCTTTCTTTGTCTTCCCAGAAATGATTGACAGAGGACTTGTGTTTAATTGTGGAAGTGTTAATTTTTCAGGTACCTCTACGTAATCATTGGTGCAGCCCTGGCCACCCTCCAGATTGAAACGATTGGTGAAAACCAATCCGACGTGGTGGCCATTTTCCGTGGTTATTTCCCAGCTGCACTCGATATTGTTGGGATACTGGTTCGGGAACCTGTACAATGAAATTTTCCCCATATAGAAAGTTAAATCTCCGGGAAACGCTTAATCATATCACGATTTCAATTACTTCGGAGAAGTGATTTGTTTGTTCTTGCCGCGCACAGCTCCTCCGCAGCCATTGTTCGCAGACTCTAAAATAAGTTTGAACTCGTTCGGCTCGCTTTTTGCGAAGTACTCGATCCACAAACGGTTTCCGCTGCTCGTCATGTTGGCTGGTTTTATGTTGCCGCAGTATGTGCCGATTAATGGCGCCATTGGTCCACCGTTCCTGGAAAAAACAAATCCAACGATTGCTCGAAATCTATTGAAATGGATGCGAATAATATAATTTTCTCAAGGTCGATCGAAGGCCAATTCAAGGTCATAGGATGGTAAAGATCGAGTGTAGAGTACCTGATGGTGAGATAGGTTTTGTCGCAAGGACCCAGATTCATTTTTGAGAAGCCTAGCATGATCAGTTCTCCATTGTCAGGATAATTGACGTTCCAGGCACAGCTAATGGGGAATGATATGTTCTTCGGGGTTTCGATTACGTGTGTCGGCCCTTCCAAGGTACCTCCACAAGGTTGCCACTGATACTGGAGGGCGAACTTCATTGGCTTCCCGTGAGTACCGTTCACGATCTGCGAAATTGTTAAACATCGATAATAAATACTATTCGCTGCGTACGGTAATCCATTCATTTTTGACAGCTTACCACCACTTCGTTGATGGGGTCTGTACTCCTTAGGAACTTCGGTTCCGTGAGGTTACCGCAGATCTGGCCATAATCTACAAAATCGAATACGTTACATTTTATCTAGTATTGTTACTCTGTATTTGATCTTATGTAGATCCCCTCAAAATTTGATATTTTAGTATTGCTATAATTAGGCTTAAGAAACCCACCGACTAAGTGAATGTACTGGCTGTTGTAGCAGAACTTCGAGTTAGAGACGCTCTGTATTCCGCCTATAAGACCGGTTGCCCAAATTGACAACGTTACTCCACTGTCGGACATGTTGTTCGTCATAGTGTCAGGTGCTTCTACGCTCCACTTACAATAGTACGATGACTCGTTGTACGGCCTCTCTGATGGTGCTGTCAGATTACCCTTAATATTTTTTATGGCCCCGCCACAGGCTGAAATATTCACATAATTTAATTCATCTTATGAACATGCATCTTTATAGGCTGAGTGAAATATGAAACATAAAATACCCAGTCTATTAATCATACAATTAGAAACATTGGTAGAAGCTTACGAGCTGGAATCGAGGCATAGTAATGAGCTTTGAATCCTCGGAACCCAGGGGACGTGAAGTATCCAATCGTCATAATGTTGCTGGAACTTCTAATCTGGTTTAGAGTATTGTTCTGCACCACCGTTTTGATCTTAGACCTGAATTTGAAGTCGTTGTAGAACTGAAAAAGGAATCAAGTGTTTAGAATTGTTCTGGTTTACTGCCACAAATAATTCTATTGATAATCACCGATAAGAAACCCATTTGTGGTCGGTCTCTTCTTAAAAGACCAACAGACCCTGTCACAGCAAGTATATCCACATCGTCAATATCAACGACCACTTGGAAGCCGAGTGGCAATTTAATTCTCCAGTCGCAGTATCTGCAAAAGTGCAAATTTAAAAGATATTTTTTAAAGTAATAATAATTTAGTTCATAGTCTAAATTAGGCTCACACTACTCACATGGCACGCGTAGCAATGCTCGGATACCCATTAGATTTAAGTGTGCCGGATAGTGCAGTCATAGAACCTCCGCAGGCTATAATAAATATTTCATGTATTGTTCTATAAACGATAATCGTAGAAATTATGGGAAATATTCATCGATGAACATACCTCCACCATTGGACGAAAAGTTCATGTTGAATCCCCTGTAAGCGTGATACTCGAAGTTGTCACTCTTGAAATCAACGATTACCTGGTTTGTTGATGTTTCGATTATTCGATTCTTCTGATCACCGCAGACTGTAGCGAGCTGATTGATACCTGGACGAATTAACAATGACAATATTGTACTATAGATAGTTGAGGCTAAAATTAGGGTGATTCTGGATAATTCGCGTACTCGTTTCGTTCTCCGGATTTCTCTCGGAGATGACCACATGATCGGTGTTAGAGCAGAGGAAAGACACCGGCAGATCCATATCGCGGAACTGTAATTTAACAGTGTGATCGACTGGAGCGATTATCACCCAGGTGCAATTCAGGTTTCTTTTGTAGAAGAACGGATAATTGGGTGACGAAATGGCCCCGCTGCTACCGCGAATGATTCCACCGCACATCTCTGCAAATGAGAAAAAATTATTCCTAACAGAAGAAATTTAGTTTTCTACTATTGAAAATGAAGGGAAGAGGATATAACAATAACAAACCCCCGGCAGTGATCGCTGCATTAAAACCATTCTTTGGCTCTGGTAGGTCCGAGTAGAAGTGTATGTAAATCATGTTTCCGGTGGTCGACATGCTGCTGGGTGCGACGTCCTTGCAAAATCTTCCTAATAGCTTCGAACTTTCTGTTCCGCCATCCCTCACCTCCACGTATTCCCTCTCGCAACTGAAATTCATTTAGAAACTGTGTTGTTGAATTTCATGAAATATTTAATGTGTTTATAATTAAATGATTAATGGCAAACTGACTTTTCAGAGTAGCTCAAGTCGAATCTGTCGATAAAGTGGATGGTTATTCGTTCTCTGCTCGGTACCATTATGCTCCAAGTACACTCGGAGTACGGGGGGTGGAATGTTAGGATAATTCGGCGTTGAGATGTTCATTTCCTTGTTTCTCAGTATGTATTCGCCTCCGCAATTCATACCGATTTCCCTGAAATTTATAAAAATCGTCGTGGCGTACAGATTGGAGCACAAGATTAAACTAATTATGATTTACCTATACAGCAGTTTCAGGTGTACTTTTGGCCCAACACCAACATATTTCACGTAAAGACGATTTCCGGTGGTGATTAGGGTTGGAGGCTTAACGTTGGCGCAATAGTTACCATCGCCAAGTAAATAGGATGACGGCTCGTCGCCATTTTTCAACTGCAAAGTTCAATCTGAAGCTTAGCTTACACAACCATAATGAAAATCTCGCAAAGCACACTAATATTCATTCATTATTATTAAAACGCAAATATTAATGACACACTTTAGTGTTTAAGAAAAAGATCTTTAAGGAAAGACTCACCAACAAGTAATTCTCAGCGCAATTCAGGTCATTAGCCGTTGATGTTTCAGTGACTCTCACTTCTATAGTTCGGCCAGGCTTCACCTGAACAGTCCACTCGCATAATACATTCCAACTTCGAACTCTCTTGCTCGTGACAGACGAATCCAGAGTGATCTCGCCATTTGGACCGTATAATTTACCTCCGCAATCTGCATTAATAACAATATAGACGATCGGATCTTTCTTCGATCATTTGCAACTTATGACTGCTACCATGGGATGAAATGGCTATGGTTGCTACTAAGATCATCGAATTTAATGATTTTACCACGGCCGACAAATGCGTTGAATCCTGTCTTGTTCACATAGCTGTCCGACTCGAACTTGATGGTCATCACGTTGTCGGTTGATCGCAGATGAGTATACGACGAATTCGAATAACACATTCGTCCCAGGAGCTTAGCATCCTCTGGTGAATTCAGTGCATCGCCATCATAAACTGATAGTGCATCTGCTACACAACGTTCGGACTCTTCCAGATCCACCATCACTACTCTCACGACTATATGCCATCCTGGAGCACAGGTGAATACCCAGGTGCACTGAAGATTATCATCGTAGCCGCTTGGCCAGCCAGGCGAGTGCAGTTCGAGGCCTTCGTTGTTTTCCAGATTTATTAGCTCGGTGCAGTTAGCCACTGAAATTCATTTCATTATTTAACAGCAGCAGCATTTCATTATGTAGAAGTAGCGGGCAAAGTTCAAAGAATCATTTGCAACTTACGTTGGGTATCAGTGTCCACGCCACTCTCATGCATTGGCACGTTAATCCAGGCGAGATCGAACCAGCTACCTGTACGAATCAACTCTATCAGAAATTCTATGTAAGCGACGTTGCTGGAAGTTGTTACAGTCTTGGGAGTGTCCAGTTCGCAGGTCTCCAATAAAACTGGCGCCTCGTTGTTGTAACCGTCGTAGATCTAAAAAATTGTTTAATAAATCTAAAACGCGTCTAATAATTTTTATGAACACCCCAACAGTTTTTGACTCCTGCCCACACTTACTTTAAGGTGCGAGTAACAACTTGTTGCAAAGTTCTCTATGAACAGGTTCTTGATCTCGATCCTGATCAACTGCTGGAACTCCACCGTGATCCTCCAAGTTGTTAGGCCTCTACTTTTAGCAGGCTTGGGGTACATAGGGGACGTGATTCTTCCAGTAGGCCCAGACAGCTCGTTACCACCTTCGAAGGCGTAATCAGCCACAAATCCTTTACCCACTCCTTCGCCATCGCTTTTAAATTTCATCCAAATGGAGGCTGAGGATTCGATGGACTCAGCAGTGGTTCCGCAGAACACACCGATCAATTTTCCAATCCCGCTGTTCTCGCGAACCTCGAGATAGTCAAGGTCGCAGTTGTCGCTTTGCTGGAGGTCGAACTCGGAGAAGGTGAGCTTCAACTTATTCCCAGGTGAGTTCTGCATGAACCACACGCATTCAGAATTTAGAGGGTAGCTATTAGGGTAGAGTGGAGACGCAATTTTCCCGGAGAGCGTGCTGTAGTTGCCTCCGCACACTGAAAATTGTTGAATTTATAAAATCTACACTCGAATCGCAGTAAAAATTAGTTCAGGCTATTAAGAGATTAATATACGATCCTCGTGTCTTGTTTCTTCACTTTCATAGCTCTCGAAGGGTGCTAAAAGTGTGTTAAATTCTCAGACTGGGGGAAGTAGAACAATAAATGGACGAGAACTAGATTACCTGAATTCAGAACCGAATAAGTGATAGCGAAGTGTCCATTCCTGTTGTACTCTGCGTATAGTTTCACAGTGAGTGCATTCCCTGAACTCGTTACAGGCAATGGTACAACGTCATTACACCATTTGCCCAGGGAAGGTCCACCCACATTTGGACCTTCGTGAACCTCGAGATACGATCCCGAACAGTCATCGTCTGTGCTTTCGTAATACGTGTTAACAGCGAGTTCCATGTGTGTAAATGACACAGTGACATGATCCTCTGCAAAATTAAAAAACTAAGTAGGAGCAAATATTGCCATTTAGTGCACTCGTACAACGAATACAGAAATCGTAGTGCAGAGATTTTCATACAAAAAAAATAAGTCAGAAACATATCAAATTTTATCAAGAAAATTTTTACAGAAAAAATATAAAAACGAAGACAGCGAGCAAAAAAATGTCATTCATTTAATTATTTCTGTATGTCGGATAATTCTGTGCAAAGTTTAATGTGATGTGAATTTTAAAAGAAATTTTAATGTACGATTTGTATGTTCTTGATTTATTTCTTCAGTAAAATTGTCTGCTTCCTCTCGGTGCCATCAAAGTACCATGTAGATCATGTGGATCTAAGAGACAGCGGAGTGAATATTTCATGTTTGATTTGCATGTTATATTTTTACGTTATCCGATCGTACCTGGATTTTCCGCGATCAATGTCCACGTACAGTTGTCGGCTTCCATGGTTTCAGGGTGGGTCCAAGTTGGAGTTAGGTATCCCACATCCTTCACCTTCAGCCGAGCACCGCAAGCTGTATAGTACACCGCTTTGAATCCCTTCGCCGAGATGATGCTGTCTGTTTTCATTACGACCAACATTTCATTTCCAGTTGAAACGAAGGGCCCTGGTAACTCGTTTTGACAGAGAGTCGCCAGCAACGGCGAGTCTCTTGTTGGACCGTCGTATATCTGTCAACATCATAGTCTCTTATCACTCTGGACTGCGGAACTTTATGTAAATGAACGCTTTCAGAGAGAGAGATATATCGTCTATGGTTCCCGCGATTGACACCGGGAATTAGAAACAAAAATAAATTAGGAACGAAATATTGAACCTTTTATCTAGCCATTTTAAAGCGTACAACCAACATCTTCCACTTAGACTTTCGTTACTCTCGTTCTCTCACCTTGACATGATCGTCGGAGCAGTTCATGCTGTTCTCAAGATCAAAGTCCACGAATGTGAGATTGACACGGAAGTTCGGTGCGATCTGCAGCAACCACTCGCAGTTCTGCTTGTGCGGATAATTCTTCGGGTAATTGGTGGAATATATGGTGCCGGTGTCGACGGTGAACCTACCACCGCACATGATCGGTACGCTTCGGTAACTGGCGTTGAAACCGCGCGCAGCGTATGACATGTCCGAGTGGAATTTCACGAACATCTTGTTGCCAAAGCTGGTGTACACCAACGGCTTATCCGAGTAACAGATCTCGATCAACTTCAGCGCGTCCGAGTCGCTACCGCTGTACACTTGGAGCTTGTCGAAGTAACAACCCCTCTGCATTTCCGTATTGATCTGGAGACAAAAGACTTTCATCGATTCCACAATTTTAATTTCGCGATTGAAGTTGCTACCAACATTAAAAAATTCGTCTATGAATTATAAATTTGCTACTGTCTATCGAGTGGCCTAATTTTCGGGACACTCACGTCATGGATAGTCAGCTCGACGCTCGTCATGTAATCGACCTCGATCAGCCATTCGCAATCGACGTTCACCGGATAACTAGACGGGTAACCCGGCGACGTAAACGAATCGAACGGTCTTGTCAGGTGTCCGCCACATCCGTCTAGCAACCACTCCAACCGGAAGCTGACGGGTGTTGGCGACGGAGCCATATAGTGAATGAACACTTGATGCTGGACGGAAGAAATCGTTCGACGTGGTATAGTGTCTGTGCTGCAGAGCTTCGCGAGCTGCGTGTTCGGAGCGTCGTCCATGCCCTCTTTGATATCCAGATAGTTCTGGCAGGACGGTTCCAGCTCCGGAAGTCCGTCCAGCTCGAAGTGCGAGAACGTCAGGTTGATCCTGTTTCCGACGGGAGCATCGATCACCCAGGTGCAGTTCAAGAAGTCCTCGCTCCTCTCCGGGAAGTTCGGAGACTCGATCACTCCGTAGAAACCGTGCAGTTTGTTCTGGCACACTGTAAGTAGGAACAAACTTTGGAATAGGATACTTTTTACAGAGTCATCTCTTAGTTGGTAGGAGGTTTAGAAATTGCTTTTTCGTCCCTTTGTCACTTCATTAAATTTTTAGGGAGTTAAATACCCCCATCTATGTAAATCCATGGTACATCGAGGGAGTATTGGATTCGGTCAGACTCAACATAGCAAGGTGTAGTCAACTCACGTGTTTCATACTTCAGATGAAAACCACGTCCGAAATTCGTGTAGTCAGCGCGGAACCGCACGTTCATAGTGTTGGACTTGCCCTGAATGACTTTCGGGTAAGGATTGCTGCAGAACCTTTGTCTGTTATTTGGATCAATGTCCTCGTAGATCTCGATGAAGTCGAATCTACACGTATCGTGATGCTCGAGGTCGAGGTCGACTATTAAAAGTCGTACTAGATTTCCTGTAGCCACGGAGATCTTCCAGGTGCACACCGAGTGCGTGTATGGTTGCGGGTAATTGGGAGAGATGATGTCGCCTACTGCGGCGTTCATGTTGCCACCACAGCCTGCAATGGAGAGAAATAAGTATTGTCAATGATACAGCTGGCATAGTTGACTGATTCACGCAGAATTATATACAAAACTTAATAAATGCTGTGTCGCAGACTGTCTTTCACAGATTATTATTTATGGATAAATAGGTATATAATTTCAGGCAAAAATAGAATTCAAAAGCACACCGCTATATGAAATAGAGTAATTAGAGGGGTGAGTAATTAATTACCAGAAGTGGTGCTATCCCATTCGATACTGAACCCATCGTATTGTCTCGACGAATCAGAGACAAACTTCAGATACAACAGATTAGTCTGACTTATGATCTGCGAGGGTATGTCTGTTCCACAGTATTTGCCAATCAAGGGCGAAGTTACGTAGCCACCGTTCCTGCAGAAATGCATGGAGAAATTATATTTTTGATCATTATTTTATGAAACATTTCAATAAAAAAATGTCACAAATTCACTGGTAAAAGCATCGTAAAAAAATAACGCCAGAGAGAAATAAGTTAAAGGTATTTGCTGCCCGTGTTTGCGAAAAAATTGCTCGTTTCACCTGATTTCCAGATAATCGTAGATGCAAGATCGGTGGAACTCTAGTTCGAACGACTGCACGTTCAGAACCACCCTGTGCCTATTCGCTGCTTCTATTAGCCACACGCATTCCCTTGAGCCTGGGTAGTGTTTTGGATGATTCGGTGACTTGATCACTCCGTTAGACTTCATGTAATGGCCACCGCAGACCTTCGAGGCGTCCATAAAGATATACGAAGCAATGAATGCATTGGAGCTGGACGATATGAACGGACCGTTATTGATGTGCCAGACTATGCTCATCGTGTTGCTTTGAGTCGACAATATCGGTGGCTTCTTAGTCCCGCAGAACCTGAAGAACCAACAAGTACGTCTTTATATTTAGATTTTCCTTCAGACTTTTATTCTATCTTATTTAAGAAAAAATTTCATAAAATTATTTATTATCGTTTATGTCTTTAAAATTGCTATTTTTGTTTAGCAAAGATATTATCGAAGAAATAGATAGAGTAAACGTATCGAACTATCATTGGGGAGACTCATACATACATGCCTAGCATGTCCATGTCCGAGCGCAGATAATTTTCATAAATCTTCACGTAAGACATGCATCGATAGGTCTTCTCTATTTCGAAAGACAAGAAGGAGAGCTGCACAACGTTGCCTGGGGGAGCTTGTATCGTCCAAACGCAATCCGGGATATCCATGTAATTTTTACGCATTGGAGAATTAATTATCCCTGTTGGATCCTTGAAGAGCCCTCCACACTCTATTAAAAAAAGCAAATTTATTTATAAATTTAATTAAAATTCTACCCCACAACCATTTCATTGTCGTCTTATACAAAAAAACTCCTCTTTTACAGTATAGATATCTACCAACTCCTTAATTTTAGGAATTTCAACTGAAAAAAAAGCAACTTTAACTTTTCCCATTTTACAGCAGAGTCCTCAAAGACTCGACCCTTTGAACAGATCGCAGGCAGAAGTTGCAAAACTTTTTACAGGAAGTTACCAGAGTTGAAAGGTGGCATTTACATCGAGTTGTCTTAATTTGTAAGCTACAACGGTGCGTACCGCTGTCGATGGTCGTGTAATTCGCCTTGAAGCCGCGGCCCTCTACGCTGCCGTCGCTGACGAACTTCAGCAGCATGTAATTGTGCGTGGAGTAATAAGGATCCGGAGGTTTGTACGATTCGTCACCGCATAGAGTCGCCAGCTTGGTGCTATTCTCGTTGTCTCCGTCGTAGATCTCCAGGTAATCAAAGTAACAGTCGTCCGAGGTCGAGCCCTCGATGTCCATGTCCATGATGTTTAGCATGATCCTCTTGCCAACTGGTTGCTCGATCTCGAAGGTGCAGACCCTGGAGCTGTGATACGTATCCGGATACATGGGCGAGTGGAAAGTGCCGTTGCTCTCGGTGAACACACCACCGCAGAGAATCGTGTACGAGAGAGTGAAACCGTCTTTCTCAATTGTGAAGTCGGACTTGAACAACACCAGCAACTCGTTCGAGTTTGATTTCAGGATTGGAGGCAGGTTCGAGCCACAGTACCTGCCTAGCAGCGGTGACTCGTTCGTTGGACCGTCGTAAATCTGCGAAAATTCACGAATCGAAATAGACAATAAACGTTTGAGCTGCTAATGATCTGAGAGAGGTCTCCAAGTGTAAAGATTTGAAAATAAAATTTGTTAAATTAATCTAGCCACACCATGATCTTCTAATTCTTTAGAATAGAATTTTGTCGAATCTCTTAATTGGAATGTTTATAGTATACCTCAACATAATCAAATCGACACAGCGTCGAGGATTCCAAATTAAAGCTGACCCACGTGATCTGTATGCGTTCTCCGACCGGCATCTGTATCTTCCACTCGCACTGCATGTTCTCATGGTAAGAGTTCATATAAGTAGGCGGAGTGATCGTACCACTGTGATGCGTATACACTCCGTTGCAGCCAGGTATACCTGAAAGTTTTCATTTCACGAAGGAGGTGGAGAGTGTACGCGATTCCCGATTTTCATTCATGGTGCTCGTCGAATCGGTAAAAGATTGTTACCTTCGATGCTGGAATAGTGAATCTGGAATCCAGAATCCTGGCCGGCGCTGTCAGAATGGAAATGGAGCACAGCTTCCGAGCCTGGCACGATGAGAGGGGGTGGCCGCGTATGGTTGCAGTAGAGACCCACCCTATTAGTCTCGCTCCTTATCTATGCAAAATAGAAAAAAAAAATTTGTTCCTTAGACTGTTTCTAGATCCCAAACGATGTCATTTTAACAGCTGTATTGTTCACAAGTAACAAGTGAAGTGTTCGGAACACAATGTGTCGAACCTTCCAGATTCAGGTTCAAGTTCACGAACCTCTAGGTAGTCGTTCTCGCAGGTGGGATGCTCCTCGATCATTAATTGGCCGAAGTGCAACTGTATCCTCTTCGAGGGTTGGACATAGATATACCAATAGCAGTCTCTGTTAGGCGGGTATCTACCCGGCGAACCCGGTGAGCTAATCGTTCCATACTCAGCTGTTAGAATTCCGCCGCAAATGGGTTCGATGCTCTCCCAATGGAAAGCAAAACCGTCGTGAGAGATGCTGCTGTCCGAGTGGAACCAGAAGTACAAGGAATTGTGGGATGATATGATGTTTCCTGTTCCATTAGGCAACGTGTTCCCGCAGAACCTACCGATCATTTGGCTGCCAGCGTTTTTACCGTCGTGGATCTGAAACGTTGCCAATTATTCAATATTTTCGAATCTGCTAGATTCACCAAACTACCCCGGGTCTGTCTTAACCCCTTGCACTATACGATTTATTTCACTGTTACAGCGATAAAACGATTAATTAATAACAATTAAACAATCTTTTGAGCACGTTATAGGAGAGTCTACAGAACTTCGATATCCTGAATGTTTACCGTAGACCTGTTAGAGCAGCAAAGAACTGGTAGCAAACGCCTATTAAGCAGTTTTATCTTGTTCTACTTGGCGTACACCGTGTATCCAACGAGTTTTAAAAGTTCAGTGGCTGTCATATTAACAGTGACTGAACGGGTAACATGTGCGTGTGTGTTAAAAGTGCATTAATGACACTGCGTGCTTTACGAGTTAGAACAAGGTAATAACGTGGTTGCAGCTACTAAAAATTCGTGTGGTGTGTTCGAGAGGGATGCTTTTTATGCTAGGACGTAAATGCTGTTCTAAAAATTTTCTAGCTTGAAAGAGAGGTAAATGCGTAACGTCTAGCAACCAGCAGTTTGATGTAAAAAGTGTTAAAACTGTGAGCAATATTTCGATAACTTAAATAACGCTATGAATACTTTCAAGCATCTTCGACTGTGCAGATATCAAAAAGATCTAATGTTTCAGGGTTCATTCGTTTAGACTTTGGATAACTGATATTCGTCCCGGTACCTGCAGGAAATCATATTTGCAGTCGGTCGATTGCTCGATATTGAACTTGGTGAAGGTGACGTTCAGTATGAGCAGGCTGTTGGTGGTAAGAAGCCACGCGCAGCTCAGATCGTGCTGATAAACGAACCCATCGTTGGGGAACGCGAGCTGTCCGACAAGATTCCGGGTCACACCGCCGCAAGCTTGTCGCCGGGTTTCGCATTTGGTGCCGGTGTACGTTGACGGACAATTGCAGACCGCGGCTCCGTCCACGTTCGAGCAGGAGCCATTGTTTTTACAAGGATTAGGGTCGCAGGGGTCCCTTGTGTTACAGTTCTTCCCTGCAACAGTTGTCCGGCGAGAAGGTGAGGAAAGTAATCGAAATTGTGTGAGTTATGTTTTTTTTTTTTTATAGAGTATGTTTCTTAAGAAACGTTGTCTTTTTACTGATCGGAAACAAGAAAATGAAATTGTTTATTAAACGGTATGAATGTGATTTCCAGATAAGATGGCTCGGTTATCTAGGAATGGAAGGCTTTGAGACCTCGTTAGGTACGATCAAATGCTCACCGAAGTATCCAGTGTCGCACGCGCAGATGTAGTTGTTTGAATCTCCAGGGACGCAATTCCCATGGACGCAGGGATTACTGAAGCAGGCGTCACGTATGGAGACGGCGGTCCCTGTCTGTTGGCAACCATTCGGGCCGAATCCATCGCCTCTGAAACCAGCCGGACATCGGCACAGCACATAAGCGCTCGTAAGTGCCGCGTTCTCGGTGCACGTCGCTAAGGGGTGGCAAGGGTTGGCTTTGCAGCCTCCAACATAGTTGCAGGTGACACCATCGCCGTTATAGCCGCTGGGGCATGCTCCACACATCCTTGAACCCTGATACAAATTTAAACAAACTCGTTGAATTGAAAGAAACGAGGACTGAATGAATAGTTTTCTAGATAGTCGTCTACGGAGCTTTAAACAATGTATTCAACGTTCTTCTTCTTATTAATGTAATTTTCATTCCTGTTTGTAATTCCTCTGGGACAATTACCATCGTATTGATGCACTCCACTCTGGGAGCCGTGCTACAACCGCCATTGTTTACCAGACACTCGTCGATGTCGGTGCAGTAGTAGCCATTTCCAGAGTAACCACGAGGACACGCGTCGCAGAAGAATGTACCAGGTGCGTTTCGACAAGCTACCCAAGGGTTCACCGAACATGGTCGATGGTTGCCCGCGCATTCGTCTACGTCCTTGATGCAGGCTGGATTTAACGTGTCCAACTCATCGGCCTTCCAACCCTGACCAAAAACATTTCCAATCAACAACAGGTATTCTAAAATCCCTTAACAACATATTTTTAAAAATAATTATCGAGTGATCGTGACACCTACCTGATCGCAAATGCAGGTATAGCCGAGAGAGTTAGATTTGCTCACGCAGACACCATGACCACACAGTTCCTCGGAGGTTTGCGCGCTGCAGGCAGACAACTTCGTTGTGCAGTGGATACCGTGCCATCCTGGAGTACACTCGCACCTATTAAAAGAAAGCAAAGTGAGCAAATAGGATAAAAAAAATGTGAATTTAATAAATGAAAATTTTTTTATGAAACACTTAGAGACCTGTATGATCCTGGATAGTTGAAGCAAGTAGCGCCATTTTGGCAGCCCAGATCTGTTCCTAGAAGCCGCACGCATTCGTTTACATCAGTCATGCAATTCGGTCCCTACAAAAATGTTTAGAGATGATTAATATTGTTCTCAATCTGTTATGTATTCAATTATTCACCTCCCAGTTGGGTGGACAATTGCATTGATATCCTTCGTACAGGTCCTGACAAGATCCTCCATTTTGACAAGGCTTGCTAACGCATTCGTTGACCTTTAATTTACTTTCTATCGATCTCACTTTCTCCTCCAATTTTCGTACCTAAAACGGAGATAACAATTTGTTTATAATTATTTTAGCGAATAATCGCTCTGGAGAGTATCAATCTCCTTCTACTGTTAGAACAGCTAAAGTTTAAAAAAGTTGTGTAAAGTTTTGAATAACTTGGGTCAAAATTGACCCGTCGCCCTAGAACAGGGGTCGGCAACCTGCGGCTCTTTGGATGTGAAGCTGCGGCTCTTTAGTTCCATACGCAAATATTATTTATTTTATAAAAAAAAAACATTTAAAAATCGTTCTGAATCGTTGAATTGTGGCTCTTTAAAAACTTTGAAATTTTGTAAATTATAATTTTTGACTCTTCCGACTCAAAAGGTTGCCGACCCCTGCGCTAAACCTAGATTAAAAGTTACACTTCCATGCACACCTTGTTGGTGAGAACTCGAACTTTCAGACCGACGCTGGCGGAGGTCTGAAAATGACAAAGTATTTTGCTAATTACTGAGAACTTCCATCTTCGTTAAATTTTCATTCAATTATCACGTAATTATAATGCACCTGATTCTGTAATGCATTCCCCGGCAGTGTGCTGTTCATCTCCACGAGACCCTTGAACGTGGCTATCCTTCGTTCCAGGCCATCAGGTCCTTCGACAATATGCGAGAGTCGTAGCAAATCGCTTTCTAGACTCGCTAGGTGCTCTGTTCGCAATCTATCAATCAGGTGTGTTGCATTTTGTGCCTGAAACATATCCAATCACGATAATCGAGGTTCGAATATGTAATATATAAATATGTTCAAATACGTAATAATGTGAAGGGAAACTATTTTTTTACGGCTGCGTCGACCGTGCCGAAAAACATGAGGACAGTGTCGAACGTAGAAAAGGACAGCGCATGTAAACACTAGGGTGGACCTTATTTTTCGACCATCGGATTTTTTTTATGCGACCCCCTAGATCTGTTCCAGATCCAAAAAAAAAAGTTCTGCAAAAGAAGAACTCAATTGGACAACAGGAAAGGGTGTCGCAATCGGTTTGAAGTTTGAAAATTTCAGTACTTTCCCTTTAATTTTACATGCAACTCAAATTTTATGTTTTAATGATAAGAGTTACTGTTATAACATAAAAATATCATCTTTTGGTTGTATAATAAGAAATTTTACTTGAAAGTTTCAACAATATTGTCAATATTTTGGTTTATTACATTACGGAGTAGAGCTATGAGCGCGCGATTTCATTCAAAATGCCTGGCGCATTTCACCATGCGAGGTGGATGGCTAAAATAATATACACTTTAAAAATATTTATTTTTCGAAACGAATTTCCTCTCAACCAGGAAGAGTATAGTAGCATTAGAGATACATGTGTATTTCTAATTAACATTTATATTGAGCCGTGGATTTTGACCCCAATGGCTGCTATGGCGCCACGTGTAGATCTAGAATTCATCAAAAATATAATTCATTACAAAAATGTTAACGAAGAAATAAGCGATGTGGCATTAAAAAAAATTGTGAACCATTTATGGTACTTGTCACCGGAGAATGCGGCGCTATCGTTTTTTGATAAAAAAGTTTCAGTAGAAACAAAAAGATCGATGGTGCAAGCACTACAAAATGTAAACAATAATAATAATTATAAGAGATACATAACAACGACTATAGAAATTAAAAATCTTGCGAATTTGGAAATACAACATTTCGTATCATCTGAATCAAATCATTTTTTCAAACGGTTCAATATAAATTCAGATTTTCTTTTAATTGATCCAGCACTATGGGAAACTAATAATAATTATACCGAAGCGATAGGTATTATAACAAAATTAGAAGTTGTGAATGACGTTGCAGAAAAAGCAGTAAAATTAATGAAAGATTATAATTTAACGTTATGCAAAAACGAAGAAGGAAAACAATTCATATTACAAATTGTAACCGATTATAGGGAAAAATACCCAAAAATTGATAAAACAACATTAAGTACAGATTTTTAAAAATTATTTATACTCTTATTATAATTAGGCCTATAAATAAAATATTTAATTATAAGTATTTAACTGTCTTTTTCTACTTTTCCTTATATTAATGTGAGATCAAATTTTATATTTAAAAAATAAATATTAAAAATTTTGCTTAAACAAATTCATTAAACAATTTAATTTTTGCTTTGATATAATAAGAATATTACATTAAAATAGTGTTTAATGACCAGTGGGATTGAAAAAATGTGTACTTCTTCATTTTTCGCAAAATTAAAATTTTTTGCATAAACAAACTCGTTGCGACACGTCTTCCCTTTGTCCGATCGACTTGAAATTTGGAGGGAATTAGTTTTTTACTGAGTAGAACAGATTGCAAGGGTCGCATCAAATGAATTTAAAAAAAAATTTTGCACAAGAGCAACTGAGGTCCAACCTAGTAAACACGGACCGCACGGCCGAAGGCATAACACAATATATATAGCGTATCGGAAAGACAACACTAGTAGAGTGTATGTATGTAATGATATTTGGTCCCCTCAGAGTTTCAAATCCATTCCACCACCTCTCCCTTTACCAATCCTCAACTATCGCCTAATTTCCAATTTCAGCGGGACCTACTTTTTATTAAGGTGGGGGTTCCGAACCACCTATTTTGCCAACAACACGTGTAACGCACCCAGAGGGTCACTTCCCGGCTTTTTACCGAGCGGTCACCCATCCTAGATGCGGACCCCGTCCTACGCCGTTTAACTTCGGTGATCGACCGAGTACCGGTATTTTCAGCGAGGCAATGGTCGTTGGCAACACTAGTAGAGTGATGAAACTACTTTATTTTTTTTTATTTCGAAATCCCCCTTTCTTTGTTTGAGGGTACAAAGGATAGTACAAAAGGACATTGCTGAACGTAGAAAAAGACAGCGCATGTAAACACCGATCAAAACATACGATGCGCATACTGTCAATTAAACCACTAAATACGGTTGAAATGATATCGTGTTTGGTGTCATTTTAATCAGAAAAATGGCTCAAATAATTTGGCGAAAGTCCTATGAAAAAATAATGGAACATAAATTAGTGTTGTAATTGGATTAGTAGTGTGATTCACACCGATATACTCGATCCGGTATCGGATTACGCGGCATGTTCACACTGCTCGGCGACCGAGGCAGCTCGAGCTTCCGGGCCCCTCGCGGGGTATGCTCCTCGGTGAAAGGGTAAGCAAACGGACTTAGATCGCGACTTTAGTATACTAAAAGACAGCTAAACGGTATTAGAAGAGAGTTTGCCTTGAGGCGTTGTTGTACATTGCCAATCCCTTACCGCAGAAGCGACGTGCAGCAAATTAATTTCGTTGACGTTGACGTAACCGGTGCCCAGGATCTTCAAGGTGATGTTCCTGTCCCTCGCGGCGGAAATGAACAGGTTTCCGTCCCGCGATTCCAACACCGGTCTGGATAGAAAGATATTAAAGTTAGGAAACATTAAAAGGCAGAAGTTCTCGGCGTAGGAGCGCGTCGACATTGACGGAAATTGTGGTCCTCTCGTACCTCTCGTCCATCCACGCCGCGCTGCAGCACAGGTAAGTTAGCAACAACCATTGCGACCACGTAGCCATCGTAGCTTGGCGATGACGAGCTTCAAAACCTTGCTCGGTCGAGTTTTATTGTAGCATCTCCTGCCGGATGCTGTTGCACGAACCTTCAACTTCAGACGTTCATCGCCTACTGCATCGAATGATCCGAAACACAGCGTATCTCCCTTTGAAAAGTGGGCGTATTTAGAGGACTTATCGAAGTCCACCCAATATCGGTTACACCCGGTACGTTCCACGTAGTTTGCATGCATCAATTAGAAATTTCGTAGAAACTATTCTTCTTTATTATATACCAGGGCCCGCTCTAGCGGTTACGACGCCCCGGATAAAAAGACAAATTGCCGCCCCTTAAGAATTTATATATATTCTTTAAATAAAGGTACATATTTTTTATTTTCAATAAAAATCAAATCATTTCATTTAAATTTTAATAAAAGCATATATTTAGAAAGAAACATATAACATAACATAACAATGATAATCAAGTTGTACAAAACAGTAGAAATTAATTAAGAAATATCTGTACCTAGCCACAAATGTTAACCATATAATTTTTTATATTTTTAAATGCTATTCAAAATGTGTATTATTGCACAAACAATCAACATGCCATTATTTTGAAAATAAAAAAAGTTAACATCAACTACGCTAAAATCACAAAAAACTTATTTTTCTTACTTTCAGTTCTGCAAACTTTTTGATTATATCTGTTAAATTTATTTGATCAGCAATTTCATGCTCAATTGCTAAAATGGCCTAACCATTAAGACGATTTTGTGTAGTAGTCGTCCGTAAAAAGTTCTTAATTAATTTTAATTTAGAAAAACTCCTTTCGCCACTTGCTACAGTTATTGGTATCGTTAGCAATATTCTTAAAGAAATAGTAACGTTTGGGGCAAAATTTGACTTTGTAATTAAGCTCAGTACATTTCTTATGCTTTCTTTTTTGCCCAAAAGCGCAGATACTGCTGAAATTTTCTCTGCTAATTCTACCCCATTTATGTCAACAGAATCACCATCAGTTAAAATACATCCTAAATTTTTATAGTGTTTTAGTAGCATTTTTTTGTACATGGTATTTATGATACCATGTATATAGATATACATAATATAAATAATACCAATTATATAGGTGACACATGTAAATTGAATAGTTCAATATAAGAGATGCTATGTCGCGCATTGCACGGGCAAAAGACGTGTGGTAAATCAGAAGAAGGAAAAAAACAGACTAGAATCATGTGAAATAAAAGATTATCGAAACTCGCGCGGGAGCGTCCCGCTTCTGCTGCGCACGCATCAGTGAGAGAGCGCAACTCATACGCAAATAAACGCATAAAGTATGTGTGACACATTCTGGGACCGTCAAAACAATGTAAATACGCTACGCACTGTAAATTTTTAGTGAACGAAAAAATCGATGTGTGAAATTTTCTATTAATTGGGTATTTAAAACATCAATATTTTTCTCACACTTACAGCCAAAATAGCGCCCCTAAATTTTGGCGCCCCGGGCAAGTGCGGGCCCCTGTATATACACTATTATATCGTTGACATATCATGGTAGTCATAAAAAGTAATTAATATAATAATGAAACCATACATATATACAAAATTTTAAAGCAGTTGGCCTACATGTATAGCAACCTAACGATTTTTTAATTTCATAAATTGTCTAAAATTGACGACTCGGAAAGAACAATCCCTTAATCAATGATCAAAGTTCAAATTTATTAGTGTTGTCAACAGACTGTAAATTTTTACGGTGAATAAAAATTGTCCTCGAGTCAATCGTAAGAATTGAAAGTTAATAATGTCAGGAAGTCGTGAACAATATAACAACATCATTCGATTATTTCAATATCTTTACAGTTTTGTGTTCGCTCGGCCATTTTGTATTACATCGGGTTGTCCGAAAAGTTTCTTTCGCGGTGTGCAATAATGTTTAACATTATCAGATTTACACCGTGCGTAATTGTGCGGGATGCACCAGATCCGTGACGTAAGCGAAGAGTATAACGTAGATGATATCGGCGCAAGGTTCGATCATTTTTTTTTTTTTTAATTTTTTTGTTCTTAGAGTTTTCACAAAACATATATGGTTTGGTTTTAGTATTTACATTATATACACGTATGTAAGTTCTGTTCTTGCAAAGACTTGTTTTACACTGGGTGTTTGGAAGAGCATGGTTTGCATTATGTTTGAAAATAAATATTGTTATTTTTCTTTATTATAAGGTTTTATGTGTCATATTTCCATATAGTGTTTTATATTGTTTAAGTATTGTGTTGTATAATACAATATTAAAGAATATTGCGTTTTCAAATTTGCCGCCAATTTTTGCCTGTTTGTTCATTGATCGATATCGATTAACCATTCATAGAACGTCAGCCTTATATATGTCATAGTCTCTCATTTACTTTTGAACGCAAATAGTCTCAGTTTCAAATCTGCCAACATGTGACCTAAGTGTGTTTAGTGTAACTCAATAATTTGTAATTTTGTCCTTTTCATGTTTTTATTTTATTTTGTTTCCGATATTCTCATAGGAAATTACATAGCTGTTGTTTAAAAAAAAAATTTAATTCGTTATTAATCTTTCTTTTGCATATTTTCAGACGCAAAAATGATTCTTTGAAAAAGATCCACATAGGGATCGAAACGAAAGAAACATGTTTAAATAATTGCACATTTGTTGTTTTTTTAAAATGATCGAACCTTGCGCCGATATCATCTACGTTATATATTTAAATTTCGATCGAGAAGAATTGATCTACTAGTAAGCGAAGAGATTCGATGAGGTGTCGTTCTGTTTAAATCAGGGCCAGGATTTAAACACTCGCGGCGGCCGTAGTTCTCGAGGCAGCTCAGGCTCGTACCATGCAGCATAGACGATGTTCGTGGCGCATTAGGGCGACACCCGTACCAATAGGTTTCCACATTACCGTTGAGGTACTATTGTCAATGCGTTTTTTTTATCAGTGGTATCCCCAGTAGGCCTATTCCACTATATCGCACAATAATTTCGGACAACAGCTGTAGAAAATCAATTAAAAAAATAAATTTAGGTAAACTTTTAAAAAGTTTTTACTTGTACTGTCAAAATTTTATTAAAGGCTGGAAGAACTTGATTTTCGCGCACGTTTAGACGTGCCTGGCAAATTGTTAAGATCTACGGGAAGTTTAGACGTAACTGTTCGCATCGCAGATGCGAGCGAAGAATCACTTAAGAATGAGCGGTGTTCTGATTTAATGTAGCGCATTTTGGAAAATGAGCATTCGCACAAATAAGTTGATCCGAACATTGAGAATATTCGGATCGCGAAATTTGTTATTTTTTTAATTGATTTTCTACAGCTGTTGTCCGAAATTATTGTGCGACATAGTGGAATAGGCCTACTAAGGATACCACTGATAAAAAAAAACGCATTCACATTAATACCTCAACGGTAATGTGGAAACCTATTGATACGGGTGTCGCCCTAATGCGCCACGAATATTGTCTATGCGGTACGAGCCTGAGGTGCCTTGAGAACTACGGCCGCCGCGGGGAGCGAGACGCGTAAAGGAGGCGTAGCCCTCGAAAACTGGCCGTCGCGAGTGTTTAAATCCTGGCCCTGGTTTAAATGGACTAACGATAAAACATCGAGTTCGCAGGTGGCGTCGAATGGTATTTGAAAATTGGCGGGGAGGAGGTCGGTGGGCGTCACATCCGTGATGGAAGCGCCACCGAGCGAAGGGATTCGAAAGCGACGGCGCGTTCGCGTTCGCAGAGTTGCTGATCGCCGCCGTTCCCCTCGCCGCGGTGCCGGACAGTATGGCTTCGGCTGCCGGTCGGTTCGCGTTGGTGGTGCAGATCCACAGTGCGACAGTGCGTCGTCGGCCGCGGGTGTGCGTGTTCCGTTTCGAACGATCGTAAAAACCACCGGTGCGTGGTCCGCCTAACCTAAGGGCCTGGCCAACGTGACAGAGGACGCGAGTGCGTCGATACGTTCCGACGGACGCGGAGGGTGCCCACCAACACCGACGAGATGCGGCGAAATGTGAAAATTGTGTTGCTACTGTCATGCGCGTGGATGTTCGCCTTTGTTTACTACTATCACACGTCGCGGGACACTAAGGTGAGTCGTTCTCGCAAACTGTGCACGCGTGTACATTCGATCTCCATAAAGCTCCCATATAGTTGTATATCGAAACGTGGTTATCTCGGTTTTCAATCGTGGCTCGTTGTCGGGTTAACAACATGACAACACGAGTTGAATATTCTGTTATGTTATGAATTTGAGGTGGGACGAATGATTTCATTGATACGCGAAATATTAGATTCCATTCGACTATTTAATTTTATTCATCGTGGTGTTGACTTTGTTGTTGTCTTGCGATGTTATACTATGAATTATAGTTTGGACAAATTCTTCGATCAATATATATTTTCTATCCAAAACTGTTAATCCCTTGCCCTACGATTTATTGTACGGTTTCAGTAATTACAACTTTTTTGCTGTTCTAAAAAAGGAGAAAATTTAATGCCTATATACATATATTCCCCAGTAGCTGTACATTAACAAAACGAAAGTAGAATTTTATTTCGGTTTAAAGGAAATTGATAATATACATTTTCATTAGACTCTTTTATCACGAGTCTGACACGATATTGTAGGGCAAGGGGTTAAGGGTGCATGCAGCTTTTTAATTTCATTCGTTATGCTTGTCCTTTGTAAGGTAAATATCTTTGTTGTAAACCTTGCATCGGATGATCTCGCATCACGAATCACAAGTTTTCCAAGGTACGATTCTCGATAGGAGAATCGACTTTGCCAAAGAAACGGATTTGGTTCATTCAGGATATTCGTGGAAATTGGCCACGCATCCGGCGCGACGCGGCGCTTTAAAATGCACTCTGCGGTGCACGCAGTCGAATCTGTGCGTCCTTGATGCACATGGGTCAACTCCCGACGTGACATCGCCCAAGGCTGTTCGCGATATTCCAGAGGCGGGACATCTGCTACATTTTGTTTATGCTCGGATGCCTCCCACGAGTTCGCTAATTCTATTTGCGGATTTTAGCGTCGAGAATGCGAGAGGATTATTATGTTTTCTTTTTCTAACGATGAGTGACTTGTTGCAAAAATTATTCTTACGTACAAATTAATTCGTGGTCGATCATTAACATTCTAGTGGCTTTTTTTGTTTTAATATCTCGGAATAATTAAATATTTCTAAAAAATCTGAAGAATATTACCGTGTGAAAAAAGCTTTTTAATCGGTATAATCTGCACCAAATATCTCATTTCCGAACAGTTTAAAAACGCACATGCTCCAGCCCGTGTTATATCTGTCAGATATCTGCGTTATCTTGTACGCATTTATTGTATCATCGATGTGGAACGAAATAGCTAAACGACGCCGAGATCTTTACGTACAGGGTGTATAAAAATTATATGTCACGAATACCATGGAGGGATTCTATACCTCTGGATCGGTGGAGATCTGTTAAAAAATTGGACCGCAAAAATGACTTTGACCCTTTCTTTTAAGGTTAAAAATTTTTTGATCGTACTCATCGCAAGGAACAAAAGTCTCAAGGGATCAATGGATCTCAAGTGAACCGTTCTCTTTAAAAACGACTTTGAAGTTTCGTGAATTAATGTCTTCCATATGTCTACAGGGTTTCCCAAAATGGTATAAACGTGTAGGGAATGATTCTACATGAGAAAATAAATTGAAAATATAGAATAAATTTTTTTCGTTTGACGCCTCGTTTTCGAGAAAATTGACTTTAAAAATCCGTCAAGTTCGCGTGCCTAACGTTTGGAACAAGTAGAATTAGTAGGTCATGAATAGACGCGTCAAACGATTGCCATTCAAGAGCACGCGTGTTCGCTGAATTTTCAAACATTAACTTCTCGAAACCGAGGCGTCAAATGAAAAACATTTATTCTCATATTTTCAACGAACTTTTCAATAACATATTATCAATTTATTTTCTCATGTAGAATCATTCGCTCCACGTTTATACAATTTTGGGACACCCTATAGACATATGGAAGAAATTAATTTATGAAACGTCAAAGTTGTTTTTTAAAAAAACAGTTGACTCGAGACCCATTGTTCCTGTGACTCTTTTACGATACGATAAAAAATTTTTTAACCTTAAAAGAAAGGGTCAAAGTTAATTTTGCGGTCAATTTTTTTAACATATCTCCATCGATCCAGAGGTATAGAATCCCTCCACGGTATTCGTTACATATAATTTTTATACACCCTGTACATAACGATCATTATCATTCTAGTGGCTTTTTTTGTTTTAATATCTCGGAATAATTAAATATTTCAAAAAAATCTGAAGAATATTACCATGTGAAAAAAGCTTTTTAATCAATATAATCTGTACCAAATATCTCATTTCCGAACAGTTTAAAAACGCACATGCTCCAGCCCGTGCTATGCGTCAGATATCTGCGTTATCTTGTACGCATTTATTGTATCATCGATATGGAACGAAATAGCTAAACGACGCCGAGATCTTTACGTAAATAGAGATTTTTATAGACACATTCGAGACGACAGGGATAACACATAAATTCGTTTCTCCTATCCAGCATTTACGGTGGGCAAAAAACACGGGGTGTTATTGCCGCGATTCTTTTATTGCGTTTCGCTGATTGCAATATAGCATAAAATCTTCAATCATTAGTGGCTATTCAAATACAACTTTTACGATGCCCGAACGAATCGTAAATTTCGAACAATGCCTCAACTGGTTCAATTATTCAAATTCGAATTTCTCCGCTGTCATTACCGCCGGTTTTAAACGACGTCGACCATTGGTCAATCGCGCCCGCATTGCTTCCAGCGCTGGAATCACTGTTGTTAGATCTCTGTGTGCTCTGGGCAAAATGTTATTTGAAATTGCGCAATGGTCCATTTGATTTTGTATTCCAAACATCGTATTTTGTCGAATGATTTTAAAAACAGAAGTTTCTCGATTAAAAATATTTTATTACAAACAGCTATTTATAAATTTTACCCGGAAACGATGTAATGTAGGATCACAGGGGGACGTTCTTGTTCTTCGAATCTAGAACGGACGATCACGCGAGTCGCGGATCCAGGGATTCGAACGGTTTCGCGGTAAATGTAACGCGAAGTGTAGTATGTATAATAAATGGTTAACGCGACGCGAATAACGGCGGCGTGCGCCGGATTCTGGTTATATCCCCTTATTAGCGTGGATCGTTCGCGTGGTACTGTGAATTATTCTCGTAGATCCTCAATGGGCCGTGTCGAGGAAGTTTCCATTGGAACACATTGCTCCGACTACTAACTGGCTTCGATACAATTTTTTTTGCATATTTCATATCTTTTCCTGGAAAACGGATCATTATCTCAAGCATCTTTCCCTTGAGAGTTGGCATTGTAGTGTTACGTCTCGTGTGTCCCTATTCTTGGTCAAACCACTCAAGGAATTTACCCGGGAAAGGGGAGATAGTGACCGGAACAAATATTTTAACACTAGTTTATTACACAGATCGATTGGTTGACTCGATGTAGTCATACACGATGGTCGGTTGCAGGAGAATGTTCATCTATGCTAAGCGGTAATGCGACTGACTCCCGACGATGGTCACGCAACGGCCGAGAGCGTACCCAGAAAAATGACGATCGCTCCAAAATAACGATCGCTCCTGTTGAGTATACACCATATTCTTGATATAGCGACATCTGTGTAGAGTCGCTGAGAGTTGGCGTGAGCTCTCTTTTGTTATAGTCTTTTAGTCTTTCGTTTTCCGCAGTTCATATTATGGCGTCGCACTGACATGTGCTACTCATGTGTTCCACAATATTATACTAATAGTTTATATGTATATATATATTAAAATATTATTAATCTATATAGAGTAAAGTTATTTAACAGCTCCAAAATAACGATCGCTCCAAAACGGCGATCGCTCTCCCTCGAGCGCGCCTCAACGCAACCGCCCCCCAACAGCTGATTACGGACGTGACAGTAGTTTACTAGGTTTTAGTTTCAGTTCTCTAGGTCTGGGTTAGGAATTCCGGATCGTCTTACGGAGCACTCCGAATCGTCGTGGCTCTAAATAAATTCAAGTTCGATACACGGTCGCTCTGTCCTCGGATGCATAACGCACACGGACGCGTCGCTAATAAATACTCCCCGCAATAAGTATACACTCCAAGAGGGAGCGAGCGAGACGCACTCTCTTCGTGAACCGGTCCTTATCCGCCGCGTTTGACCGATAATTTGTTGAGCATTTTCTTTTTCGCCGGGACCAGTGACTCGCAGAAATCAATTAATCGTGAAATGCGATTCGTGACGCATCTGTAATTAATATTCGCGAATCACTCTCGCCTTCTTCGCACCGCCCCGCCGCGAAGTGGTTCGATTACAGTTGACCCTGGCTGGACAAAATTATTTTTTCATTAAAAATATTAGTGATAATGGTGATAATTGTTACGTCATTGTAGACTTATCAAAATTCGTCGAGAGATGCGAGATGATTTGATACGACCGGAATAATGAAGCCGAATTCCGAGGAATGATGGATTACTCCGTCATCGAAGGTAGTAGTTATGCTAGTCCAGTTAGACCCCAGCAGGTTTGTGGGATAGGAGGAGCGTGAAAGATGTTGGATACGGATCGATCGAGGGAAAAAACCGGTCGCTGCTAAGGAAACTAGTGTAATCGGCAGTCCGTTACACCTCGGACGAGGAAGTGAAAGCCATTCCAGCGGTAAGAGTTCTGGAGGAGCTCCAAATTAGAGCGACCGTTATCGAGATCGTCTTCCGATTCACGAGTCACGAGCGTGCCGCGAAACGCTGTTTGTTTCCGTAATAACGTGTGCCGTTGGCAACGGTTTCTGGTCTTCTGGCACTGTGGTACTTTTTGCTTTCGAATTTCCCCTGTCCACGAGATTTTCCCATTCGGACGAAACAATGGAACGGGTCACTGTTCCAACGGGCCACGGTTAGAACAATTGTCGAATCTCCTTGTTTTCTGCAATTTGTTGATGGTTTTTAAAAATGGACAGCAGCGTGCACAAAATTATCGAATCGTGTTTAAAAAAGATTAAAACCTCTGCGTACACTTAATTGATGTTGTTCGCCTAAACGAGTTTTAATAGCACGATAACAGTTTAGAATAATTGATTCGACGCCAAACTCGATCGGTAGAGTGTAATCCGTGTACTAATCCCCTTCTCCGATTCCATCGTGTGTTCAAAATTAAAGCTGTTAGTATTAACCTTGAATTAGGGACATTTAGTTAACCTCGAATCGAGTCGAAATGCACGTCTGATTATGGTTGACCCGTATCGACCTCTCTTCGAAATCGAAATTCGGAATCGTGGAATTGAATTCGAAATCGAAGTGCAATCTGAGATTGATCTTTACGGTTTTCGTGGATCGCTTGACGTTAAAAATGCGACTGGCTGAATTACCAATGACTCGTTTAACGGAATCGAATTGATCATGAATATTCAGGCAACTTTATTTTCGGTCGTTCCTTTCACTCACAAGCAAATGCTATCCACAAAGGTCGAAAATATTTCTGGATCTCTCTTGGGTAATTATTGTAACCTTTGATTTAATACTTTAACTACCGGAAGGCTATCGATAGACCAATTACTATGCTGTACCGAAAACTCAATCATTTTCTTCGATGGTCTGTTTAAAAGCCTATTAAAAATTTACCCGTGATTTCGTGATCCGTGATTCGATTCGAACCGGTTAATAATTAACAGCTTTGAACCCAGCTTTTTCCCTGTTGAAAATTAAATAAATCTCACCTTCGATATTTTCAGTTCTCGCTCCGATAAATGCTTATTTATTAATAACGCGTACTAATGCATGAAGCGCGCCGCAATTAAAGTCGAACGAGATCGGAAATTAATACTTCGTTACCCGAAAGCTAATAGGCTTATCGACAAATAAGCTTAACAATCTTTTTTTTATCGGTAATCCCAGAAGAAATGAGCGGATTATTTTACAGGAGAGGATTTGTTGGTTCAGGTTATTGTTGCCCTTGTAATATTTATTAAGCCGTCTGAAGCTCAATGAAAATCGCTCGGTAGATAAAGCATAGGAATATTATGTCAAGGCTGTCTCATTAAATATTGAGGATCATTGATCATTAGATACTGAGACACAGATTTGAGGATCGATTTCTACATGCCTTTATCAGAAAACCAGCTGGATCGTTCGCGATTCGGGTTTTCGCGAAGAAGGAGCTACTCCTCGCATTGAACCGCGATTTTCCATCGTCGCTGGCGTGGAGTTAATCGCTGACGCTCTAATGGAGCGAACTAATCGCGCGATCCTGCAGGAAACGATTCGGCCATTAAATTCGAAAGCACCGATCGAAGCGTTCCGGCGCGGCGCGGCGCGACGACCCCTCACGATTTCTGCGATTGTGTCATCTTCGATTGTGGGTACGCTGATCCAGGGAATCCTCGTTCGTAAATTTGCAAAAATCACCGACGCTTCTCCGAAGAACGGACAAAAGGGACCGTCTCGATCGTTCGTTATTTATCTCTCAATTATTTTTCGAACGTTCCTCGCACTTTTACTAAGTCGTAAACAATGATACTCTAAAATTAACTCTTTGGCTACTGTGGGCGCCTATAGGCGCTTAGTGTTATGCGAACGCGTCCGCGGCAAGACTTCTTTTTAAGTCAAACGAAGGGCGTAACTTTCCGTTCCGAAATTTATTCTCGTTGTCGCGACTCGCGTTGGACCCTATTACTGTTTATAGGAACAGGGTTGTTAGGATATGTAAGTAAACCACAATTTTATGTTAACGAAATATATTTTCAAATGACTTTATCTATGTATGATGTGGACTTGACCTTTTAATAACAACGACTGAACCGGAGGACCGAGAGTTCGCCTATTTATCATATCGGTCCTCCCACCTTTAACGAAGTTATCCCTACTTTTGGGACAGTTTGGGGGTGGACGGAACAAAAGGATTCTGTACTTTTAGCGTTCCCAAGAATTTTGCCAAAGTCGCACATCTGGCGACCAAACTTGGGATTTTCTGCGCTGGGACTAGAGAACGAATGTTTTAAACGTTTTATGGTAGGGACAGACTCGAAGGTACCCGAGTACGGACGGTAATTAAATGGTGAAGACAGGCCCAACACCGTAGCCGAACTACAAAAGTCACGTACCGGGCCCAGTGTGCAATAGGGGTGTCCCTACCATAAAACCTCGTCCAGCGCAGTCGCTAAACACTTAGAAATTTTGCGTTTGTGGTACTGAGCGCTTTCTGACACGTAGGGCGCCTATAGGACATGAATAGGTGCTGCGAAAATTATATTGATATTTATTCCCATAAGTTCTCGGTGCACAACGTAACTCAATTCCTGCCGTATGGTACGGCCGGTGCTTATCAAAGTCTGCCGTAGTCAAGGGGTTAATCTTTCTCGTGTTTTACATAACACCCACCCGTTTCTGTCGTTAGGTTCAATATGTAAACGTACAACGGTATCTCTGAATTCCTCTGTCGTTTGTATCATTTTATCTGCCAGTTCATTTTCGCCGTAAACGCAAAAAATTTTCAGGTCACACATACCTGCGTACCGCTTTATCAAACGTTATAACTATTACACGAAACGCCAGGAACAAAGAATGTAAAAATTGTCCGAACAATGTACTGTGCATCGCGAATTGCGTGGGATGAAAAAAGTGGGACTGTTGATATTGGGATCCCTTTAGCATGCTGTTCTAAAAGGTAACGTTTCTTCGTCGAAACGGAGCGACGAAAAAGGATTTGCATATAACGAGATCGAGGGAACCGGGAGGCTCGTTACGACCATCGCGGGGAACGTGTCCGAAATGTGGAATTTCGTTTGGACGATGCTATAGGAACTCGAATTCCCGCGAAACTAACCGATACCGTCGCGTTAGGTGTTGCGTGGAAATAAAAGGCGACCCAATTACCATACGCCGTGTGTAATAATCAGCTACATGGAAAAACAAGTTCCCCTACCTTAAGTGTGCTTTGGGGCACTTTCCAGTGAAACGATCGTCTACAAATGTTTTTTTTTTTTATTTGGAAATCTTGGATGAGATTTAATAATGCTTTTCTTCAAGAGTTTGTTGATAAAAAATCTATTAAAAACGTTAGTTATAATCAAAATGAGGTCTGTAACACTAACGATGTATGCTTTCACTTTATCACGGCTGGTGAGCATCTATTTTTATTTCAAAATATTTGTCTTGAGTTTCTGTCTCGTGGCTTATCTCTTATTTTCCGCTAGTTTTCTCCTCGAGAGATCTTTATAAATTTCATAACTTGGACCGTCGCATTTTTCTGTACACTTATCTCTCTCTTTCCCGAATATCGTGCTTCCTTCCGAGAAAACTACTGGTGTAAACACAGCAGTTTTCTCGATTCCCAGACCGTATTAGAGCGAAACCATGTTGTAGGAACAACGTATTATATGGTATACAGTTGTCTTTACTATTTTTCTTTTCTACGTCACTGTTTCGTTTCGTACGAATTTTAGAATGGTTACCATCTTAGTCTACGTACCAGCAAAGTAAAAATTTTCTCGCAATTCAACACAGACAAAGTTTAATTCGTGCGATAACAGCGAGTTACCATTTTTATCTTGAGCTTTGTCAAGTCCGCGCAGGTGATAAGCAGACAACCATGCAAATTGTTTTTCTAGCACTAGTTTTATGTCAGCTAAATTTGACAAAAGATGTCATGAAAAAGTTCTCAAAATATTCATAAAAATTTTTCTTCGTACAATAATGAATGGTTGAATTCGCCACGTTCATCGCGAGCTGGAGAAAGCTCGAGAGGAGACCTGCTCTGAAATTGCGCATTCGTCCGGAGCACACAATAAAGATAAGAAAACGGTGGTAAAGACGTCGCGAACGCGATCCGGCGTTAAGTGCAATAACATTTTTACGGCGGGCGTTATGCAGAAATGATACGTTCGGCAACTCGATCGACAACATCGATACTTGTTCCAGAGGGGGGTGAAAAAATGTTGTCGATGGGGTTTAGGCTGCTACGGGGAACAAATCTCCGATAAAAATGGGAACGCAGCGAGCGTGTTACCGCGTCACGCCGCGCCGCGCCGCGGAATACGCGTCGTTAACAAATGGCCCTGCGATATTTTCGCGTCGTCCAGCCCGTTTAACGACCCACGCGACGCGTCGTGTCGCTGTTTATTCGCTTTGGCGTAAATTGCCGCGGGATTCACGCAAATTTTCAAACTGACTCGTGTTTTACAGAAGTTTCTTTGTGCCCTCCACCCATCGTGTAATCCGCTGGAACGCGACACTCGGATCTTTTTAATGATCTTGAGTCGACCCGCGTTTCTTTCGTCTTTCGATCCCTTTTTGCTGGCTCCGTGCGAGACATCCAACTCTGGATCGCTTTGACGCATTGGATACGAGACTGACGACCGCAAAAATCTCGCAAAATTATTTAATAATCCATGAAATTCTACTTCGTTTATAACTTTGTAAAAAGTGAAAAAAAAATGTTGCTATCGGCAACGATGAATGAGAATTGCTTATAAGGTAATATTCGACAGAATTAGAGTTGCGCGACTAATGAAAGCACTGAAAGGATTCATCACGGGATTTTCAGGACGGGATTTTCATTCGCGTCAGCGGCCCGTGTCGGCGATAGCGATTAAAGGATTGTCTTCCTTTGGCCGCGTATTGCGTTCTCGGGGGATAGATAATATTGAAAGTCAATTGCCGGCATTGTGTCCAATAAAAGGGTCTTCTTTGGGAAGAAATAGTCCGAGCCGTCCGATAACACGGGTTAGATGGGATCGATGAACGGAAATTAAAGTCTGCCAGCGGGTCGAACGGATAAGAACGATACGCGCGGACCGATCCGAACAACCGCGCCCATTATTCAACTTTTTCGCGTGCTTTTATCTGCGTCGGCGTCCGGTGCGCTTTCCATTCACATTCTATTAAATCCGTTACCTCGCGAAACCTTTGACGTAATTGCCGAAAACGACCTATTTACACATTCTATCCTATTAACTGGTTCTTGAACGTGTCACTGTCAGTCAGTGACAGTGTCGTTCCGACCGTCACTCCCGAATAAACGCGCGGCCCTTTAGGCGAGTGCCGCACATTTTTCGAAATACGAACAAACAAATAAAGGGTATAGCCGGATAAGATGGTCAAAAATGCCCTTGAACCGAATAATATCAGGAATGCGCCATTCGATAGGACATAAAAAAAACATACTGTGCAAAATTTTAACCCTGTATCTCAATCGGGAGGGTAGTTATGGGGTAAAATTGAAAAATCAGTTTTTGGCCTATTTTCGCTAGTTAACGATGTTAAAAAATTCTGAGACATGTCAAGCATCCGAATACATACTTTGCAATTGGTTTTAGATTTTTAAATTGAAAATCCTGCTTGTAAAAAATCAAAAAAATCGAAAAAATGCAGATTTCACATGGAGGTTCAAGGTTGACACCTCCAATTTTTTTTTGCAATATCGATATATTATTATAAGTATCATTCATGAATTTTTTCATATTTTTCCTCCAGGTGCGTCATTGTCAAAAAAAATGAAAACCGATTTTTTCGACGTTTTTTCCGCGAAAAATCTTGCTCACCTTCAAATTGTTACGTTTTATTTAATTGGTAAACCTATTAGACACTGATAAACCTTTAACACAGTCAATATTTTCAGATGTTATGCGATGATGCAGTAGAATACTAATCAAGTTAATTCCATTGTTCAATTATTTCTGTGAAATGTTAAAAATCTAAAACCAATTGCAAAGTATGTATTCGGATGCTTGACATGTCTCAGATTTTTTTCTGAATTTTTTAACATCGTTAACTAGGGAAAATAGGCCAAACACTGATTTTTCAATTTTACCCTATAACTACCCTCCCGATTGAGATACAGGGTTAAAATTTTGCACAGTATGTTTTTTTTATGTCCTATCGAATGGCGCATTCCCGATATTATTCGGTTCAAGGGCATTTTTGACCATCTTATCTGGCTATACCCTTTGAAAGATAGACAGTATGTCATCGATCCTTGGAAAACTAATCTTCAGCGGAGCAAAATGTAACACGGTGTACATGCAGGCAACAGGTCGCGAGCGGTCGCGAAATTCAGAAAAAGGGTGCGGTTGTTTTCGATGGTGTTTGGAGGGTAGCAAAATTGACTTTTGCGAATTAAATGGCGGACGCTATCATTTCGGGGGACGACGCGGTCGATTTCTTTTCATTGGGGAACACGAGGGTCGACGCATCCGAAGCGAATAGCTGGCGTTCCCGGGACCCGGGAATGCACGCATACCACGCACGCGTGACAGATGCGTGTGGAGTCACGGGTACAGTCGGGTACAGTCGGGTAGCTGTGCCACCAACCCCGTTTCGCAAACTCGGGTACTTGCGAATCTACGCCAACGAACACTGAATCGGCTTGTACTTCAAATCCCACTTCAGATATTTTCCCGAGGTATTTTCTTGCAATTACAATAATACAGAGTCGCTTTCTCGAGAGTTGTTTGTACCGAGTAACGAGCTGTTTTATCGGAAATTATTTTCATATACATATAAAACGTTGTTTTGCTCGCGGGACCAAATATTGACCGAAGCTCGCGAATGATGACAAGCGTCGAAACTATATGAAACCAGCGGTTAAAATACACGTCGATACCACATCCTGCGAAATACGCGAGCACTTTTCAAACATTCGCTGGTAGTTGTTGAGGTAACATTGCTATCAATTGTGTTTTAAACATCGAAAGTCTCGGTCTTGATTCACCAAGGCGTAATGCGGATTGGCAAATGCATATTTTAAGAAATGCATGCAGTGACGTGTACGTTGGCAATTAAACACCGGGTCGGTTCTATAAATTAATCCGGTGATTTGCATAGCGCAGTAAAAGCCGCGGGAAATCTCAAGAAATGCGCATTAGGTCCAGTCATTTCAGAGCTTGAGTATCACGCACGAGAATTAACAATCTATTACGCCGTAGTCTTTATCAAGAAGGCCAAGAATTATGGCAAAGGTTGATTGAAGGTTGGAGCTGACTCCCTCTCGAAGCGAAGTCCCCCTCGTAAAAAGAATTGTTCCTTGCATACTTCGTTAGAATCATTCCATTATAGTCCGTAATTGTTCCTCGCATACTTCGTCGTAGTCATTACAGTGTAGTTAAACTTAATTTCCTCTCTTGCATACTTCGTTATAGTTTCATTAAAATCAGAATGTTCGGCTCGGCCGGCTTTTCTTTTACACACTAGGTCATTGATTTTTTAGCGCGATACTCTTTCTACTAATTACAGTCTATTAGCACGCTCGGTTTACACTAATTAGCAGCGAATGCTACCTGTACACTTTCGCAGCCGATAATTTCCTCGCTTTCTTAGAGCTGAGTGTGAAGCTGATGTAAACCATCAGAAGTTTCTTGTAAGACGTCGCATTCGAAGTTACTTGTCAGCTCGAGCAGGTAAAACGATCGGAAAATTATGCGACTTTTGTGAAAGGATTCCTGAAACATTCTGCGAGGAGAAAATCTGTTAATTGTAGTACGGTCGGGACGCGTTGTGTTTTTATTCACACTAGTGTTTCTACATATTTGAATAAAGATCGAGTTGGGACAAAGAGAATTTGCAAAAATGAAGAATCACGGCGAACAATGAGTCTCCAGACCTCCGAAAGAATCAGGAGGACTCTATTTATGCGATCATTCGTCGTGTCGTTAATTAGTGACAAACAGCTAATGGTTCTGTTTGTTCGGTAGTCTCGGCACCGTTCGATCCGACGAGGCTTGCTGTCAATCACGCTCCGGGGTTGGTCCCGGTCATGCAAATATTTGGTCGCCTATAGAGACCGGCATCCGAAGATCCGATGAGGGTGGCTCAAGACGCGCAGTTGGTCCTGGACGAGGTGCAAATTTGCGTATGCATGCTACCGTGCGATCCTCTCCCCTTACTTTCGCTTCTCCCGGTTCCTTTTGTCAGCTTGCCCTTTCGTTTCTGGACGTTCCGGGCAACCATAAGCGGGTCACGTCACAATTCATGCGCGGGGATACCTACTCACGATCATGGAGAAAGATAGAAAACCGATGAATGCATTTCACAACGACTCGGAAAGAAACTAGTGGTTGCTCGTGGTTGGTTCGGTGTGGACACAGCCTAAGAAAACTATGGAAGAATTAAAAGGAGAGACAAATATATCTCGCGGGTCACACGCGTCGGACAGGAAACAAAAGTCTGAGAGAGAGAAACGCGGCTGCGCCGCCGTGCCGCGCCGGTGTGAATTGAAACGACATAAAGCTTTTGTTGATCCGGAATCCCGGGGCGAGATTTTCCAGCTCGTGATCGCGGGGCTTACGGGAAATTAAAGCGCTTAAAAACGCGACGGTTAAGGGGTTGAAAAAGCGCATCACGATTCATTTGCGAGGACGAGCTGCGCGACGGCGGACGAGATCTCTGCTGCTGCATTGTCCCCCGATAACCACGTTGTAATTCTCGCAATTCGCGCCGCGATTACGGGGAAGTTCTGAGATTATTCGTCGGATCGTTCCCCTGGCCCGATTGTTATCGAGCAAATACCTACCAGAATACGTGTACACACCCGGTTTTGCGCTGCGCTCCGCGTCGGTCTTGCGAAACTGAAAAATCCGAAAAATTCTCTGCCCAGCCACGGACCCACGTCGAATAAAATACATCGGTATCCTATTGAAATGAATCCCGGCGTTCTATTGGCCTCCAATAAAAATACATCCCGCTCTCCCGCGCCCCGTAGAAATGAAATATAAAAGCCGTGAATCCTGGCGAGGAGTCTACGCTTTCAACCTCGATTAATCCCGGGGAAATTCGTTCGAGAGCTTTCGCGGCTGACGCGCGCGCTCTGTAGACAATTTTTGACTGGCCGTTGCACCTCTCGCCTAAATGACGGCCCATAGTCATCGTGGATAGTGGCCAATCGTCCGATTCGACCATCGAAAATTTGTACTTTTTATAATCGAGCGATACGAAATTGATAGAAAAGGTTACATTTATCTTTTGAATGCATTACTCGCCACGGTGACTGGCATAGTTCGGAGTAGGTGGAATATGAGGTTCGCAGGCTAATTAAAAATGTGTTTGCGGCTTTTACAGCGCGTACTATTTGAAGCAGAATTCAGACGAATGCGCTGACCGTACTGGGACACTCGTGATTAATGTCTAACTTTGTCTAATAAGTAATTTCGCGTTCCTGCGTCGGCGGTGTGCAGGCCAGGCAGGCCGTGGTGAAATTGCGTGAGCTCATTCATCAGGAATCGGTATTACGGTAGAATAGGATTTTGCGTGTAGGATCTGTTGGTATGTAGGTGATTACGGTGGTCGAGGCTGAGAATTACTCGACGGTTCATTAAAGCTATTCGCTGTGTGTCAAGAGCGCCGGCTTGATCAATTCTGTTTTACATTCTGTCGACAGTGGTCATTGAAAGCTCCAATCTCGTTCCCTGAATGGAACTGGATTTTCCTGTCAGATGCTCGGACTTCGCTGCATTGTTCGAATTCACCCTTTCAATAATTAATCGAAGGATTTTCCTACTTGAAATTTGTAAAAAATTGTGGTTGTCGATTTTTGTACGGTTTTATGTTATAAGTTGGTGTGTACGGGAAATTAATCAATTTATGTTCAATCGTATCCCGCTGCGCTCAACGAAAAATTAACACTTTGACTGCCAAACTAGAAACCTAAAAAATTCCATCAAATCAATGTAGGTTATTTAATGAAATAAAAATTGAAAAAAATTATATGTATGACATGGAGTAGTCCCCCAACTTTCTGGCATTTTACAGATCCTAATAAAATTTGGTACGATTAATATATTAGCGTAAAAATTCATTTTAAAACTTGGACAAATAATTCCGTCACCCACATATGGATGACATGGCAGTCAACGTGTTAATTCCGTGAGGGTTCGTTCTGGTTCTCGATGTAGATGGTGATGAGACCAGAATGATAACTCTATTTTATTAGGTGGGTTTTTTGGGGGTGAAAAAATGAGTGGTGGGAGACAGTAGTTGGAGAGAGGGAACGTACAGAAGAGAGGGAAAAGGTGAAAGTAGTGGTAGCGAAGAAAATGGCGGAGCAAGGTTGTCCTGATGGATAGTAAATTGTAACAAACAGATGTGGGGCCTAAAGCTATTACCTGGGTTTTTATGATGAAATAGTACTTACAATTATGGTGCTGCGTGGCGAATTGTAAAATTTGTGCCTAAGCACGATTTGGGACAGAGACAATAAAATAAACGTGGTCGGTTATGCGAGCAAACCCGGACATAAGTGTTACATTTATAAGAGTATATATAATATACCTTTAGTCAACGACCATTGCCTCGCTGAAAACACCGGTTCTCGTTCGATCACCGAAGTAAAGCGGCGTAGGGCGGGGGACGCACTAGGATGGGTGACCGCTCGGTAAAAAGCCGGGAAGTGGCCCTCTGGGTGCGTTTCACGTGTTGTTGGCAAAATAGGTGGTTGGGAACCCACCTTAATAAAAAGTAGGTCCCGCTGAAATTGGAAATTAGGCGATAGTTGAGGATTGGTAAAGGGAGAAGTGGTGGAATGGATTTGAAACCCTGAGGGGACCAAATATCATTACATACATATAATATACCTTTATCATCTTTGCTTAATAAATGGACTCTTCAATTAGGCATTCAAGTGGCTCTTTCTGAACTCAAATTACACGTTGTATCTGAAAGCCTGTAAAAATTGGAACTGTATTCAGAAAAGTACAGGGTTATAAAAATTATATGTCACGAATACCGTGGAGGGATTCTATACCTTTGGATCGGTGGAGATCTGTTAAAAAAATTGACCGCAAAATTAACTTTGATCCTTTCTTTTAAGGTTAAAAAATTTTTTATCGTATCGTAAAAGTCTCACAGAAACAATGGGTCTCGAGTCAACCGTTCTCTTAAAAAACAACTTTGACGTTTCATAAACTAATTTCTTCCATTTGTCTATAGGGTGTCCCAAAATGGTATAAACGTGGAGGGAACGATTCTACATGAGAAAATAAATTGATAATATGTTAGTGAAAAGTTCGTTGAAAATATGAGAATAAATGTTTTTCATTTGACGCCTCGATTTCGAGAAGTTAATGTTTGAAAATTCAGCGAACACGCGTGCTCTTGAATGGCAATCGTTTGACGCGTCTGTTCATGACCTACTAATTCTACTTGTTCCAAACGTTAGGCACGCGAACTTGACGGATTTTTAAAGTCAATTTTCTCGAAAACGAGGCGTCAAACGACAAAAATTTATTCTATATTTTCAATTTATTTTCTCATGTAGAATCATTCCCTATACGTTTATACCATTTTGGGAAACCCTGTAGACATATGGAAGAAATTAATTCACGAAACTTCAAAGTCGTTTTTAAAGAGAACGGTTCACTTGAGATCCATTGATCCCTTGAGACTTTTATTCCTTACGATGAATACGATAACAAATTTTTTAACCTTAAAAGAAAGGGTGAAGGTCAATTTTGTGGTCCAATTTTTTAACAGATCTCCACCGATCCAGAGGTATAGAATTCCTCCATGGTATTCGTGACATATAATTTTTATACACCCTGTACAAGGTGCTCAACGTCACAGAAGTAGGAAAAAGAAAATTCCAAGGGAAAGTGTAAAACGATCTTCCACAGGACGGACGCGTGTCCTTCTCCGAAGTAGTGTCGCTCGAGGATCAAGCTTTTCTGATAAAAGGGGATCTCTCCTCCGTGGCGTCTGTTCCATCGGGCCCGTAACAGACCGTAGCCCCGGCGTGTCTAGCATGCTGTGGAATCGGTGCCAATTATCAGTCTCTTGTGTTTTGCTGCAACGCCGGAAAGAACCGGGACACCGAGGCGCTTGACCTTTGCTCCATTTGTGTCCTCTCTGATAGGCTCGTTCGCCTGGAACACCGACACGTGACGAGGGGGTGGCTGGATAACGGGGGCAGGGTTGTATCATTTTTTTCCCCTCTTTGTTACTTTCGCAACAGCGCTCTTTTTTCTCCACCCCCCTAAAAAAAAGATCAATAGGCGGTCTTATTTTTACCGGAACGATCGATCCAATTTTCGTGAAAGGCCCGTTGTTCGCTGCGCTTTTGTTAATTGCGGTTGCAATACGCTCGCAAAAATTGTCTTCTCTTTTTTTGGTCGCACCCTCTTGCGAAATTGAGAGTTCAATTATACTTGTTGGGATGACGAGGTTGGGAGATTAAATGGAACTTGATATTTAAACTCCAACGCGCATAGAACAACAGTATAATGAGTGTGAATTATTAGCACATAACACATTGTGAAACTTTATTAAGTAACGGTTAACAAAAAGGTAAACTGTGTATGGAAAACTGCGACCTGCTCGGTAGCCCTTTAGCCTGTAAAAATGGCGACGCTGCAAAAGGCAATAAATAGCAGGTCAAAAAAGACCTTTCCTCCTCCGAGTGTTCCGTGCATTACGATGTATACTCCAATAATATTCGATTTATCGGGTTAGTATTTTTATTGGTTGATTTAATGGATCATCCCTGAATTTGTGACATAAATGCATCCAGTTTGTCGTGTCCCCTCTTTGGTAAAAGCGTTTAGTTGAAAATTCGGTCAGATTCTAGTTTTGTCAAGACGAGCAACGTTCGCAACGCGAAATAAAGATCGGCTAATTACCAGCTAGATCGAACAACACGAAGAGAAAGCTAATTCGTCATGGTGTAAGAAAATTACGGTGCTTGTTCTCTCTCATAGGGGTCAGAGATTCTCGCCGAAGCTTTTCCTCATGGAGTACTCAGCCGGTTACGGTGAATATCACGTCGCAGACAACGGAACGGTTCCAACGGATGAGAATTAATGCTGATCCATATGTACCCGCGGAAGAATTAACGCCATTAACAACGAGCAAGAGCCACGGCAGATGGCAGCGAAGAGAAAAGTACGATTAAACTGCGCGCTGCCGCGCACGCTGTGCCTTAATTAGTCCAGATTTCTCCGGACCCCGAAGAATACCGGAACTGCTTCAACCCTCGGTCCCTTTACCTAATAAAGTCCAAGGCACGTCCATCCTTTCGCAGGAGTTTCCCTCTTTCGAGAATCGACCTTTATTTCCAGGCTGTCCCGAGAAGAAACGGGAAATCTGCTAAAATGCGACGAGAATCCCTTACAATATTTCTTTAGAATTTTTCTTGAATATTTCAATTGGCCGTCTTAAAATTCTGCCTCGATTCGAAATCAAAAAGAAAGACTGTATTAACTTTTATATATTAATTTCAGGCAGTGAAAGTTGAATAGGGATTTAGATTATTTTTCTCCAAGGAAAGTATGAATGTCTCGAAGTCTCGTAGTCTTCGGCAAGCAGCTCTCGGCAGCGTACTCTTCGCAGAACACTCTAGCAGGGGTTGAATAACAGGCAGAGTCTTCTTCTAACACGTTTCTTACTCGACATTACGGAAATTGGGTTCGCGACGGCTCCGCTTTGTCGTCTATTTGGACCAGGAGAGCCTGTACAAAGGATTAGGCTCGCAAAAGAAGACGGGGGCCTCTGCGAAAAAGAAAACCTAAGAACGACAGAGTAAGCTAGTCTCTTCCTGGAGACAGATGTCCTGGAGATACGTCTGCGAATTAATACTTTCGCTGTTACTATGTATACATACGTGCGTACATACACCGTCGTCTCGTAGACGGTAGACTTTATTGAACGTTTTATTCCCTTCAGAAAAGAAACTCCAATCCCCTTGCACTTCGTATTTTATAGCTTGTTCAGTGGAGAACAGAAAATTGCTTGATACTTTCCCTGGTTGTTTAGGTTCGCCCACCGCGCTGTTTATTTTATATTTATTTTGTTGTTTGCTCCCTGTTGTAACTGTTCCGTTTTCGTTTTCGTCGAATATACATTGCTGAAGGACCACTTGCGATGTGGATTACTTTGCTCGAATAGTTAGCAGAGGTCCCCGACATTTATGCGAACCTCGCTTCGAACGTTTTATTAAATTTTTCCAATCTGGATGACATTTTTGCTGTATTGCACTGTGAAATATTTTTCCTTTTTTTTTTATTAATCGTGTCGTTGACGTCAAGAACACTTTTTCAAAAGTTAATATTTTTGTACTGTCCGCAGTCTATTGAATTTTCAAGCAGTGATAATTTGAACAGATCCATTTCCTTAGTGAAATAAAATCGTATACGGTTTTATGGGAACCTTGCTTTATTTTATTTCGCACAGTCACAAGTCCGCGGACTAATTAGTAGAACGGCGCACATGAAATTGCTGTTTCCCATGTAGGAATTGCAATGAAAATATTCCTCGCTCTCTAATTACTTTGTTTTAATGAAAATAATTTCCGTTTAACCGTGCGAAGGCTTTTCGGAGGGACAGGGGGACATTTATTTCTCTATTATAATAATCACGGTTTCTCGATTAACCTGAATTCTTGCGATACGCTTTTAAAATATTATTCCGCAATATTCCACAAGTTATCATTCATACGTTATCTGTATAAGCAACATAATTTCCCGCGCTTCCTCTCATCGATTCGCGCGGGTGTACGACCCTCGCCGAGATCTTGGTTAATCAGCGCGTCCTCTCGGCGAGTCGTTGCTACGAGCTTTGAAGTCTGTAGAAAGCGAACGCGTCTTTTTCTACCCTTGTCTTTCGTCGAGTCAACCCTCGCGAGCCTTCGAGCGTCCACCCTCTTCCTGACTGCACCACCCCTGCACCATCCACTCCTGTATCTTCGAGTTTCCGGTGTAAACACGGCGAAGTCTGCGAGATAGTTCGTTTTACAATTGAATCGAAGGACCGCTAAGAAGTAAAATTTCCCGTGAAAATGCTCGAAGAGCGCAATGTCAGGATATCGAGACGCGAAAGATTAACGTTCCGGTTGCGTTTCCAGCTCGGTGAAAGTGTGTCAGTGACGAGATAAAGAACAAGTAGTCGTTCCATATTTCTTGTTGAACCTTGCGCAACGTTAAATGTTTGTTATATTCGACGTCGTTGTTTCGTCGTTCTTCTTCGTCTTCTTCGTCGTGCTAGCACCCGGAATCGCCGTGTAACTCCTCTCTCGCTCCGTGTACAGTGCATTTGGCTTTTAGAAGCACTTCGAATTCTCAAAAGCCGGCTTAAATGGTTTATTGCGAAAGGGAGGAGAGGAGAGAGCATCGTCGCGGGGAGCGTAAGCGAGCGGCGGGGATGCTCATGGCGATACGGGACGGAAATCGTCCAGGAAGACGATTATATCTTCAAAATATCCTGGCAAAGCCAATCCGCCCTCGACTCCTCGCCAAGTAAACTTCTCCGTCGGTGATGCACCGGCTATGATGTTTCCAGGGAACGCAACTGGCCATTGCACCCTTTGTGGGGATCGCTGTGGTGGCCTTTCTGATTTCCTGCGGCCGCCACGAGAATAATCAGTCGTAATCCCTCCATTTAGTTGCGAGAACAGGTTCACGTTATTACTTATAATAGATCACTGCCGGAAAATGTTCGTATTCATTTTTATTACGAGATTATGCACACCCACCACCACCAAAGGGTGAAAAACATTGTTCTACCATTTCTCGCCCCCATTCAGCTATTTATTAAGAAGCAGCTCGCGGATGCACGCGGTTTTCGGTTTCTCCTTCGCGCGGATCTCGTTTAATCGTGATTAACGGGGCTCGGCCGTCGGAGCGGAAATAAAATTAAAACGGTTAAATACTGCGCAGTGCGGTATTCGGCTTATTCTCGGTTGCACACACGGAAAAACTCTCCGCTACCTCTCTCGAAACCGTGTTCCTCGGCTCGGAATCCACCCTTCTTCGCTCAATCGGCGTTCATTTCCAAACCACGGCGCGATTTTCCGCCGAGACACCCCGTTCAAATTCGCATAATTTATGTCCATTATATTTTGAGTTATGCCTTGCGCATAAGATTAATAAAAATAAATAATCCGTAATGTCGGCGCTACAGGTTCGATCCATTTCTAATAAATTTTGGCATTATATTGTTGGATCTGCATTTTAATAAGAATAATTTTCCGTTACTTATCTCAGCAACTGACCTTCCTGTGTTTGACCAACCCTTGAGAACATTCATGGTATGAAATCCAAACATTCTTGACATTGACGCATAAAAACTTCCGTTTTGTGTATATTCTTCGCCGTTCATGATAAATATTCCGTTTTATCGATCGCAACAATTTTAAATAAATAATCCGTAATGTCGGCGCTACAGGGTCGATCCATTAATAAAAATCGTGGGGGACTATTTGGCAGCGCGTCGCGTCGCTGAAGTGTTTCAGAGGCCAGTGCACGCGTGGTCCGAAGACAGAAAAATTGGATAAGAAGATTGTCGCGGGCCTTCGTCACGTAGCACACGGGTTTTTGAGCCTCGGGACGAAGTCGCGCGGAATTTTGAATAGCCTTTGAGCATTGCACCGTCCCGGCCAGCTTTTAAACCAATTTCTGTGCGCAGTACGGAAGCGAGATTTGTAAAATAAAAATTCCCTCGGCGCCGCCAGGGGAATTTTTATTCAACGTTCGCCGAGGGATGAGCTACCGGGAAAAGAAAGGACAAGAAACGCTTTGTGAGCGCGCGACGAATACATACAATTATTATTCGTAATATTAATAGCGTGAAGTTGCTCGGTAATTTCAGTAACATCGAACGCGGATTTTCGGATAAAGTGCTTCCGATAATATTTTTATCCCGCGTAACAAGTCGGTTACTGGATTTTGCCCAGTCACATGCAAATCCGCAGTGTTCGGAAATACCAGTTTATTTTTATATCCACGATACACGTTTAACGGAAAACAATCTCTAATTCCCACTGTTTATAAAACGGCAGAATATTTTTTCCTCTTTTAGTGAGGTACACTGGGTATTGCGTTCATATTTTCAAATCGTTTTTCGTTGCATGCAGGAAAATTTTGACAGGTTTTAATTAAATTGTTCGGCTAAAATTGAAATTATGACAGATGAACGAAATGAGAATTAATAAACGGCGACGAAAATACTTGCAATAAAAACAATTGCTTCGAATACATTAAAAATTGCATAGAAGGAAATAAAATCACTGAAAAAATTTTTTTCTGGATTACTCCAAAGAACATTTGCCAACAATAGCGGGGAATAATACGAGCAACACTCCCGCAAGGACAAAAAGGGACAAAAAAGGGGGAAAGTTTGAACTAAAACAAACCAGCCGGGGCGAGTATAGTTCGAAATTAAAAAACTCGTTTAAAGTCAAAGGGGTTTTGGAGCGGACGGTAGAGCGGATCGACGGGGGTTGGTTCTAGGACCAGTCGTTCCATTAAAATGCGAATTTTCGAATGAATTTAATCTCGCCACGGGCGATCGTTCGCCGGATTCCATATAAGCGTTTCGCAGCCGCTTCTCTGGACCCGTGGCTCTCGAACTTTTAAAAATACTACGGCCAGCCTCGAATAGGCCGCGATAAATAAACACTTTTTTTCTATCCGAGCGTGATATTTTTAGCGATGCTCTTTGCAGCCCTTAATTCATTATCCTATTTTATAATCCCAAACTTGGTCCTCATTTTTCTTCCATAAAACGATGGAAAAAAATCGTATGTAAATTTTTAACGCGTCGTTGTAAAGGGATGGCTACAATCTCCAAATCCATGGAAGATTCATTCGTGAGAAATTTTTTTTAACGTTTTTACAGAGGTTTCGATCTGTAACATTTTTGAGGAAAAATAGTCCTGCAGTTTGTCATCTGTTAATAAGACGAAACGTATCTAACATCGGAAAAATTGCAACGTTCCAACGGATGAAAACCGCAATTACTTTGGCACCGATCCGATACGTCGGGGCTCGAATTGTCCGCGATAAATAAAGCTTTTTTTCTATCGACGTTCGATATTTTTCGCGGGACACGTGTGCGTTTCTAGCGTTAGGCACCGAAATTTTCTTCACGGGATATTCCCTTCGAACAATAAACCCCCGTAGATCATGATAAATAACCGTGGTGTACGAGAGGGTCGAAGGGGGTTGCGCGGCATCAACCGGGTTAATTTTTAACCCCCTCGGACCCGGGGAGATTTATCGCGGCGCCCTTTTGTTAAGCCGATCTCGTGCATGTACGCGTGCACACGCTCGCGGATTTACGCGTTGCTGGGTCGACCGAGGAGAGAGAGAGAGAGAGACAGAGCGAAAAAAGAGAGATCGCTATATTTTTCATGGATAGCACTTTTATCCGGCGCGGCGTGTTGCGCCGACGTTCGTTCGATCTCGCGCAAATTGAACGATTGTTATCTTGCAGCCGTTTCCGCGCGTATTCTTTTAACGTCGCACGCCACGCCGGGGTCCGAAACTGCGTTTGTCGCGTATTATTCGACGGCCCGGCGATTTTTCGTCCGTTGCCCGAGCTGATGCTAACGCCCGCCACTGGATTTATGCTCGCCGGAAAAACCGCGATTTATGGGAACAGTGGAAATTGAGGAATTTGGTACGCGGCGCCGCGCCGTTGCGAGAAATTTTTCGATCCAATTGATGCTCGATTTTGACCCAAGATTGTCAGTACAGTTCCCACAATGAAAACGCATTTTTCATCATGATATTTGATCGGAAATAATGTTTATAATTTTGCGACACAGTCTACAGGATCGTCGTTGATCGTTTTCTATCTACTTCCTGTAGTTTGAACTAGAGAAATTCAATGTGTACGAGTCTTCAGAGACAAATCGTTCGTTCGCAGAGGGTTAATTGTTATTTCGACAAGGCTTCCCTCGTCGAGCGAAATTTCCACCGTTCTGAACCTTTCGGATGTAAGCGTAGAAACAATCGAGAGGATATCTTGAAGCGTGCGCATCTTCTGTCGAGCTTCCCTTGCACTTTATGCAACTATTCAGCAACCAGTATATAATTGCTATTCAGTCGTACACTAAACGCCTGGCGTAAATACGCGAATGAAATTGCGAATGCCTCGGTAATTGTTCTATTGTTAACGTTGTGTTTATCAAAGTAATTGTTTAGACAAATCCCTCGACGAGCTCGACGCATTGTGCATCTGCTTATTTTCTATTTACCGATTTATTAGTAAATTACTAATATTCTTGCAGTACAGTAATAAATTTTTCCAAACTTTTTATTACGTATCGTTCGAGTAAACTATTTCATTTAGCTCGACGGAAAACCTGAAGTCGTTTGCTCCATTTGTAAAAAAGATATTTCGAAGTGCGCCGTCAATTATTTATAGCATCTCCGACTCGTTCATTAAATGTGGCTAAATGCTCTTAAAATTTCAACTGGAACGAACCGGTTGCAACAAAACGCGCGCGCCTCGCCGTCCTTCAAAGTCGTCGAAAGAAACGTGGGGGAGCAGTCGACACGGAAAATGACAGTAGGAAAAAGATGACAGAGATTATTGTCCGGTCGTTTGATAGCGGTGACCGTCGCGTTGAGTCGGTCGGAACGAAAGTGGCCGGAAATCCCGTGTGAATCCTGGCGAGCGGCGCCCGGCTGGTCGAAAATTAATTGCGGCGCCGGCTCGCGGCCGTAATTAGTAATTTTGTACTAATTAAGGAAGACCATTCGCGTCGGCTGGAAAAAGGGAGAAATATATTCGGAAAAAATAGAAGATCGTTGCAGGCCGCACGCGCCTCTCGGAACTTGCGAGAAGAACGTCCGGCCGTGAAAAATAAATAACGAGAGCCGCAGTTAATCCTTGATAAACATTTTTTTCGTTTTCCGCGGAACGCGAAATGTTGACGACTCCTTTGGGACAGAGCTCCGGAGGCCGATTAAACGAATATTGAGCACAAGCAGCTACGAAAGAGAGCACGGCACCGATTCACAGGCTGGAATAATTGCTTCTAATTCAGAAGTACCGTCTATAGATTCTCACGTTCCCTCCATAGAGAACGTTTCTTCCGATTCTATTCACTCGCTGCGATTCTCCGTTAAATAATTTTGAGAGCCGCCCGGCGGTATTCAGGTCGAAAATTGAATATTTAGTTCGAGCGCGACACATCGAGCTTTTTAAATAATTCATGAGATCGACGGTCGCGCGATAAATATTCATAATTGGAATTTCGTGATCGATTTTCCCGCGCTAATTACATCCGGGAGTGCTTAGATTCTTTTCCTGTTTCGCGCCGTCTAGGAAAATGTAAATCCTGCGCGAACATGACCAATTTAATTGTCAAACTTGTCCTAATATAATTCTTTTTATTACAATTTTATGAGAAATTTCATGCTGTTCCGATGAGACTGAATTTTGACCGAGAATGTCCAGATCGTCATTTAAAACGTCATAATTACCGTCGTTTCGGTATCGGACACGGAGGGTGTAAACAGTGGCGCCAGTTTTAAATCCGTTCGACTTAAAATTAGGTTCCCGGCATCCCTTGACGCTTCAACCCTTGTGGAAAGCCAGCCGACCCCTTTCAACCGAGCGTAAAAAGACAACCCGCGCGGTGTTATGATTTAGAGTAGACGTGAATGACACTTGTAAAGCGGCCATTGTTCGACCCTTTTTCCCAGCGGATCCCGAGCCACTCGTCATTCTGCCAGCCCCCACGTAATGTATCGTATTTGCAAAATGACCCGCTAACTGCTTAGACTCGCTCCGCGTTGCCTTTTTATTTTTCATCTCGCTCGCTTCCTGCTCGAGCTATCTGTCAAAAGGTTTTAATTTAGACGAATGTGGATCGCGCTCCGCTTTGGATCAGTTTCGACCCAGCCTTCGCGGCGCACTCGATTGTCGCGAAGGGTTAACGCACGCGCGAATGCGTCGGCGCGATGACTCGGAAAAAGGGGAAGCCCGTAACGCGCACCTCGGCCGAGAAAATTCGTTTAACGCGGCCTGCGGAAAAAAATTAGCAAAAAGCCCGCGGTCACCAGCCGGTCCCGTTCCTGGTTTAATTAAACAAAACTCATGACGAAGTTCCGAGACCGTTCGGCCTTCCGTTCTTGTTCTGAACATTCCCTGGTAGCTCTGTTACCCATGTTGTTTCTTTTTCACGGAACGAATTGGCCCCGCGAGAGCGGGGAACGGAACGCATAGGATCCGCGCGCGGATCGCGCGGAATCTTAAGCTTCGCGGAAACGGACACGCGCCACCGCGCGTTGCATTTTAATTAACCGGGCGAAAACTGCGACCACGTTCGAACGCAACTGTGATCTAATTGGACGCTGACCGAGAAACCAGGTGTACATTCCCAGGAAAACTCGTTCCTCGCGAGTGTGTATGTATTTATGTTGGTCACGGTTCCTTTATTTCGCGACAGTGAATGTTTCGCGAGAGTGAACGCGTTGCGAGTCAGTTTTGAAGCGACTTGGCAACTCGCGAAAAATGAGTTCTAAAAATCTCAATCGTGTTGGAATACAACGATAATACAAGAGACTTAGGTATAAGGTACATCTTAGGTATAAGGCGTAAGGGGCGGTTGTACTCAGGGATGGAAGGGCCCAGGCGTGGGCATAAAGTCGGGTCCGTCGTTAGTCCGGTAGAAGCAGCTAGCCTGAGCACATCGCAACACTGTACGGGT